>CM055972.1:49990000-50335000 GCA_029531755.1 Holothuria leucospilota
AACCCTATTGTTTTTGGTGGGGATCGAAGGTCACCTGAGATCACCGGGTGTCAAACTTTGAAAACCTTGTTAACACAATATCTCAAGGTAAGAAGCCTGGATGAATTTCATACTTTGTATATAGATGCGTTATGGTAAGAGGAAGAACTGTATCATTTTTGGTGGAGGTCAAAGGTCATTTGAGGTCACCGGGGGTGAAACCCTGAAAACCTTGTTAACCTGATATCTCCAGGTAGGAAGCTTGGATAAATTTCATACTTTGTATGTAGATGCCTTATAGTTAGAGAAAGAACCCTATTATTTTTGGTGGGGTTCAAATTTCTACACACTAAAATTTTTAAAGCTACAATCTTGTTTTATGTGTCCAGTTTTGCCACATGTGTAGCATTTTACTTCCGTTGATGCTACATTTACAGAACTGCCTCTTCGCACAAGGTCTATGTTAACTTTAGCTGTTTCCATACCTACAGGAAGTTTGAATGCTTTCTCTAACATCAGACTGTCATCCTCTTCGAGCAGACGCATCGAAGTGTTTCATCTTTCAACCAAAAAATAAAGGATTCACTTAAAGCCTTATTCAAAAATCTGAAATCGTTGGTCTTGGCCAGCTTTTTTTTAGTTCAGCTGTAATTGTCTCGTTGCTATGCTGTTTGCGCCAATAGAACTTATTTCTTCTGCTGCGGTTGGCGGAAAAGGACAATAATGTGACTTAGGCCTACAGTAGTAGGCATGTCAGCTATCTCACTATATTTTAATTCAAGGGCTGCTGTGGGGCAACAAGGTCCTTTAATAGAACATGCGTCTTTACTCACACTGTTGCAAGAGGTGTCGCCGTCTTCTTTTCTTCAGTGACTTTCTGCACTATAAAATATTGCCCAGTGCTTTCTTGATATGATTCCCACTGTTCTTCTGAAGAATTATAATTTTGATGAGGCCATAATAAGTGAAGTCTCGTTACTTTTCTTTAAAAACTACTTTCCCTGGGCTTCGACAAAACGTCACCACAATGATTTTTGGATAGCCTATACCTTCTGGGTAATGCAGTCACCATGTGTACACTATTTTGTAGGTGAAGTCTTGCAACGCCTTTCCGTCACAGATGAGTTTCAAACCTAGAATTATATACAGCCACCTTTTGGCAAGTACTGTAGGGATAGACTACCCAAACACCACCCTCTTCCAGATTTCCAACATACTACAAAAATTACGCTTCAGTTAAGTAATTTTTTAATGAAAGGCTTTTGCAGTTGTGTCTTCACATAGGCGTACGGGACTCTTCCAATATGGGGGCAGAAAATATTTTGCCCGAATCTCTAAAAGTTGCCTGAATTTCGTTGCAGTTCAGGTACATAAAATAGACCACCAAACCACTACATGCGCGAGAAGCGATCGAAAAGTTTTAGAACGCAGAACGCTATGGCTCAGTGCACAGTGAAACGTAAACAACTTTGGATCTATAAATAGAGCTGCATAGGCTTGGTAGGGTGGCTCTAAATGGCCATTTTAGTGAGTAGAAAAGTCGGAGGGGTGTTGTGGGTTATAATTTTTGATATTGGGAGGGGAATTTGGGGTCAGAAATGCATGTTTTGGGTCAAAATTTACGCATTTTTGAAAAATGAGTATGTTTAGACCTTTGAACCTCTCTAACTCACCCTACACTTGTCATTTATGCATAAATGTTGGTATTTTTATGTACGGAATTTTGTAAAAAACATTTTGGTGTTTAAATAAAAAAGATTGGACTTTTTGTTGTTGAGCAGTGAGTTTTCAAATTGGGGTGGGGTTTCGGGCCTGAAATGTCGATTTTTGACCAAAAATGACGCATTTTTTGAATTTCTACTTGAAATATCTCTGAATTCCCTATATCTGGCATCTAATCATCTTTCATGATGTTTCTTTAGGATCTAAGGTATTCAGAGAAAGTATAGGGAGTAAGGTGACCTTTCCTAAGGGCCTGAAATGACTCCTTGGAAAATTTTGGGCATTTTTACCAATTTTTGCAATTTTTGGAGCATTTTTTGAATGTAAACAACTCTTTTTTGGTATTTTGTGAAAATTTTTCAGTATACAACCCCCCTCCCCTAAACAAAAATGGTGGCATTTGATAGATCTATTTGTTGGATTTATTTTGGTGGTTAAATAAAGGCTGGTGGATGTTGCAAGACGAAGTTATGAATTTTTGAAAATGCCAACTCGATTTGCGTCACACAGTCACGCAGCTTACGGGAAAGGGGGTTAACCAAAAGAGTGGTTAGTGCCGCCGTGGATAATTGTACAGGACTTTTCATTTTTCTTCTCATACGCATCAGTTGAAAGTTTTTATGTTCGTTCCCAAAAAAGTAGACAGTAGCCAAATTTAGTGAACCAGATAAGGGAATTAATTATTTGCTCCATACCACACACCTTCGACATATCACTTCATTTAAAAATAAGTAGGCCCACAACTACAGATTCGTAGGCCAATTTACAGTAAATTAAGTCATTCAAAACCAGATAAAACAACATCAACGTAGCCTAAGTATTGTTCAATTAGCATGATCAGCTCATTTGTTTGAAAAGAGATAAAGAAGAGTTGCAGATTCATAGATGAGATCGATTTGGTTGAAACTGGGGCTGGCCTGACAGTGGGACCAAGTTGGCCTGGGACTGAGTTGGCTTGAAACCGAGTTGGCTGGGATCTAGTTAGATCGAAGTTGGAACACGTGTACCTCTTTCAAATGTATATATTATCAGTGCAGCTAGGACAAGTGCATGAAAACCGCACGCCCGCAGTGTTGTGAAGGCTGATCTGTTTAGAGTTCACTCAGTGAAATGACCCTTTCCAAGTAATAACGTTGAAATTAAGGTGACCAGACGTTCCAGATCTCGGGAGCAGTCCCTGATTTCATGCCAGTTTCCCACTAGCAATCACCCCCAACAGTCCGGAAAGGTAGGTGCTGCTCACAATAGAAGGGCCTGGAGATGCATCGCCATCCCCTCCCCCAACAACTTCTACTGCATAAAATTCAAAATTTTTCTAGCACTTCGCCCCCCCCCCCCCAGACGGTTACGTTGTGTTATCATTTGGCTCTGTTATATTTTGGCCGAAAGATGGGACACGGTATGGTTTGGTTTATTCTGTCACGTTCTTGCGGGCAAATACTTGTGGCAAATATGTCGCTTGTAACTCAAAACAGGGACAGAGATTTTTTCCTTTTTTCTACATTTGTTAACCACTAAATCTGATACTTGTCCTAAACATACAGCGTTAGGGTCGTTGTTTGTATACAAAAAAGCTTCGAACGCAATGTAGTACACCCTGGATTATTTAAATGTTTTTAATTTTTTAGCAGTTAAATTAGTGTAAAAGAAGTGTCGAAATCGTGGTTTTGGTGAAAGATTTAGTGCACAATGAATGCTCTTTAGGGATAATTAAATTGCTTCATTCTATTGCCTTTAATTTTGAAAAAATCTCAGAACGTCCTAGGACTTTGCCCTGGTCCCCCATCGAGGTGCTGTCCTGGTGCCCACGTCCATAAAGGAGCGTTTCGCATCCCTTGGTGTCACTGGGTCATTTTTTGTCAATACCCCCTTTTTAATTTCTTTTTCTTCTGCCCACCATTTACCGACACTTTGAAAACTCTGGTGCGTCCACTGCATGTAATGTAAGTTGGACGGAGGTTTAAACATCAGATTAAATGTGGTTGGTTCTCCGGGACCCAATCCATGTACTTCGGGAGCGTTGTGTAGACAACGTCTCGCATATTCACAAAGAGGCTCAACTTCATTTTAAAACGTGTCCGTAAACCATGCCTTATTTCACCCTTTGTCGGCACAGGTGGCCTTGGCAGTCGGCAAAACTTGATCTCACACCCCTCTTTAAAAGGTGGTCTCGATACATGTCTTTGACCAATGGGAGTGACTAACGTGAGTGACTAACGAACATTTGTAAGATTACCTTGAAATTGCGCCATTTTTGTTTTAATCGATTTATGGAATGTAATATGATTGTGCATTCAAGGATGTGCAGTAACACGTTGCCACCTCCGTCTTTGTGACTAAGTCGTTTCTGTCAGGACCTTTAATCAGGGGCGGCGCCACAGGGGGGGGGGCAGGGCAGGCATTTGCCCCCCTATGTTTTTTTAACCCCCAAAATAAAATCGTTTAAAAAACGTTTTAAGATACATAATTTTGTAGGGGGTGGAGTGAGGTGTTGCAGTATGTCAACATCATATCGGAAATACACGCTCATCCACCCAAGACTATGACCTTAACTGTTACAAGGGCGTTGATGAATTTGTAGTAAATTTACCATAACTTTCAAGAATGGGCTGTTATTTATTTGGATTAAACTGATTTTAAAGCAAAAAAACATTAGTCTCTCCTGGCATATCACTTTCAGTGTAATACAACTTGATTTTTCCAGCGCAGATTTTGATTAAAAAATAGGAAAATGGGAAATATTAATGGACACCCCGAGAATTTTTCACCGTTCACAATCATATCTCAGCGAAACGAAGAGTGATTGACCCAGATTAAATTGTAAACAGAAGTAAAAAATACCCTTGATGTTACTATGAAAGAGTTGTTTTGATTGTTTGAGAGGAACCTAGCGCAGTTTTCTGTTCAACAATATTATCCTATGAGAAAAGTCGATTAATAATACATAAGACTGCAGGAACCAGTCTAGGTCACGTACTAACTCAACTACGCTAGTTGACCTAACTGAAGCCATCAGTTGATACGTCGCCTATACGTTTAGCCGGCCTGTACCATTGTAGTCCTTTGTCATTGTAGGGGGTGTGACATTGTGATCATTGGAGATGTTTCAGTACCCAAAAGTAGCATCACCTACAGGTACCAAATGTTACATCTTCCCTCTAACACAACGTACCTTTCCAGCTTTACGCTGTCACATGTAAATAAGTTGTTATATTTTGCGATCTTGTTTTCGTGGAAGCGGTTCTGTAATAAGCCTATAACGATACTCGAAAGGGCACCTTGAAATAAATGAGCAGAATTTGTGATTATTGAGAAAGCTGTCAACTACAATAGCCCGCAGACATATGTGAAACTTATAATTGTTTCCTTCGACTGATGAAACGAGTAATACGCGGCTTTTATGTGAATAAGATGTTATGACTTTTCAACGCTACACGAACGTAATAACTTATGTGATAATGGAACAGTCCATACTTACTATGGAACGCCGGTTAATGAGCGCTGCACATACAAGTAATTCCAATATGCTATCACAATATTAGTTAAATTGTTCGTTACAAAATACCTGAAACTTGCAATACCCGCACGCATGTTTTCTGTTTTCTCCATTGTTTACGTGAATGCAGGTTTAGTATTAAATAAACACTAAGGCCATTATACATAACGCGCAAACAAAAAGAGCATAGGAACCGAGAGTTAAGCTAAAACAATATAGTATACCCTAACGCCAAGTTATTGTGAGACCTTACACATATGGTGTCACAGAGCAAAAAGTTCTCCCTCTCTTGGAGAAAAGGTGCGTATCATTGCAAGTTAGACGAAACAAATACAGACAGCTAATTTGTGCATCAGGGGATACGCCTGATCCATGAATCTCTTTCTAACCAAAACCCCAACCCTACCCGTAGCTCGGAATATATATTTTCGTCGGGGGAATCTTCGGTCTTTAGTGAACTTTCGACCAAGTGAACCTTCCGTCTATGGGTATTCCCCCCCCCCCTGTCCGGATTATGTAGTGTTTGTCAATCTCAAAACATTTACTGTCTCTCCATTCCGAGCATGTGACCATTTAAATTTCAGAACGTGAACATGTATATTGAGGGTGTCATGAGTTAATCCCTTAACGAACATTTTGACAATAAAAATATAAAAAACGTTTAATAAAATGAATTAAACTTTGAAGTAATATTATATGTCTCCCTTATTGCATAAGCGTAGGAAGCGGGGGGCAGGGGGCAAAAGCCCCAAATAAAAAATCTAGGGGATGAAGTATGGTTCTGCCCCCAACATCCAAGGCCAAAAACCCCTCATTTGTCTCTTCAGTAAAAGATTTGCAGTAATTGTCCTTAAAATTTGTCCAAAATGTTGCACCAAATTGCATCTGAGGACCCTCAAATACCCAAAATTTTCCAAAGGGGGAGGGGACCCCTCCCCAGGACGGCGATCCGAAACAAGGCTCATCTCCCCAGTCTCGACAAGCTACCCACGCCTATGCCTTATTGTGCTTTATTTTGGTGTTGTCTCGACTGAGTAATCCATAGAAAACGAATTTTAAATAGTATTTGCATGGCCGTACACAGCACGATCTTTACTGTATGAAGAAATCTTGAGTCAATCAGAAAAAGGGCAAAGAAAAACAGGGCGATGCCACATGGGGCAGGGGGCAACCGCCTCCTATCATTTGCGAGAACAGGGGAAAGAGAGAAGGGAAAGAACATGTAAAAAGAAAAGGAGAAGACAAAAGAGAAGAAGGGGAAGCCGATGGAGAAAAAAGAAAGGAGGAAGGTGGGGTAGGCATATATTTGATCCATATAATTAGTCCAGAGCTTCCAGGAGGCCCTATTCCTGTGTCTGCCAGCCTTTAGATACCTTGTATAATGCATATATGAAGCAACGAAAATACTCGTAATAGTTCGTGTTTCTGTCGACTCAACGCACGTATTTTTGAGTGAAAACATACCCATACATAAAAGGGGGTGGCTTCAGGAGGTTTGTTGACCACATACCTTTCTCTTAGACAACAAAAGCTACTGTCCTCTTTCACTAAACCAAAACTTAAAATTCAATAAATTATTAGCACTTTTCAGCCATATATTATCAGCTCCAAAAATACCAAAGACATCACCATTTTACATCTAAGCAATCTTAAATTGATAAAAATTTCTCAAAGGGGGGGACACCCTTCCCCTCAGACCCCTCCCCAGAAAAGTATCTTTATCCCAAGCAAAAATTAAAATTCAATAAATTATGTACACTTTCTTCCATACATGATCAGTTCAAAAAATATACCAAAGATATCACCATTTTGCATATAAGCAATCTTAAATTTAAAAAAAATTCTCAAAGGGGAGGGGACACCCCTCCCCAGAAAAGCATCTTTCCCAAAATAAACAAAAATTTAAATTACTAAAATATAAGTTTTTCAGCCACATATGATCAGTTCAAAATATGTACCCAAAGACATCATCATTTTGCATCTAAGCAACCTTAAAT
Source organism: Holothuria leucospilota (assembly GCA_029531755.1). Taxonomy (NCBI): domain Eukaryota; kingdom Metazoa; phylum Echinodermata; class Holothuroidea; order Aspidochirotida; family Holothuriidae; genus Holothuria; species Holothuria leucospilota. Next base: position 49,997,195 of record CM055972.1, read on the forward strand.
TAACAAAAATTTCCCAATGGAAGGGGGACATCTCCTCCCCTTAGACCCCTCCCCTAGGACGGCGATCACTCGTCTCATGCTTTGCCCCCCTATCGAAATACCCTGGCGCTGCCCCTGCCTTTAACAAGTGTTACGGCTTGTGGTCGCAAATCAAAACAAATAACAGCGAAAGATCACAGAAGAACGAGATTAAAATTCAACAACTTAACTATCATTTACAGTCTCCTTATCTTACTTAAATTTACAATTATTAATTAGATTTACTTACAATTCTTTACTTAATGTTATTCTGGTCTGGTCCAAGGGCTGGTAGTGCATGCACGTCGAGGATTGTACAGTAGTAGACCTGCAGCGTACTGTAGCGTAGGAACTGGTTCCACGAGCGAATAATGACAAGGCTAGGCGATGATGGATGATAAAGATCTCAATACACAGTGTAGAAACGGCGTAAGGCAATTTATCACAAGTGCACAGTGTCAGTGGCTGGCTTCAGGTGATTCGATCAGAGAATAACTTCTCAACAGCAGTATGACAGCGTCTGGTCTCGATGAAGTATTATGATATCTCTCTCCTATAACAGTTGTTGAACTGCCTTTTATACGCTAGGGCTTTTAATCGAGAAATCTCTGGAATTCAATAGAAACTTCCAACGCACACAGTCGAGCAATTACGAGAACGTTCCTTGTATGCATAGTAGTAAACAATGGCATTATTTCTTAGAAGTGTCGCCAGGCCGCTGCTATAATTGGCACATTACGTAAACAGTTCTCACTTCTAGACAATTCTAGAAAGGCTGCGTTGAAGTTGAATTTTCTGGAGCTTTCCATTCGCTCGTCGACGGATTCAATCTGGTTTTCCTGACGGGTCGTCTTGTAACACAAGGTATAATTATACGGAGGTACCTATAGATCTTAAACGTACGCCTTCAACACCATCGACTTTAAAATAGAACGATGTTACTTATGGCTACGTTGAGATCTTGATCCTATAACTGGCATTTAAAGGCAGTAGGCAGTCGCCCCAAAATTTGCTTTGAAAAATCAGCAAACTCTTGCAAATCTCCTCTTATTTTATTACAAGCACCTCTGAAGACGTTTTGAACATAACTGTTACAAACGAAAGGTAAAGCAAGAAGAAATTTTCCTTGAATTTCACACTTCACTAACGAAAACTTTGTCACATGATCAAAATAGGCCAATCATGAACAGGAGTGACGGGGCATACGAACTCTGACTCTGATTGGGGAGACTGCCTACTGCCTTTTGAGTTCACCTATACCCTTAAAAGAAGTCTGAGTATTTCAAGCATTGTCAACAACAAGAGTTTTACTCTTCCAAGGAAAAACATTCGACAAGACGAAATCAGTATTTTTCTGAAACCCCCACTTATTGCTAACAAACATCTGAAAAAACATTAGAGGCCCTTAGTCGAGCATGCTTTGGTGTGGAGGAATGTGGTCGTAATTCTGGAATTCGCAACATATCTAAGGTCATATCATATGTCAAACTTGAAAAAAGTATTACAAACCTTAAGTGTTGACGTCATCAACCCACTTGAATAGCCACTACTGTATAAAGGACATGCTGCATGCTGGGTGTACAGAATTGTGTATAGGCGTGTCCTCTAAGAATGGACACTTCGTTGTCATAACATTGTGACGTTATGTGCATAAAATCTATACCAACCTGCCTGTACTACACTTTAGATTACTGTAAACTATGAAGTTTACCTTGAGGCTATAAATGAGCCTTTACAAAAATTTTAAAGGTTCAAAACGTGTGTCAGTTTACTTGCTATAATATGCTACGTTATGCTCTCACTCAGTTCCATGGAAACCAGACCTGAACCTAGTTTCCTGAGTATATTTAGTTCTTTTTTTTTAACCTCATGGTTATTATGGCAGTTTCCACTTTCCATATACATATCATTACATCCTGCACCACGACTTAAATAGCCTGCTGTAGTTCCCGACCGGTTACTGAGTCATGGGGTGGAGTGTTTGAAGTTTATTAAATCCACTGAATGATTCCATGTGAAGGATGGCAATGCGTTATTGTTTTGTAACTGATTCTATACCGGTGATCCTAACATTGTCTATTGTATGGTGTGCTGAATTGAAGTGTATTGTGTATGGGAGACGTTTCGCTTGTGTGTTATCATAAAAGTTATTAATTCCTCACCTAGCCTTGCTGAACCGCGTGAAAAGTGTGGTTTCCGTTTTGCCTTAATATTGTTGTCCGTCGTGTGTGCATATTATGAGGTAGATTACCCAGGGTGTTTTGCAGGTCATGAACGTTGTTATGGGGTATTCTTGATATGTTTGCGAGCTTTTAAATTTGTTTGTTACATGAATATCTTTATGTATCATACACTTTCTTGATTTACATGGGAAGAACCCGCAGGGTTCAAGACTATTGGAGTTTTGCCTCTTGGGTGTGGGTTCTGTTGCTCTTACGAGATCTCGGAGCTAGCGGGGACCGGCTGAACACCACGATGGGGTTCCGTAGAAATTGTTTTGAGCTCTGTGGTATTTTGTAAATGTTGTGAAAATTTACGTTATTTTCTTGGGAGGCTCGCGAAAATCGGGGGGTTCGTTAATGTAAGGGGTATGCGTTTACTTTTCGTTTGGAGTTTGTAAGCGAGTAATTCATTTCCCGGAATTTGCTTAGCTCGATGAATTTGCTGGACAGGTTAACATTTGATAGGTCACATTCTCTATTGGTAAAAAAGGCCGTGGTCGTCTCGACTTGAACCAATTGGTTGGAAACTGGGACGTTAAACCTCATCTAACTCTATTGGTAAAATGGGTTCAAACTTCGTTTAAGTAGTAAGTGGTGGTATCATCGTTGGAACAGTTCCTGATTACTCTGAAAACCTGACTGTATGGAATGCTAGCAAAAGTGTGCTTAGGATGACATGATGTAGGAAATAGGTATGCGTGAAAGTTGGTTTTGAGTAGATCTTGGTTTCAAGCTGTTTGTTATTCTGTGTGATCTGTATGTCTAAGAACTGGATGTTGTCTTGAGAGCTGTTAAATGTGTATTTGTAGGGTGTTTGTGTGGTGATGAGTGTTTGGAAGAGTGAGAGGTTGCGGGATGTGGATGTCCACAGAAATTGTATATCATCAATGAAGCTTTTCCATATGTTAGGAAGAATGTAACTGGTTAAATTATGAATCTCCTGTGCAAGTGTACCCATGAATATGTTTGCGTATGAGGGTGCAACAGATGTGCCCATGGCTGTTCCCTGAATCTGTAGATAGTGCTTGCCGTTAAATTGGAAATTATTAAGGGTTAAGGTCATTTCAAGTAAGCGTATTAATTTTTGAATGGGTGGGTTGAGATTTGTATGTGTGTCTAGAGCTTCAGTGCAGGCTCTAAGTCCTTCCTTGTGTGGAATGTAGGGTAGTGGAAAGTGACAATGGCTGTGACTAAAATGATTTTTTTTTACAAAAGGTGAGTGATTTTGGTTGATTTGGTTTATATGGTGTATGAAGTGTGTTATGTCTTGGATATGAGAGCGTAAGACAATCGGGCGTCCTGGGTTATTTGGTTTGTGAATTTTGGGGAGAAGTTATAGGTTAGGGCGTGACGTATGTTTAGGAAAGAGGACACTCTTGATTTCTTGATCCAGGTCTAAAGAGTCTACTGTTTGTCGCACTTTCTGTAAAAGATCGTTAGTTAATTGCGTCTTGTGATAGGGGTTTGTATGTTAATGTGTTTGACAATTATTTTTCCCCTTCAGAGATGTAATCTGTAACCGTATGTTGCCGGCGGCCAGGGCAATCACGTTTCAGGCCACCGTGGACAAAACGGGAAGGACGTGAGACAACGTGGGGGGACGGAATTAGCAAACGTGACAGGCCGTGATCGCCGTGGATGCCGGGGCAGAATTTTAAACTGTCAAAAAATTTGCCACGGCAGTCACGGTGCGGATGAGGAACATAGTAGGACGTAGTGAGACGAGGTGAATGCGACAAACCGTGACAGCACGTAATGGGTAATAAAAAATCTAAGAGGCGATCCGTAGTGGGACGGGACGCGCTACCACCAAATTCTCACCAAATCCACGAGCTTCAATCCATATGAAACGATATTGGGCATCCACCAAGGCGAGGGGGGGGGGGGATACTGAAAACCTCTTGTAGTTGTGGTACAGGGAGCCTGTGTTGACTGGCTTGCTGATGGCAATATACTTCCTGTCCAGAGCTCCCACCGCATGAGGCACATTCCACTTGTCTTCAAACTCCTGGGCAAGGGCTCTCCACTCATCGTGCGTCACAGGAATGGTGAACACTTCATCCTTGTATGCTTCCACCATGGCCTTGCACACTTCTGGCACCATACGGCAGATGGCTGTTTTACTGCACCGGAACGCATAGGAGAGTGACGTGTAATTGTACCCAGTGGCCAGACGTAGGGTCACTGACAGGTTCAGTCCAGGTGGGAGGGCAGAGCGGAACTTCCGTCCTGTCTGTCAATGACTGGTGTTTCTCTTTCCAGGATCTCGTCGAAGAGCTCTGGAGGAATCCTCAGATAGTTCTGGAAGGTGTTGACATCTTAAGTGTGGAGCTCTCTGGTGAGAAACATTGAGTAGTGGCCCAGCTGATGTCTTCTGTCTTCTGATAACCATTCGCGCAAACACATGAATCTTGGCCTTCTCAGCCCTCCCCCCCCCCCCTCTCTCTCTCTTCCTGCCTGCTACACTCTGGCTTTCCCTCTCTGCAATTCCTGCTGGTCTTCTTGCTGATGCAAAGACTGGATGTATGCACCCAGCAAACATGCGAACACAAAAAGTCTTCATCTTGGGCATCCATGATGTTGTCTAGTTGAAGTTTCAGGATACAATGATTGCTATTGCATGGAAGGCCTTGTTTTCGTACCATGGGCACAATCGTGCTCCAAAGCTGCCCAGCGTCCACGTTTCATCCGTAGAAAGTCTTGGAAGAACGTGAAAAACGGGTCAAACCTTGATCAGAACGGGAGAAACGTGATGGACTCCATCAGAACGTAATGGCATGCATGATAGACCGTGGGCCTTTGAGCCTCCTGGAATTAGCTTCTTCCCCTCTCCCAAGGCCCGTCACGGATACCGTGATAGTCCGTAAGAAAACTAAGCAAGACTTAACAAAACTTGAATACGAAGGAAAAATGGCCAAAATCCCACGGCACATTACATTTCGGGCAAACGTGATTGCCGTGGCTGCCGGGAACATAATGTAAACGTAGCATTAGAAAGGAGACTTAGTTCCTGTTTTCATAAACTGTACTTTGCCAACTGTACGACCATCGTGTTGTTCACATTTTCATTTGTTACTTCCAATGTAGGCTCCGGCTGAGTGTCCACAGTCGTTTCTGTGTTTATGTTTGAAGCTACTGTTCTATTCAAGTGTGTGCGTCTCCGATTTGTATAGTTCCGTTTTCTGAGATGTCTGTTCTTTTTCTTTGTCAGTTGTTCGTCGTCGTTGGTTTGAAAGATTTACAAATCTTTTTGGAGCTCTTCTGCCTTTGCAAGCTTTCTTCTCGTTTTGTTTTATAAGTTCCACTCTTTTCCTTGTTAAGGTGGAGATGATGTTGTGAGGTGTTTTGTGATATGCCCCTGGTGAACTGTTTTTCCAAAGTAGGTCCTTCTGAATTGTTCAGCAATGCGTTTAAGTTTCCTTTCTGCTTCAATGATCGTTAAATCTCTTAGCCGACATGAATCTTGCCACAAAACCTTGCGCCATACGATAGCAGGGTTATTCGGATTATGGAAGCAACAGGATTTGTGCAAACTAAGGCCCATTTACACGGTGTTTTCATGCCAAGACGAGACCACATCGAGACTTGAACGTTACATTCTCGGACAGCATTACATTCTTGGACTCAAGTAAACAAAACTGACCGCAGGATACAAAAGCAGCCTCACCATGGCATCACACAGGAAATGGGCTGTTTGCTTGTAACCTCCTCCCTGCAGTTTACAATTTAACAAGGCCATGCATAGTACTGCACGTACACATGCAACACGACAAAGTATTACGTCATAGGTCATTCACTAGTAAATCTTAAGGGAGTCCGGGTGTGAAAGAGAACAGCCTGCCTCTATTCTTCTCCGCCTGCAGATGTAGTGAGTCATCACTATCCAGTGCAATCGTGCGTGAAATACTAATTCAACTCGTACTTTTGTACTTTGACTTCTCATGTTTCTGTTTGTACTGAAGTAGAAAGCTGGGATGGAGATGATGTCGTAGTTGTGAGTTCTTAGGATTTCTTGTGATAGTTTATGAAATTGAAAATTATCCATTTCCATGTTGTCCTGTAGTGTAGTTGTAGACATAAAGCCGTCAGCACCGATACGGATCCAAAGAAGATGACTTCATGAATACAGGACCAGGGTAGTAATTCTATATAAAAATGAAAATCTTCCCATTTGTCCGTTACGTAATCGGTTCTCCTTTGTTATATACTTCGACATCATACACAGTCATTACCTATGTAATAATGGCACATCCCCAAGATGTGTATGTGTTATGTAAATGAGATTTGTCAGAGATCAGGGCAGACAAGATGGCCTAATAAATAAGTGCAAACACCCAGAAAACCTCTCTTGTAAATCATTGAATATCCTGTACCATCGGCACGAAAGAATAATCTTTAAAGGATAGAACATCCTGTATAATACAAGTGTAAGAGATACGTTCAAAGACGAGATGGACGTTGCTTTATACGTCTTTCACAATTTATTATTAGCTTTCGGTCCTCTGGCCTTCATCAGGTACTAGAAGAACCAAACATACATACGAAAATAGAATAATTATGACATAAACCGAAATAATTATCCATTTAGAAACATAGAAATGTGACAGAGTAGTATAAAAGACAAAGATATAAAAAAGGGGACATTAAATGAAAATGGGGGGAAAAGTTGTTGAAAAGTCGACCATAGGGCGAAAAACAAAATTGTGCGAGAAAATCATTTGGCCTTAACTTTATCACACACTATTTATATAGGAACACGTAAACGCATGGTAACATCCTTTAAACACACAATTTATATGTCATTATTCTGTGTAGACGAATTTACGGACGCGTGTCTGTTAACACTTATGGATGGCGGGCCATAGAAATAACGTTGATTATATCTTGAAGACGTTGGGGTGAAGTTAGTTAGATGGGGTGAAATACATGCTTATGTATTTTATTATTTTTCCGCCCTAAGGTGAGGGATGTATTCAGGTTTCGCCCTATGGTGGGAATTAGCGTTATATATATCCGGGGTGGAGTCTACTCAGACTACACGCGAAAAACACTTAAGTTTCACGACAACCCTGCTTTCATAACAAAACACCTTTCCAAAAATCGATGTCCCACGGTGTTGCAATAAAATTAGTAGTAAAGTTGTTACTTAGAGACGGTAACCTGTCGGAATATTTGCACTGTAACCTACGCCTCTGTATTGAGGTATCAAGATGTAGCAATTTGAACTTTCAAGAACAAAAGGTAAATTGGACAACAATTAAAGATTCTGTGAAAATCACTCTGAAGGACAGTTATGAGAACCTATGTTACTATATAAGCTTAGCTGTATTTATCTTTACATGTTTTAAAAAGTGTAGTTGAACTAAACCATATTTTGATAGATATTTCACGTTTCACATTTTAATCAATAAAAACCCCAAATTTTCAATTTTTGATTCCTTGCTACAGACAGTAATCTATGCAATCCCGCTGGATATTATAGTTTTGTGATGCTCAGCATGAAAACACGATATCTCAAGGAGGCAATTACAGGTACTTTTCATATTTGATACATTGATTTGCCCTATAAAAAGGACATATTCTATCGTTTTTGATGGAGTTCAAACTGAAAACCTTGTAAGCATTTAATTTCCAGAATGCATTGATGGTTTCTTCTCGTGTTTGGTATATGGGTTTATCACTATGAAGAGAAAGAACCCTATGGTTTTTGGTGAAGGTCAGTGGCCACTTGAAGTCACGAAAGGCTAAGAACTGAAAATCCTGTGAACACAATACCTCAGGAATAACGGATGCTTTTCATAATGTATGGATTTATATTGATGAAAGAAAGAAGTCCATTGTTTTTTGAATAGGTCAAAGGTTATGTAAGGTTACCAGAGGTTAAAAAGCAAAAACCCAACTCCAAATGATATCTCAAGTTAGGAAGCGTGGATACATTTAATGAATAGCATGTTGATGTGTCATAGTCAGAACATTAGCCTTGTTGTGTTTAGTAGAGGTCAAAGGTAATCTAGGTCACGGGAGGGGAAACTACGAAAACCTTGGAAATTGCTTGTAAATAGCATAAACCCTATTGTTTTGGTAGAAGTCAAAAGTTATATGAGGTCTTTTCAAGTATTTTCAAAACACTTTATGGTTACTTAGACGTGGCCAAAATGTCAACTCGGCCTATAAGCAGACTTTCATATCTGAACATCCTAGGTAACTCCCTCAGTGCTCATATACTTCGATGTTGGTACGGTTTCTCACGCAGACGCACAGAGTACGAAACCTTCCTAAGTCATGTTTTTGTTTTTGTTTGCTTGTTTGTTGTTTTTTTTTTTTTCATTTTTGTTGTTCACGTTTTAGTGGAGTTCAAACGTTATATGACGTCTGCAGAGGTCGATTGTGAAAGTATCGTAAAAATGATATAGTCAAGAAGTATAAATGTGAGGGATGAACCTCAGTGCAACAAACCACCCCCTCTTAGCAAGGCCTACGGGCTTTCTGGTTATTGTACAGATGTAAGATAGCCGATCATTCAAAATGCTGTGTTCTGAAGAGGCACGTTCCCACAAGGGTAGGAATAGTAATACGTATTATTCAAATAAGAAAAACAGTAACCAATTCATTTGTATGAATAAGATGACCTGATCATAAAATGGACCCTTCATCCACGTCATGTTTTTAATACAACGGCAAAAAACTACTACCATGTTAGAGGATAAAGTAAAGCGCATGCAGATGTAAACACGAGGTAACTAATCAGTCGAAGACTGGCAGATATGCGTGTGTTGAACGTTAAGAATAGATGGGAAAGCTTGTGACCAGACGTACATGCGCATGGGCTTCAAACATGACTGCGTACGTATGACGACGTGAAAATGGTCTATAGATCAGAGAGGGTCTTAATCTTACACTATTGTGACTTGCAGCAATTCTCTATATCAATCAGGTGTAAGGTCTTGGTCTCTTTAAGGCCTCGGATGCGGACTGTCAGGTTTGGTGTTTGTCTTGATTTCCGCCTTTTGGTGTAGGCCTCTGTTTCGGAGGTTACTGTCTCGACTGAAACACTAGTTCCATATGCCCTCAAAGCGAAAGTTTTGCACGAACTAAATAGTCCACATTGAATGATGCAATATCCGTATTGCACAAGCCAAAAGGCTCACAAAGATGAAGTTGCATGAGAAGGAACAACAGTTCTTGATGAACAAACAAGACCCTGTTGTCCCTAGGAGGTATATGATTTATCATACAAGTGAAACAAGTACAGTTGTATCCGTCACGATGGCCGTTTGTAGACATTGACACCATAATGTTCACTTTAATAACATACGCTCTGGCTAGTTGAAACATCCGTAGATTAGCAGTAACATTTCCAACTGTAATATTTAATGAAAACTGGTCCAGCATTTACTAGTACCGTTCTAAAATACTAAAACATGTTCTTATTGACTGCAGGTACGGCCTGCTCTGAGATACAGAATGGCCACTTCTAAGGAAAAGGATAGACCCTTGGAGGTTTCAAACCAAGTTTTGCAGGTGAGAAATATCCCTTCACTTCCATTAAATTATCTTCTCTTTGAGTGGGGGGAGGTACCCAAAAGTCCTGTTAAGCGGTTTTGCTGTTAGTTTCTTTATCTTTAAATATGCATTTAAAAGTTTTGGAGCGAACATACTTTTAGTGATTATGCTTTATCATCTTTACTAATTTGATGAGGGTATTGTCTTAAAAATACCACATTACGTCGAAAGAGTATTACCGTATTCCATGGAAGAGAACCACTTACAATGTTGAGTTAAGAAATGTTCTGGCTGTTGTAAAGTTGCAACTGAAGTGAGATGGCAGCTTATTAATACATTTCACTGAATAACATTCAGGACTTGTGTGTATCTATATGCACTACGTATATGCTGTTGGTATGCAATATCAGTTCGTATCAGACCCCATAAAGCAGTTAAGTGCATGAGTTAAGCATACCGACATGATAGTGTTTTATGCTTCCCCTTTGGGTGGTTATTTGGATTGACTTTCACACTCTCCTTGTCTCCTTCTTAAAAGTATGTAGCATGTGAATTAACAGCAGAATGGCTAGATCTTGCCAGATACCTGCAGATATCTGAAGGCATACTCTACGACAAAAAAACGGACAACATTGGACACGTGAAGGAAGCCAAATATCAAATGTTACTCTGCTGGAAAAGAAAAGTAGGTCGAAATGCTACGTACTGCGTACTTGCTGACGCACTTAAAAGAGCCGGAAGACGTGATTTGTCACATGAAGTGCAAACTGGTAAATGTTTTCGTCGTTCACCTTTGTACATTTCATTTATTCATATCAAAGGGAGGTTTTAAGCAAAAGAACTAATTTTTATGTATAAAAGAGGAACAAAATCCCCGCAAATTGGTGAAGCTTTCTTTTAAATCGGACAAGTAGTATCTCGAGATATCAGCAAATGAAGTTACTGCATTTATGACCCAGAGAGAGCTACAGGCAAGCAGGGGTTATATCACTTCCTCACATTGACGAGAAATGCTTTGTTTCCTTGTTTTCTTCAGTCTGTTGTGTTGACCTTGAAGTTAATAGGGATAGAAGCTGGCTATGGGGAATTTGAAGTTTGTAAACTTCCCAAGCCTCTCATGCATTTACATTCCGAGAACATGGGATTATGGAGGAGAAAATTGGTTGTAAAGTTTAAAGAAAAACAAAAGAGTACTTATTAATGTGAGGTTATGACATCATATGTGCTTGCTTCAAGTTCACTTTGTGTTGAAAATGTGACAACTTTAACAACTCATATCTTGAGAACCACACATCGGATTTCAATGCAAATGTCACCAGAATGCTTAAAATAAGTATCCCTTTAACAGATCAAAACGTGATTTTAAAGCGTGGTTTATTTTAGTTTAGGAACAATATTGGCAGCTAGACCATAATTCTAAAGTTATAAAGTTCCAGCTCAGTTGGGTATCAAAGAATTCACAACAAAGGTTGTTGCCATGATACCAAAATGATACCAAAATGATTTTGATCCCTTGCCTTGAAGGCAAAAGGAATCTATGAAATCGGGCAGGCGATTGTGTATGTGTGTTTGTGTGTATATATGTGTGCTTGTGACGCTTTGATTGTAAACAAGATATCTCAAGATAGCAATGATGGGTAATTGTCAGACTTTTGACATAGAATTATTATATCAAGAGAAAGACCGCCATTGTTTTTGGTGGCGCTCAAAGGTCATGTGAGGTCAACAGAGGCCAAAAAGCGAAAAGATTGTAAACACGATATCTCTCGGAAGTAAGCATGGATACTTTTCATACTTGGCATGTGGATGCGTTATTGTCTAAAGATAGACCCTATTGATTTTGGTAGAAGTCAAAAAGTTATCTAAGATCACGGGAGGTGAAAATACGAAGTTCTTAAAAACTGCTTGAAAACACGATATCTCAAGATAGTAATGATCGACAATTTTCATATTTGATATATAACTTTATCATATTAAAAGAGAGAACCTTATTGTTTTCGGTGGAGGTCAGAGGTCATTTGAGGTGATCAGAGGTCTAAAACCGAAACCCTTGGAAAAACACAATATTTCAAGTCAGGGATGATGGATCCTTTTCATACTTGGTATATAGATGTGCTACTTTAAAAAAGAGGGAACCCTATGAGTTTTCTGGAGGTCGAAGGTCACATGAAATCATCAGAGATGAAACTACGAAAACCTCCTAAACTAAATAGACAGTGATATAGTCAATGTTATAGTCAACAAGTATAAATTGAAGGGACAACCTCAGTGGAACAAATCATCCCCTTTCAGCAAGGAATCACTAAGCCCCTGGGCTTTCTGGTTTTATGGCGGAAGGAAATGAACGAAATGGCTCATATGCCGACCACTGCACTCAGTTCTCAAAAGACTTTGTAATACATTGAGCGAACTAATAGTGCCATTATAAATTACAGACTTTGCAAGTTCTTGTGGAGTTTACACCACGCTATAATTTATATGTAGATGAAAAAATAGTATGGTACTTATTTTCCTCGAAGCAAACGGAAACAAAACATTCCTCCCATAGACTTATTAAATCAGAACACAAGTGTAGACAAAATAAGGGATTTTGTGTAAATTTCGCTCGCAGTACCGTGGGACAGACTGTTATTTATACGTTAGTGACCGCTTTTTCCTACGTACTGAATAACACTTTGTGCTAAAAGGACTCTTGAAAAGGGAGACTGACCTGTGGATATAGCCCAGGAGAAAATTACATTATAGTAAAAGGTAATTGGTGTAGGCTTTTAACAGGTAAGAACTGGTTTAAACAGCTTTAGGTAGTTGTTAAAATCTGACACCAGTTTCCTGTTACTTAATTGCATTTTTTTCTGGCAAGAGAAAAAACAAGGTTTTGATTAGATGTACCGAATGGAATCAACAGAGCATTGATACAAAATCACAAATAGAGCTACTGTCATATAGTGCTCCGTCTCCTTGAATTCCTCTGTTTGGATTGAAGGTTATTGCCTCTCTTACCTCTTACACTTTTAACTTCCTATTTACAAGGCTTCGTCTCGAAAGATTTCCTGCACATGCCCAGAGTTACCTAGTAAAAAGTTTCATTGTTGATTTATTCCGAAAACGTCGGCTTGTCATACACACGAATTGAATACATCACTGCTTTATTTTTAATGTTTGACATTTTTCAGAAGAACGTAACGCAAGGAAACGATCAGGAAACATTGAGTACAACTCTGACCTGTCAACAACAGTTGGGGATGAAGGTATGACGTCTGCAATGAAAGGTAAATGTAGAATAAAACTACGGGTTTGAGCACTATAACTTTAAACAGGTTCTCCTTACTTGGAGGCTACCTGTTCAGTATCGTTTAACGTTTCCTAATCTCGCTTGGTATGCAGCTTTGGAAAAAGGAAACACTTCTGCACTTGAAAAATCCTTATTGATAACCGACTAAACTGCCCCGTCTTGTCAACTCACCAAAATTTTCTTAAGATAATTTTCAAAGGAGTCACGTGCCATGAGGTTTTCCATCACTTGGACGTGTCCATAAACCAAACCAATTCCAATATCTTCATTTAAATATTTTACAATAAAACAATACAGCTTATAGCCTTCCGTGTTATTATCATTTGTTAATCTTATTTATGGTACTAACTTGTTTCTAGCGCCAACGCTAATATCCTTGGGCTCCAGTGATCACTCGATCTGCTTCTTCAATGAAAGTAACTCCGCGAAATAACTAGCTTCCTTTGTCAGATTTTTGTTTATAAAGAACAAACTAAAACTTCGGTCTTTCCAGGTACTTACTGATTTCACTCAAACAAATTTAAGAATATTACGTTTTTATATGCCGAATGGCTAGTGCGTAAAGTGTAAATACTACACCCCATTCCATACCACTAACCTCTTGGCAGTTGCCCACTTGGTTATACATTGTGCTAATTTGTTTTGGTGCCTCCGAAAACATTGCTTAAATTACATAAACTCAGAGACTTTTCAACAGCCGAGTTTTATTGCGGGCTTCACGACGACTTACCGATTTGTTCTCGGTAGTGGGCGGTGAAAAAATACAAACTCGACAAAATATGATTAACTTTAAATCTGTTCACAACTATACACTAAGTTGGCGGGACTATTTCTGCCGGACTCTATTTCACGAGTTCTCTGTCTAGCTCTGTTCTGAACTCAGCATTCCCCCCCCCCCCGACTGGAGAAATCTAGATATCAACAGCAGTGATGCCTGTGGTTATTGGGCCCAGCAAATTTGGTAACGTAGGTGTGACGAAACAGGTAAAACACCCGTAGGTAAAACTTGGAATAGCAGGTTATGACGTCATAGTTAAAGGACACACAAAGTTGTACCAATGACTAGACTATGACCGGAAAAAAGTAAGATATGAGTTAAGAGAATAGACGCCCTCCTTTTTGTGTAGTATGAGAACGTTATTACTTAATTTTGATGGGAATGGAATATATTTTGTAAGCTCGGCAAAAAAGGGTTTGCGTTAAAAAAGATTTGCGGGATTTGAACTTGCCCGAGCCCTTATGCCATGATAAAACAGCTACAGATGCCGGAGAGATCTTGTGATTGCACCAGCAGGTGCCGAGCACCACGATGTGTTTTAGGAACCAGATTTAGTGGTGGGGGAAAATGATGACTTACAACTATCCTCCTGCAGCGACTGAAAAGTGGTCAACGAATGTTAAAAAATGAGGCCATTATACACATTTTGTAACAAATAATTACTTGAATGTCAGTTAAACATAAAACATAATATATGGTATAAAAATCTTATATGTACTTTAGTATGGACTAGGTGTGTTAAACCTAGGTTATAACTGATGAAAAGCGACATGTGAGCTCAACAGAAGCTTTGCAGAAGGTATGCAGGATGTGAACCTTCCCCGTGGACTGAAAAGCATCAGCTAAGAACACCAAAGAAATCTTTGAACTGCACCGCACTCTGTCGAGCATCACAGCGTTTTTCACAGTTGAAATTAGCAAGTTTAACTACCCAAATTTCCCTTCCAATTTAATAAAGTTGAGCAATGTGCAAGAAGAAGCAAAATTTAAATATGAGGTATTTTGTGCCTGCATTTCCGCTCACGCATCATTACTAAGTAAATTTTCAGATCATTTCTTTCCTAAAAAAGAGTCGATAATCTAACAAAATCGATAATCGATAATCTAACAAAAAAAACCCCAAAAATCAGGTAAATATGCTTCTAAAATTTAAGAGTAATATATTTCATAAAAAACACTTGTGAGTTTTGTTGGTTCCCGTGCAAATGGAAAACTGGTGAAAAAGTGTGTAAAATGTGCTTGGGTTCCTTTTTCAGCAATTTATCAGGGTATAGTTTTGTAAACTTAAAACTAAACCACGGTTGTGAAAAATTCTTTAAACGTATTTGAAAATGCGAGTCTTTTCCTTAAAATTATGTCCTGTGTTATCCGTTAAAAGTTGAACGAGTGAGTAAAGTTGAACGAGTGACGTATAGCCCTCCTTCGTGTTTCATTTATGTTTTGATTCTGGTTTGCTAAGTGGAGGAATGCTTACTGCTTACACAAAATTGCTTACAGTGGAATAACCCTAAGTTTAACAAGGGAGTTGTCAGTTGTATGCCGTAACAACTAGTGTTCAAGAATTAGACAAGTTCTAACATGAGGCTTATTTACGTGTATTTTGTTTGTATTGTCGGAATTCCACCCAAGTGGGCACTGTTCTCAGTAAAAACAACAGAATATTCTCAAGAAAGGTAATATCTTGCCCAAAGGTAGCGAACATGTACGTGGGTCCCTAAAATGAGCAATGTTTAGGGCCTAGTGTTTGTAAACTTAAAAATGAACTCACCGTTAGAAAGTCTTTACGTCTTTGAAAAATACCGGTCTCTTCCCTGAAATGAGCTTCTGCGTTATCTGTTTCGTTGTACTGAGTCAGTCTTAAGTGACGTGTAGGCCTCGTATGTCGGCAGTTCCTTTACTTCGAATCTCACCTCTAAAAAAGAAACGCAAAGAAGACCCATGGAGCTATATACTTCGTAGTAGCCCCATGAGTCTTCTTTGTGTTTCTTTTTGGAGGTCACATTCGAAGTAAAGGAACTGCCGTCTCTATTCATTATCTCTTTGTCCTTTTATGGATTTTACAATATTCGGTTCCAAACTTAGAAAAGTTTGCGAGAAGGTCATTTAACATGGTTATTTAGGGCTGTCTATCAAAGGAATGATAGAGCGATGAACTGATGGAAAGATTGTGTATCTAATTCGGAGTCAATTTAAAACAGAATGTACTTTGTGCAGGACTCGTTGCAAAACTTAAGAAGCCGAAAGGAAGCCACTTTAATGATTGATCTGCGCATGCTTCAGAGTGGTATCGGAGGGTGAAATAAACTTTTTAGTTGACACCTAAACAGACAAAAATTCCAAACTGTTTTTAAAACTTAAATAACTGAACTAATTAAAAGGCTCTCGGATATATGCTAGTCTCTGTGACGATGCAAAACGCAGCCATGATAGTTTCACTTTAACTGCTACATACGGGAATATTAACACCAAAACCCTATTGAAGGCTTAATTTTACATTTGATATGAATCTCAGTTTATGTTAATGTAAAACACGTTAATGTTAAGAAACATTATTAAAGATCCACAGGATTCCGCCCTGTACACTGTAACATGGAGCTAGGTAGTAGCTCCATGACTGAAGTAAGCCAGATCTTGCCATCAAGAAGTCTTACGGGCTGTTTCCAAGCTCTTAGATACCACATCCCATCTCCCTCCCCCCTTTCTTCTTACTGGAGAGCATCACCTGAAGACAAAACTGAAAATAAATCGCCAAATTAGAATATATCAACATGGAAATCTATTGAGACACATAGTGCTATAAAATCTCTGAAACAATGTGTACGGGAGTTCTTTCGAGAACAAGACACTTAAACCTGAAAATGAAAACGTTCGATATTTGGCCTGTCACCTATTCAGTTTTTATCACCGATGCTGTATATTCTAGCCTTAAGTGGGAAGATATGTCACTCCCTTACTTCAAATTTTGCTGTGCAATGCACATGACAATGACATGTAAGTTTGTCAAATTCCATATCCAACCAATGTTCTAAATATACATACCAGCAAGCTGCAGTAATGCAGTTTTCTAGCTGCGCATCGGGTGATTCACTTGGGAATCAGTACTGGATATCAATAATAAATATCCCTTAAAAATAAGGGAGATCGACTCTGGGCAGGTGCATTCGTTTGTGAAAAAATTATACCCTTATTCTTAAGGTCTTTGGGGAGATACGTGTCCTTACCCTCGTACAAAAACCTTTTATAAAAGGCTACTCCAGAAAAAGGTCCAACCCCGCGCCCGACTTAAACCCTTCCTTTATGGTTTTCTCTATCTCGCAGATAATTTGACTAAACATCATGCTAAAAGAATTCAACTGGTCATGATGAAGAAAATCCCTTTCTTATAAGAGAGGGAAGGCGAAAGTACCGTACATTGTATGATCTCTTATCAGTAATTCTATGTTTAAAATAAGTGTGACGCAGAGTTGATTGCATTCAACACTAACGAGAATACGGGTAACCTAACAACAGTATGATTTTTAATCCATTGTTCAAGGGTGGATGATTCTTGCTTAATTCATTCTTGGCAGGGCCCGTCCCCACTTACGACACTACAAGTTCGAGGTGATATATCCACCCTCTCTCCCATCACCTCTTCACTTTTAATACTACATTTGACAGATCGAACCCCACCCTCATTGAACACTTCAAGTCGCAATTATCCCTTCATTTTCAATACTAAATTTGACAGACCGAGCCCTTTCTCGTTGAACAATACATGCCACCAATGTCTCTTCATTCTCAGTGCTGTGACTGACACTTGCTTAACCTCCGAGGTTATTTCGTTCTTGTAATCAAAGCCCTGTGTGCGGGCCTGAGCGGGTTTGTAAAGTTTTCACCGGGAAATATGCTCTTTTGCCCCCTACTCCCACAAGTGAACCCAGATACGCCGCTGTCTGTGGCATCGTTACCATTGTAGAGTTGCCTCTTGTTAACCTCTTTCGCCACAACTACGTCGTTGAATCGACAGGGCCCTATAGCTACAGGCCTCACTACTCTCGACTTTCTTATTTCAAAGTTATGCAACAATTAAAAAATAAATACTTGAAATAACAGAAAGAATACAACGCATAATTCCTCTGCGTTGACAGAAAAGGGGTTCCTTGACAGGATAGTCAAGTTAGAAACGGGGAAGGCATAGGTGTTACAGTCACGAAAGACTCCACAATAATTTACACGATAGACGGAAATAGAAGTCAGCCTTAACTTGACAGGACATTTGAATTATAGTTTCTTCGCTCGAAGCTGAAAACCTAAAGTGGAAAAAGTTAACAGACTATTGGCAACGATCATTGACCCTTCCTCACTTTAAAATCAACTTAGTCAAATATTTACAGTTAGTTACAAGTGTTGACAGGCGGAACCACGAGAAAACAAGCAGGACTGACGGTAAAGTAATTAGTATTCAGCTACAAATAGTAGCGTCTCGCCATAGGGGCACGGGGGGCACTTGCCCCCCCCCCCTCCAAAAAAAAAGTTTGCAAAGCATGGTCTTCAATTTTCCAAAACAGATAATAATAAAAAACATGTAATTCGATATGGATTAGGCCCTCCCTTTTCCTTGAGTGGGTTTAAAATTAAAGAAGTGAATAACTTTCCAATGTAATGCGAAGGTTAAACATTAATAAAGTGCTTTCAAACGACATTTTTGTGGCGCTCTTCGCGCGCGTTTTCTTAGTTGCTTGTTTGCTACTATATATATATATATATATATATATATATATATATATATATATATACATATAGGTCGAAAGTTGTGTTTGGTGTTCGATCATGAAGTTGAAATATATATATATATATATATATATATATATATATATATATATATATATATATATATATATATATATATATATATATATATATATATATATATATATATATATATATATATATATATATATATATATATATATATATATATATATATATATACTTCAGACATCACAAGTGGACCTGCCGTTAATGCGAGCTAAGGTAAACAAAACAAATGATCACGCTGTGAGATTTGTAATATGATTAGCTTGGGCATCATAATGTCATTTACAGAGTGTAACGGTACATGCTGGAGTTAAATACTCATAGGTTTGCAGACACTTCAGAGCTTTCGGGGTCATTAGATACACAACCCATTAGTCGTGTTGATTATCATCCACGACTAAAAGCAATTTTGCCAGGGTGTCACCTGTCCAGATTAGCATAGGTAGCTGTCTACAAAAAGTTGTAACGGGCATGTAATCTCAAAGTATTGTGTTTCCCACAGAAGGAGAGGTTTCCCTTCCCTTGTCCAAATTGACAGCGCCGTTGGCCCACGAGCGGTCTTATGACTGTCAAATGTCCTGTTATAAGCAAAGGTTCTCCACCTCTGTAAACACACCAAACAGCCAATCTAAGCTCAGTGTAATGAGACTTTTGACTAATGGCCTAGCTATTTGTATATAGGATGAGACGTCGTTCTGAGTTAGGGGAATCCCCCCCCCCCCCTTTACAAAGATTCGTTTCGGAACGGTACTGAGATCCAAAATACTACTGCTATCATTTCATCCTTTTCAAGTGTCTTCATGCTCGAAATTTTTGTTGTTAGTTTAAGAAAACAATCCAGAAAATCAACATTTTATGGCTTCTTGGCAAAGCTGAAACATATTGTGACACAATAAAGGAAACAACATATTATTTAAAGGTGGGGCTCATTTTATACAAATGGATCAAGCCGCTTTGCCAATTTCACCTGCCTCTTACTCCACCCCTATGGAGTAGCGATCGGTTGATATAGTTGTATTTATTTTTAAAGTAGCACTGGCGTTGGAACCGGAGGCCAGGGGGCCATGGCCCCCGAAATGTCTTTTGTGGGGGGCCAAATGTAATTTTGGACCCCCAATCGCTATAGTTTACAGTTTCGTTTTACCCTTTTTTTGCTCTCAAAAGGACAGTTTCTCTAATAAGAACCCAAAATTTTCGGCGCGCTGTAGAGCCACTCTAGTTTCTTCAATAGTTCCACTCTTCACAGCTACATACTAGTTAATTCTCTTGTGTGTGTCGTGCGGTAAGGTCAGTTGGTGAAGGACTCACGGGATCAGTGTTTGGCTGTTTCATCGGGTTCTCAAAGTTGTTTCGATACAATGCATACTATCTCCAATATGGTCTAGAACCCCTACAGTTTTTTCTTTCTTTCTGTACTTAATGATTACATGATTTTTTTTTTGTGAAAACCTACCAAAAATTTTCTCGCGCTTCGAGCTCTTTGCAATTTTACACTTTAGAGTGCGGGAAAAACATCAAAGCGGAACTATGCTTCTCTAGTATGTACAAATTTTATACAATATATGCTCCGAATGAGATGGTCTAGTACACAGGTTTTCTTCAAATCCCACCTCACCAATACCCGACGGCATTGAGGGCTGTGGGGCTTCGGGTCGCTGGCCCCTCGATGGGCAAATTCTGGCACCACCTCTACTTAACTTGATAATAATAGACTCTGGCTGTGGAAAATCTCCATTCCAATTAATACACTGAAATCCCTGGAGATAACTCCATTATGTATCATTTTGAATAAATTCGGATAAATTGTGACAAACGTAGTGTGTTTTAGAATAAAATAAAATCAAACCTTACATTTTTTCACAAAATTGCACATCTTGATAGCTGCTATTATGCCTGGCAAGTGTCATTTCCGGCGATCTGGGATGTATTAAATGCTGATAATAATAATAATAATAATGATGATGATGATGATGATGATGACGACGACGACGACGACGATAACAATAATAATAAGCGGCGTGGATACCTACTTAGGGCGACAGTTACATTGACTTGTGTACAAAAATTTGAATTTTCTAACCCTAACCCTAACCCTAACCCTAACCCTAACCCTACCCTAACAAATTTTGTAGAGATACATTCTAGAGGAGGACGAACACATTAAGCCTATTTCCGACCATAAAATTATTTTTCTATCTAGTACCTGAGAAATAAGGCGACACATAAACTGTCGCCTTAATGACAAGTGTCGCCTTAATGTTGTTGAATTAGCATGAACTGTCACCTTAAGGTGTAATCCATGCGGATAATGATAATGATAATGATAATGATAATGATAATGATAATGATAATGATAATGATAATGATAATGATTATGATAATGATAATGATAATGATAATGATAATGATAATGATAATGATAATGATAATGATAATGATAATGATAATGATAATGATAATGATAATGATAATGATAATGATAATGATAATGATAATGATAATGATAATGATAATGATAATGATAATGATAATGATAATGATAATGATAATGATAATGATAATGATAATGATAATGATAATGATAATGATAATGATAATGATAATGATAATGATAATGATAATGATAATGATAATGATAATGATAATGATAATGATAATGATGATAATAATAATAATAATAATAATAATAATAATAATAATAATAATAATAATAATAATAATAATAATAATAATAATAATAATAATAATAATAATAATAATAATAATAATAATAATAATAATAATAATAATAATAATAATCGTGGATACCTACTTAGGGCGACAGTTACATTGACTTGTGTACAAAAATTTGAATTTTTCTGACCCTAACCCTAACCCTACCCCTAACCCTACCCTAACCAAATTTTGTAGAGATACATTCTAGAGGAGGACGAACAATTTAAGGCTATTTCCGACCATAAAATTATTTTTCTATCTAGTACCTGAGAAATAAGGCGACACATAAATTGTCGCCTTAATTCCAAGTGTCGCCTTAATGTTGTTGAATTAGCATGAACTGTCGCCTTAAGGTGGAATCCATGCAGATAATAATAATAATAGTAATAATAGTAATAATAGTAATAATAGTAATAATAGTAATAATAGTAGTAGTAGTAATAATAATAATAACAACAACAACGACAACGACAACGACAACGACAACGACAACGACAACGACAACGACAACGACAACGACAACGACAACGACAACGACAACGACAACGACAACGACAACGACAACGACAACGACAACGACAACGACAACGACAACGACAACAACAACAACAACAACAACAACAACAACAACAATAATAATAATAATAATAATAATAATAATATTGAGGCTATTGTACTATCCAGTATCCGGAGCTGACCGTTAATATTGGCCATAAATATGGCTACAAACAGCCTCTTTGTCAAAGAAGGGTAGTATCTTTCTTGCACTTTCTTCCAAAGTAAGTCTGTAGGCCTAAATATATCCAGGGTAACACAATTAAAAGCTTATCCGGGCACACAACAATAACATTGCTGTAAGTAATCATGTGACGGGTCATTTTAAGACAAGTCACAAATCGAGTCGTTAATTTTTCAGGTTGAGTCGAGTCATCTAGTCAAGTCAAAAGAATTAACAAGTCGGTTCCAGTCGGTGAGGACAGTATTAAGCAAGGCAAAGGTATAGGAAGCTGTCGTTAGCTGGAGCTGTAAAAAAATTTAGACCACGGACCTACGGAGGAGGGTTGAATGTTCCAAACGAGAGCTTCCATGGAAGCAAATTTCATGCCACCTATACATGTATCATTTTTGAAGTACATTCATTGAAAAAGTTTAACATATTCACAGAGAGAATAAACGTAAGGGGCTGTCGTCGTGAATGTTGGGTCCGTCAAAAGCATACTGCAACTCTCCCTAGGTTTTGGTCTCATTTCTGGCTTCCCAGTACCCGCTGAGACAGACATTCAAAAGAAGACGCAACGACACATGATTCCTATATGTGTACACAGTGCTTATTTCTTTATTTCAACTACTTTGGGTACAGACTCTTAGAATTTTCCTCTTACTTTCTACAATTCTGCTGCTGACAGACTACGTGACTACATATACAGTTCAGTTCAGGTTTTCGACTAGAGCTGACATGTTTTTATCTTCTCGTTATCTTCGTTTGGTCGTGCTCAGCTTTTCGATAACTACCCACATGCTGGCGTGTGTTAGTTACCTACTGTTTATCTACCTCTACAGTTGTGCACAGTAATATTCAGTGTTGTAGTATACAGGGCCATGAGTACGGGTACGGGTACGGGTACCAGGTCATGAGTACAGGTACGGGTCCGGGTCCGCGGAAAAAGTAATCATGAGTATACGGGTACGTGGTGCAAGTCATGAGTACGGGTACGGGTACCAAGTCATGAGTGCAGTTTTGAGTATGGGTAGCAAGCCTTTACTGCATTACTATAATTACTGGATATTTGGACAGACGCAAACCCCCATATTGCTCTCCGTTCCAGAAAATTCCAACCTTGAAAAGTTTCCCATCAAGCCAATTCCCCGTAAACTAACCTGCCCACCACCCAGTGTATGTAACCCCAGAGCAACTTCCTCCATGGACGTTCCAAAATTAACACACAAAATGACCTATATAGCCTATTATAGTTGATTTAAGTGGGGGGCAAATCTAGAGGATATAAGGATTTCACGGTAGGATTCAATTCTCAGTCGAGATGTTTGTCAGGTCTGGTAAGTTGGCTGGATGGATATTGTGTGGTGGGGAGTGGCCCATGCTAAAATCGTGTAGGTTGAAGTTCAGGTCGGAGGTAATCGTAACGCCGCCACAAGTGTTTGTCATGTTGAAGGACAAGGGAATCCTTGCAACAGACATTATGATGTTACAGGCTCTTGTAGGCCGCAACACGTATGACCTGGAGTTTAGGTCTGACGTTGAAGGGTGTGGCTTCCTTGCAGGGAATAGATGGGCTCATTTTCACCCCATTTGACAGTTTGATCGCTCTGTGATGGTGACAGCGTTGACCCAAACTTGAGGTAGAACAAATCCTGATGGCTAGGGTTCTAAGCCAATACATGGGGACCGTTTCTTCAATAGGAACCAACCATTTGTGTAGCTTTGTCACTTTTCCCTTATATTTTGACAAAATATCACTGCACAAGTCTTCCCTTATTATATGTAACCCTCAATAGCTTAGTTGTTTTCTTGCACCTGTCTCACGGTACGTTTAACGCGTTAGAACGTGACCATTTGGCCGACGCAGACAGGGTGGATACGGTAATGTGCATGTTATTCCCTGGAGTGACCAGCTCCCCTAACAATTGATAAGTTTTTGTTTTTTATGAGTGCAGATTTTATCAAATCAGAACTGACAATTCTTTTGCAAATGCTTCGCAAACTGTCCCGGCTAATTTCCCCGTGCTTACAAACTCATTGCTATACTTATAACCAGTACCCCCTATAAATTATTAGCATTATTCAACAGAAAGGGTTTCAAAATAAGGCCAATTATTTGGGGGTTTAAGCGTTATTACGGAGGAAAACGGTATCGTATTTTGGGGAGACATATTTCATGAAAATCAACAGAATTAAAAGGATTAATTCAGAATCGCCTTCTTGGTAAACATGTTTTGATTTAAAATTAACGAAGTCTCTGTGCAGAGTCTGTGTGCAACTTTTGTAATGAAAAATGGTTTTAAATCCGAAATTTTGGCGCGCTTTGCCCGCATTCGTCACGGTGCACACTCCACATCTGGTGAATAAGGACGGTAATATGCAGGGATATTTCTTTGGAAACTTCTCTAAAAACTAAAGGTGCATTGTCAACCCCGCGTAGGCGCCGGGCATCAGAAAGGTAACATATACCTATCAAATATCAAGAGAATGGTAACACTCGTAGCGTGATGTACATGAATTGAAGTATAATTTCTCCTGATACATCCATTTCAAGCAACATTTCTCCTGCGCGCTTCGCTCGCACCCATCATTGGTAGATGGTGAAAATTAATACCATAACGAAAGGCGACGACAACATAATCTAAACACGCTTGTTAAACCAAGACCCATTTGGTGATTTTTACTTCCCCTCGTTCACTGTCTATAAAAGGTACACTCTTAAAAAAATGGGAAAAATTTGCCAAACTTTTTAACCAACAGTGGGCATCTATTCAACAACCTAAACAGTTGGGCAAAATTTTAACCAACCAAATTTGGGAAAGTTTGAACCCAACCGTTGGGAGGAAAATTACCCAACTGTTGAATAAATGCGGAGCATTTCAAAAGATACCTAGTTGTTAGGCACTTCTTTCATCAAGATGTTGGGCAAATGCATTAACCAACCGTTGCTTTTATGTTGCTTTCCTTACCTCAGAATAGCATGCATGTATGCTGGGCATTTCCTTCCCAAGAGAGATGGGTGAACTGTCTTCACAACAGTTGTTGAAATTGTATTAATTTATTGGGAAAGACATTAACCACTTCCTAGGCAGTTTATCTTTGGATGTTTATTGTGCACTTAACATTGGTCTATTATATCTAGGCCACTATCACTGGAAACTGAGTTCATGAAAGTCAAATATGGTAATAGTGTCATTTATTTTACACTACGAAATGTCTTTAATGTTAGTCAAAATGTAATACCCGCTGTTGGAAAACATTCCGAAAATGCACCTCTATTGCGATGTACATTTCACATGGGTCGGAAAATCTGTTTGGTTTGTCACCGACTTTCGTATGTGTCCAAAACGATCGGGCTTTAAAAGTGACTGTGAAATGATGGCTTTTAAAATTAAAACACAAGTCTGCAGACTGAGAACTACTGTAGCAGTTACAAAGTGTTTCAAAGTCTGCTATATTAACTCTCATTCTGACGTGACAGAGAATCCCCCCCCCCCCAAATCCTGAACTCTCATTGGATAGCCGCAGGGGCGGGATTTGATGTCTGAAAGTGGGGGGGGGGGCAATGCCAGGTGGACTGTCAAACGGCGCCGAAGGCGCCGCGGAAGTGCCAAGGGCTCCCCCTAATGGCGTGGGGTCCAGAGGCCCGCCTTAGGGCCCCTTGCAGGGTCCAGGGGCAGAGCCACGGTGGGAGTCCAGGGGGCCGAAGCTCCTGGAAGCTCTGGGGTATTTACAAAATTGTAGGTATCAAATATGATGCATTCTGGCTTCAACATCAAATGACATAAGGTAGGCAATTAACATACCACAAAAATCACAATTTGACTTTTTTCAATTACATTCTTACTCCATGAGACTATCAGTCAGATGAGATCGGTAATGACGATGTCTTGAGAAAGTGAAGAATGGGTTATTTTGAGGGTTTCCCGGGGCTTTGGAACACTAATTTTAAGAATGGGAGATCTAGTATTCATAATGAGTGCGTGAAGCGCGCTGGAAAAATCGCATTTTTCATACTTTTCAGTGAGATGAGTAATAGAAATGCTAAGAAAGAAAAGTATCCTCAAGGAGAGGGCTCTTGCTCCCACCCCCTTTGCCTAGCGCCTGTCCCTTATTACGGTACCGAAATTGACACTTTCCGTCCCTGAAAGCTTGCATCTAAACAGTCTTTTAAATGGAACATGCAAGGCGTAAGAAGTGCCATTTTGGCAACGTGAAAGGCATTTTGGTAAAAATTTGCTCCGTCTGCTAGTGGCAACTGGCGGTGCGCTCCGCTTTGATATTGACATGGCCTTTCGTTTTTTCAAATCTTCCTCCCCACCTCCCAACTAAATATGCCCTATAAAAATCTGCTTCCTACCCCTCTGGGGGTGTGCAAGAGAGACATTTTTCACCCGTTTCTCTCGTCGCTGTTATGGCCCCAAAAAAGCGGAATTTTGGTTTGTGATTGTACAAAAATGTGGCGTTGGTGAAATAGGTCTGTAGGAATTACATCTTGATCAGCAGGGGCACTACAAGAGGGAAATTTGGTTGGCACCACGGAGAATGTCATAAGTACATTCCAGATGGCATTTCCCTGCGGAATTATGCATTAAAACGCTGTGTACCACATAGCAATTCAGAACGGGATCAAAAGCTATAGGTGACCATTTATCACTTCAATATGGTCAACATAAGGGGGTTGGGGGCTTTTTCCAAGACCTTTTGTGAAATAAATCACTCTTAGATGCGATTTCCCGGCATCCGACAATCAAGGCAAGTATACAAAACCTTGTAGGGCAGCTTTGGAATCGATTTACTAGCAGTTCCGATAAAAGGTTGAAGGCCAGACTTAGGGATACATTGTGCAAAGAGCAGCTGATTAGCATAATATTGATGCTAATTCACAAATCGGTAGCTTTGAGCGAAATTGGGAATTAGTGGACCACATGCGGGTGAGGGGAAAGGAAAAGATACACATACTGAGCGTTGAACTGTATGGACAAATTTGTCTTACTGCAATTTCCCGCAATCTAGGGGGTTGGGAATTCATCTCACTTGTAACCCATCTTTGCTGCATTGAGATTAACTATCTTAGACCTCCTCCCACGAAGTTTCCCGTGTCCGTGTCTGGTCTCCCTACTACTAGTCCATCGCTGAAAAAATAACAAAGAAAAATTAGGACGACATTTGGACATATAGAATATCTTTGTCATGTAAAATGACGTAAAAAGTAAACGTGAGTAGTATGTGGAACGATGCAGTAATTCGGTGTTCGCCGCATACACTAGTCATATCATTCTCTTTTCATTCTTTCAGGACAGTTAAAGTCCTTTCTCCACAAAGAGACTTTTTATTTACTGTTGCCTTTTTAGAGAGTAAATTTCTCAAATTTCAAGGACACGAGAAGAGCAATTTTCGGCAATGTGGGAGATATATTTTTCGCTACGTTACGCACCAGATGATTAGTGCTGACAAGATAGTACATATAAAGGGGGATGTGGGGTGTTATAGGTACCCTGTAAAAATCAGCATTTATAATGCAATATCTTGCAATCTAGGCATTTTCATATGTCAAGTTACCTGTTCACCAACAGTGATGTGGTCACTAACTTGGACTCTTTCGTCAGGGGTGGCGCCAGGATTTTTCAATTACATTCTTACTCCATGAGACTATCAGTCAGATGAGATCGGTAATGACGATGTCTTGAGAAAGTGAAGAATGGGTTATTTTGAGGGTTTCCCGGGGCTTTGGAACACTAATTTTAAGAATGGGAGATCTAGTATTCATAATGAGTGCGTGAAGCGCGCTGGAAAAATCGCATTTTTCATACTTTTCAGTGAGATGAGTAATAGAAATGCTAAGAAAGAAAAGTATCCTCAAGGAGAGGGCTCTTGCTCCCACCCCTTTGCCTAGCGCCTGTCCCTTATTACGGTACCGAAATTGACACTTTCCGTCCCTGAAAGCTTGCATCTAAACAGTCTTTTAAATGGAACATGCAAGGCGTAAGAAGTGCCATTTTGGCAACGTGAAAGGCATTTTGGTAAAAATTTGCTCCGTCTGCTAGTGGCAACTGGCGGTGCGCTCCGCTTTGATATTGACATGGCCTTTCGTTTTTTCAAATCTTCCTCCCCACCTCCCAACTAAATATGCCCTATAAAAATCTGCTTCCTACCCCTCTGGGGGTGTGCAAGACAGACATTTTTCACCCGTTTCTCTCGTCGCTGTTATGGCCCCAAAAAGGCGGAATTTTGGTTTGTGATTGTACAAAAATGTGGCGTTGGTGAAATAGGTCTGTAGGAATTACATCTTGATCAGCAGGGGCACTACAAGAGGGAAATTTGGTTGGCACCACGGAGAATGTCATAAGTACATTCCAGATGGCATTTCCCTGCGGAATTATGCATTAAAACGCTGTGTACCACATAGCAATTCAGAACGGGATCAAAAGCTATAGGTGACCATTTATCACTTCAATATGGTCAACATAAGGGGGTTGGGGGCTTTTTCCAAGACCTTTTGTGAAATAAATCACTCTTAGATGCGATTTCCCGGCATCCGACAATCAAGGCAAGTATACAAAACCTTGTAGGGCAGCTTTGGAATCGATTTACTAGCAGTTCCGATAAAAGGTTGAAGGCCAGACTTAGGGATACATTGTGCGAAGAGCAGCTGATTAGCATAATATTGATGCTAATTCACAAATCGGTAGCTTTGAGCGAAATTGGGAATTAGTGGACCACATGCGGGTGAGGGGAAAGGAAAAGATACACATACTGAGCGTTGAACTGTATGGACAAATTTGTCTTACTGCAATTTCCCGCAATCTAGGGGGTTGGGAATTCATCTCACTTGTAACCCATCTTTGCTGCATTGAGATTAACTATCTTAGACCTCCTCCCACGAAGTTTCCCGTGTCCGTGTCTGGTCTCCCTACTACTAGTCCATCGCTGAAATAATAACAAAGAAAAATTAGGACGACATTTGGACATATAGAATATCTTTGTCATGTAAAATGACGTAAAAAGTAAACGTGAGTAGTATGTGGAACGATGCAGTAATTCGGTGTTCGCCGCATACACTAGTCATATCATTCTCTTTTCATTCTTTCAGAACAGTTAAAGTCCTTTCTCCACAAAGAGACTTTTTATTTACTGTTGCCTTTTTAGAGAGTAAATTTCTCAAATTTCAAGGACACGAGAAGAGCAATTTTCGGCAATGTGGGAGATAAATTTTTCGCTACGTTACGCACCAGATGATTAGTGCTGACAAGATAGTACATATAAAGGGGGATGTGGGGTGTTATAGGTACCCTGTAAAAATCAGCATTTATAATGCAATATCTTGCAATCTAGGCATTTTCATATGTCAAGTTACCTGTTCACCAACAGTGATGTGGTCACTAACTTGGACTCTTTCGTCAGGGGTGGCGCCAGGATTTGCCCGACCGGGGGGGGGGGGCAGCGACCCGAAACTCCGACAGCCCCGATGCCGAAGAGGGGCTGGTTTTATATTTCATAAAGTTTGTATAAACTAGAGGAACATAGTTCTGCGCTGATTTAATGTCTTTCCCGGAATCTGAACTATGATATTGCAAAGCGTGCGAAGCGCGAGAAAATTTTTGGGTATGCCTACACTAAAAAGATTCTGTACTTATTTAAAGCTTATATGGGTCAATTGTCTGAGCAGTTGGGCCTTATCGGGCATAACTTACACTTGAACTTCCCTCTTGGAGTCACTAGCCGCACCGCACGACAGACACAAGGGAACATTAACTATACCTTTAGCGAACTGAGATGAAATTCCCGACATTTACATAAATCTATGTATTCTACTTATTAAGTTACTTGAAAAGGTGGAAAGGGTTTTTACTATATTTAGCTATAAGTAACGGAACTGAGACAGAGTGGGCAAAGAGTACCTTAAATTTTGGGTTTTATCGCAGAAATGACAAGTTGAAAGCCAGAATAAGTAAACCCACCATGGGCGGCGACAAAATTTTCCCGACAGGGGGCGGGGCCATGCCAGCGACCTCAAGTTCCGACAGCCCCTATTTCGAGGGGGTGGTGAGAAGGGGATATGAAGGAGCCTTACTATCCCATGCCATTGCAGAGCATATTTTGCATAATATTACTTAATACTTTAAGAGCAGAGTTGCGCACTGACAGTATTCTTTTAAATCGGAATCGTGAAATTGCAAAGTGCGCGAACCGCTCGAAAAAATTTTGGTAGGCTTACGCAAAAAACGTATGTAATAATTAAAAACAAATACCAACACAGATGAATTTTCATTGTAATAAATTAACAACCTATTTTCACAGCAACTAAAGAAATTACTACACTGTCTATCGCATGGGTGTGCTAATAAATTCAGCGTATTACCTTCAGCATATGAGCACTCCCTCCCCCTCCCCTCAAAAAGACAATATCTTGCCTTAGTGAAGTCTTTGTCTATGTGTTTAAAATTACCTACGATCAGTGACATAGTCAAAGTCTATCTCTTAAAATTTAATGACCAGTTGAGATTACTTTTATTTTGTGGCAAATGTACTCATTCACTTTTATGTTTTGAGACTGACATGGTTATGTATAGTTCCATAACAGGCCTCCGAAGTTGAAACCAAAACGGTTAGTGTTCGAATAGCCTAGTTGGATCTATGTTAAAATCCGTACAAATTGATAACCCTTGGGAGTATCAAGCCAAAATCCAAAAGGACAACCTGTTTTCTCAACAGGCTTGAATTAATCGAAATTAGTCTCTTTTTGTAGATAATACAATCCCTGGTTCCTTTATTGAATTTTGAAACCTGGTTATGCTTTCTACGTAGATTGCAGTGTACCCAAATAGTTTCTCCATATAGAAGTAAATTTTGACATAAAGCAATAGTGGATTTCATTTTAAAACGTAGTTACATTGGAACAAGAAATCGACTACTCCGAACTTCCAAGCAGTATACTATGGCTTACGAAGTGACGTAGAGAGCTTTCACAATAAACTTTTTGCCAACTGTGATCTGTAGGATAAGGTAAGGTAAAGGACCATTCTTGTTTAACAGTTAGCGTCAAACCCCAAGTTAATATACTGCTTTAGCTCTGACAAAGTTGAAGGAGACAAAGACTTTCCATAACATGGAAAACATAAGGCAGGAGTATTCATTTCTTTCACCCATGGAATCAGTTGATGGCATCTCATTTGTTTTCAAAATGTAGTAATAATGTAGTATATTGAACTCAAATGTAGCATTTGCAATATGTCTACAAATAGACAAAGAGACCAATGTTCATATTACGCTTACTTTTGTCATATTACTCCAGCCTTAAACTCGCTTTATGTACTAAGAAGTGTACTCATACTCGTACTCGAATACATTTCCCTGTACTCGTACTCTTACTTATCGCCTTGCACCTTTACTCGTACTTTACACACACGTACTCATACTTGTACTCGGGGTCTTGCTGTCGTACTTGTACTCGTTTTCAATAGTTCGTAAACACACTACAGGTCGGCACATAACCAACAGAGCAGAAAATCAACCAGAAAAGGATAACCTGCAGTTTCTTCAACTATATTGTAAGCTATTCCATAATTCACATGAAGCATTGCTGTTGTAACTCAATACAAACAAAAACAGACACGTTTAGAAACAATGATTCCAGGACTAGGTGTAGTATTCAAAATATGTCGCAACAAGATAAGATGTACTTTTGTTACGGTGGAACTCCTTATTCGTAAAATAAAATTCCGTGAAGTGTTTTTCATCCCCACCTCTTACCCACACCAAGCATGCACATAAGAAGTAAAGAATTTAGCATGGTTTTACTTATAATGCAATCTTGTGCTATTGTGAAAAGACAATAGAAAATCTTTCCTTCAAAGATAATTTCCAATCATTAAAGCAGCTTTCGATTGTTCCAATTGACTAGCTCTTTTAGACAACATTATTAAAGCTAGTGTTTGATGATCAAGGGAATTATTTGAAAATCATGTTTTGCATGATTAAATGACAAGATTAATTATGCGTGGTTCAATGACAAGATTAATTAAGCCTAGAAACAAAATGAAGAAATTACCTATTGCACTTCTTTAAGTTAAAAAATTCGTATGCACAAGCC
This sequence comes from Holothuria leucospilota, assembly GCA_029531755.1. Taxonomy (NCBI): domain Eukaryota; kingdom Metazoa; phylum Echinodermata; class Holothuroidea; order Aspidochirotida; family Holothuriidae; genus Holothuria; species Holothuria leucospilota. The sequence continues at coordinate 50,029,334 of CM055972.1, forward strand.
AACACAATACTCTACAACAACATTCTTCATTCAACCCTTACAAAGCACAAATAAGAAACGGCAATGTATATACAAAGCGATCAGAGCTACCTGACCAATGATACACCATGTGCCTATTAATCTTACATATTATCAGAAAACGTAGATGTTATTATGACTGTAATGCATCACGAAAATGTAGATGTCTGCATTTAAGTCGACACCTGTGTTCTTAAGCATAGCATTATGGCAGGATAGGTTGTTGAACTAGCCTGTTTCCTACACCTGAAGGGAAATAAAAATGAAATGACAGGACTTTGCTATGACCCTTTCATGACCAAGTTATTCAAACCCATAATGAGGTTCATTAAAAATTCAAACAACCCAAGATGGAAATGTAAAGTGTAGAAAGTACATGAACTTAAAACAGGCAAACTCCAATGTATTTTCCATGACCTTTTCACATTTTTTACACAATCATATGAATTTTCCAGCCTTGAGAGTGAAAATTAAATTCCTTGACTTATACGGGCAGAATGAAACCTGGATACAGCAGTTGATGGATTTCGCAAAAAGGGTTTATACACTTCTGGTGTACCACATAGGAACCTATATAGGTTCCTATATAGGAACCTATAGGAACCTATAGCTAACAATATTTTCACAATATGTTTGTGACTACTGTTCATTATAATATGATATAATTTGTCAGTAATTCACAATTGCACACAAACACACAAACACACACACATACACATATCACACGTAGGAAAGACTTCACACAGCACGGGCGCACCCATACGCACCTTCACAGCCTTACAGGGTCCCCGCTAAGGGATGCGAGGGAATTTCCCAGCAGCGAAGCTGCCCGTTAAGGAACCGAGTGGACGGACATGCTTCAGGGCGGGCTGCGCTCCAAGGCAGACACGTGCGGCCGCGCGTGACTTGTTTGCAGTGACCGAATTTTCGGGCAGCCACGCCAGTTTCGAGCTCCGCGTGAGCTAGGAAAGACGTGCGAGAGCGGAGCTCTCGCCGGCTGCCCCGGTACCCGCTAAGGCCATGTTGGTGAGTGCACACTAGAGCATCACCAGAATAGCTACAATTGCACATGATGCTGTCCACAATTTTATTCATTTACATTACATTTATTTCGTCATAAATATGCACCTTTACAAGACAGTATCATACATTTGCGACCCATGGGCTTTTGGTCATCGACATTTTTACTGTAAATTATAACTAAGACATCATGTCTGACAGTAAATTTGTACAAAAATAACACACTCCCTGCAAACAAAGGACCTCACAATTTTTCAAACATATAAACAGTTCACACTCTTATGGCCACGCCAAATCGAAACTGAAACGGTGTAAAAGAATTCTAAACAAACTTAAACCATTCACTACGTTCGTGATGGCTAGGGGCTATTCAGACACCCTAGGATGAGACCCATAGCAAAGGAACCTCGGTTTGGTGGAGGGAGGCTTATACGCAAGAGCAAAATTCGTTTAAGAGCACTATGCGAAGCTACAGCAGGAAGTTGTTGTGGGGGCAAAAAGGGTCCCACTTATTTTCCGTAGAAGGGTATCCACATCAGGGTGATGGTGAGGACTGGGGGAATGCGCTCCAAAGTGCTCTTCTCTTAGTATTGGAGAAGTCGTTCACGCTTGAATGGCTCAACGCGTCTGAAGAGGGTGTCTAGAAGTTTGAAAGGATAACCTCTACATAAGAAGTAGCGAAAAAGGTTCGTTGATTCTTGAACAAACTCAGAGTGGTCGGAGCAAATACGTTTATATCTAACGCATTCCCCCAGTCCTCATCCATCACCCTGATGTGGACACCCTTCTACGGAAAAAAGGTCGTCCTGGAATTTCCTTCAAAGTGACCCTGCCATTAAACAAATTTCCCCCTATCCCCACTGAAGGGATGAAATTTGATCATAGCTCAGTGACGCTAGGTGGACAACTTCCTGATGGGGCTAACAAATGTGCATGGAATCGAGGAGTACTCAGTGTTGCAGTCAAACAGTGTCTCGTAACAGATCAACACACAGGAAATCTGACAAATGTGTGCTGATATTTTCGTGATTGAAAAAGCTATTATTTACATTCTGCAAACCCAAGCATAGCCTATAACTGGTGGTTTGACTTATAACAGGAGTGTTGGAAGTTTACGTCGTGTTTCTCTATGCATATTACCGATCTGTGTGCTCTGTAATCTGGAAATGGCAATAAGTGTTAATTATCAGGTATCCTAAACAAGGAACAAATTGCTTTTGATATGTTAGATGTAGTACAAGTTAATCATGAATCTCCGCCTCAAAATGTGGTGAATCTCTGCCGTATGAAAAAATGTATACGAGTTTCGTTGCTGGCGATTTTCATACTTTTTAAACCATGATTTACCGTATTGACATAGACAATGATGAATGCTGTACCTCGGTAACTTTATTTTCAAGAAATGAGGTTTCCACAAATAGAAATTACTGCTTTATAGCTAAAAGTGTTTCGTTCACCTAAGCTTTCAAATTTTCAAAGGATACATGATTCACAAGTTTACGTTGGGAAAAACACTACTTTCAGAGTTTTGTGTTTTCTTGTGACTATATAATATAATAATGGTTAAAGATATTTTCTGTAACTACCATACGAATGCAGTGTTAACGTAATATGCCACTTTGAGTGATTAGTGGGATGTTATTATATCGTAATAATGATGTACGCAGTGAAAGATAATAGTTATAACACTCCCTATTGCAAGATAATATACTAAACACAAATTGGACAATCACTCATTAGTAAACCTAGCTGTGTAGTAACGAAGAGTAGGTAGATGGTTCACTGTCCGACTGTTTATGGTCAATTTTTTATAAATTTTTAAAGGAAAATCCCCCAAGCTATATATATATATATATATATATATATATATATATATATATACATATATATATGTGCTCTCTAATGCCCTGAAACGCATACAAGGAATTGATAGAGCCTCTGCCCTTGCCCCCAAAACTGACCATACACCCACCAGACGTATCCCGTTGGTCCTATCCTTTCACCCATCTGTAACCCCCATTGTACGTGCCATTTACAGGAATGTAGAGACCCTCCGTCATGACCCATCCACCCGTGACCATTTCCCTGATCCCCCCATCACGGCATTCAGAATTGAAAAGAACATATCTAAGCACTTGGTCCGTGCCTCTCAACCTCAAGCAGTAGTGCCTGACACCCCAGGAACTTTTCCTTGCAACCGTGGGAGATGCAATACTTGCCCGGTGGTCAGTTATGACAAAAACCTTTCCATTGTAGGTCCCAACAACAACCGGTTTAACGTTCATCAGCATTTTACCTGTACTTCAGCCAATGTTGTTTACGTTCTCGTATGTAAACGCTGTAATATACTGTACGTGGGAGAAACAAAACGTCGTCTTGCTGACCGAGTCACCGAGCACCTGAGATCAATCAAACAGAACCTCCCAGGGTTCCCGGTAGCCACCCACTTCAATCCCCCGTCAACATGCTCGATCCGTGACTTGATGGTTTCGGCGGCCATCTCGTGTCGAGGTTCCGATCATGACCGCCTAACTGCCGAAAACCGCCTAATCATGAAACTTGGAACCCTGTCCCCACATGGTCTGAACGTTAGACTTGAACTGTTATAACGCAGCAATTCCTGCATTTTTTTAACTTGTGGTAACCACTTAACACTGTCTGTTTTCCTAGCCGAGGTTTACCGTGCCCAATTTTATTGTGTATTTTTTAAATTGTACGTTTGGCCGTGTCAACGATCAGTTGCATTTTTGCCACCTGATGAAGGGTTTAAACCCGAAACGTCGTGGAATTTTTCACAAACTTTTAGCACTATTTACTACTTCATTTTTACCTACATATATATATATATATATATATATCTTTATATATATATATATATATCTTTATATATATATATATTTATATCTATATATATATATGTATATATTGTATTACAAAAATGTACAATCTACCCCTTGATGGAAGGAGTGTCATGTTTAAATGACATTTAGATGTTCTTTTTTCTTCTTTTTTAAAAGTAATTGTTCTCTGGCTCTTTATGGCAGGACATAATAAGTAATAATAATAAATTAATAAATTACTACTTTATAGTTAAAAACAATGAAAGATTTCCGTCATTTTGAGTACAGGTCATCCTGATCCAACAGCTTGGATGTTATATATTTTGTGCTTAAATACTGATACACATGATCGGATGTTTTTCTCTAAAATGTACAATAGTACACCAACTTGACAATGTCAGACAGCACACCGCCCACCCTCCCCCCCCCCCACCCTTCAGTCATATTTCGTCATAACTCGTTTGGTAATTTTAATGTAGTTTGTAATTATTCAAGCTTTTTCTAGAAGACTTTTGAGATACGCAAGGTTTAGGCAGCTTTACAAACAAACGACGTTTCGATAAACTGATTCATAAATTAAATGCATCCTACAAGCCATGTAGTAAATTATCTTTTGGGATAGCTAACGTGCCTTTTTACAACTCTTTTACAGAAAAGAAAGCTAAGTTCAAGAAAGAATTGAGAAACAAATACAAAAATCTTTGCGGATTAATTCAACCGGTTCCGTTCCTAGATGAACGATATCCCATTGACGAGCTTTTTGTTCAAAGTAGGATTGTTGTTTTAGACGGAATACAACGGGAGAGCGATTTGCAGAAAAATTGGACACCTCTAGAAAATTATGAAGATATTTTTACTAATGATCGAACAAAATCTAGACTTCGAATTATAGATGGAGAACCAGGATACGGGAAAACAGCACTCACTCTTAAGATAGTTCATGACTGGTGTCACGAAAAGTCACCTGTGAACGATTTCGAGATACTAATTCTTCTTCAATTGAGTCAGTGTCAAAAAGGACAGACAATCTACAGTGAGATCAAGAAGTTCCTCCTACCGAGAGATTCCTCTTTAGAAGTAGAAGACATTAAAGGTATTATTGAAATTTCATCGATACTAATTATCTTAGACGGATACGATGAGTATCCTGATCGAAGGAGGGAAGAGACTGATATTAATTACATAATTAGGGGAGACATGTTTCAAGAAAAGGAGGTAATATTGACAACGAGAACATCTTGTGTCCCTCCGTACTGTCCACAGAGCACAGTAAGGATCAGATTGACTGGATTTGACGATGAGGTGCAGGAAAACTACATGAAAAAAGTATATGGACAACCTGGCCATAACCACATTGAAAATTTTTCACGATTTTTGCTTGAAAACCCAATAGACGAAGACCTCAAGCAGGTTCCTCTTTTCTTTGTAACAATTTTTGGTATGATGGACCGTGAAGGTGTCGTGGAAAAACTTAATACGTCTACTGCCTTTTTCCGTCATTTGGTTGCCTGTTTTCATAGCCATGTAAAATTAAGGGGACCTAGTCCACTTATACGCCAACGTAGACGATCTTTAACAGACCACAGTAAGTTGGATAAGGAGGCTTTTGAAGGACTAAGCGCAAATTTGCAATGGATAATTTGGGACCGAGACAAACTCCGGAACAAAATCGGAGAAAAGCTCTACGATGAATATGTAAGTATCGGTATTCTCATTGAAGAAGAAGTATTTGATGATGATGATATCGACTATAGAACACAGACAAGATTTTTTCACAAGTTGTTCGTCGAGTGGTTCGCAGCACATCACTTGGCAAAAGGGTCAACTGGAAAGAACACATCTTTACTGGAAAGACTGGATCCCAATGATGCACATTTTGTGTTTCGATTTGCATGTGGATTGAGTCCTGAATCGGCGCCAAATATTATTAAATACTTAGCAACGAGCAATGATAACGACTCGCTGACAATGTCGTGCATTGCAGAATGGGGTGGAGACCTTGACGAAATTTCTAACACTATCAACCATTTTTCCTCAAGAGGTATTTGTATCACAGGACTAGACAGACCACTGATTCAGACAGTCTCTGTACAAATACTTAAATATGCCGCCGATCACAAGGTAGGTTGCTATAATTACCTGGTTCCTGACAGAAAAATTCAGAAAAATATTTATATATTATATATATTTATATTTATATATTTTTATAATATTAATTTAATATTTATATAATCTGCACAGATTTTAACAGCAATATATCCAAAATATTTTTAATTGCTATTTTCTTTAGTTTAGGAATATCTTATTATTTTGATATTGGTGGCCACCTTGTTTCTAGGCCGTCTTGGTTGACCTTGATCCTGACAGACAAGTTCAAAAATATCAGTTTTTGAATAATTACCATATAATATGAACAAAAATTAAGAGCAATAATGTCAATAACTATTTGAATTTGTCATTTTCCTTATTTTATAATCTTATTACTAAGAAATTGGGGGCCATTTTTTTTTCGGCCATTCTAGTTGACATGGATCCCAACAGAAAAGTTCCGAAAATACGAAAATAACGTTTCGAATATTCATCCAAATTATGAACAGACATTAAGTGTCTAAAATATCTCAATGATTTTTGGTTTCGATGATAAGAGAAACCTATGCATTCATAATGGCGTGTGTATGTATGTGTGCGCCGATGGTGTGTACTTTCATGATATGTGTATGGGTGCACTCACCAACGTGGCCTTAGCAGGTACCGGGGCAGACGGCAAGAGCTCCGCTCTCGCACCTCTTCCACAGCTCACGCGGAGCTCGAAACTGGCGTAGCTGCCCGAAAATTCGGTCACTGCGAAGAGAAGTCACGCGCGGCTGCACGTGTCTACCTTGGAGCGCAGCCCGCCCTCAATCGAGTCCGTCTAATTGGCTCCTTCGCGGGCAGCTTCGCTGCTGGGAAATTCCCTTGCATTCCCTATGGGTCCTTTACCCAGTAGCCCGTAAGGCATCGAGTGTGCGTATGTGTGTATGTGCCTGTGTGTATGTGTGTAGCGCTTTGCTCGTTAACACGATATCTCAAGAAGGGAAACGGCTAGAGTTCTCAAACTTGGTACATAAATGCCCCATAATAAAAAAGGACCCCATTTTTGGTGGAGGTCAAAGGTCATCTGTGGCTACCAGGGGTCAAACTCTGAAAACCTTGTTAACACGATATCTCAAAGTTGGTAGCGTTGACAGTTTTCTATCCTATATATATATATATATATATATATATATATATATATATATATATATATATATATATTTTGCTAATTTGGGATTAAGGGGAAATATTGTATGAAAAAACGTGCCTAAAAGGGGAAATCGTCTAAAAGGGGAAAAAATCAGGTCGACTTTGCGAAATCACACGCTTTTTATATAGGAATACGTAAACGGATGTTAACGTCCGTTTCACCACATGATTTACATGCTATTACTTCAATGTTGACCAAGTTACGTACCCGTATCTTTTAACACGTACGGATGGTGGGCCATTGAAAAAGCGTTGTTGTATATCTGGTTTCCAAAAGGGGAAATATTTTTTAATGTATTTTATTGTTTTTTTGTTCGCCTTAACGAAACCGCGATATATCGATTTCCCCGTACAGTAGGAATTAGCGTTATATATATATATATATATATATATATATATATATATTTATATATATATATATATATATATATATATATATATATATATATATATATATATATATAAAAACTGAAGAATGGGAATTGTTTTACCGGACGCAGCAACATATATCATTAGTCTGTGGAATTAACCTCTGATGTTGGCAACCTTTGCCTTATTAGGCTATGGAAGAAGAATTTACTCATAACGAAAAACTGAGCTCCGTGTTCCTGATTCGAACCCTCGAGCTACTCAAAGGACCAAACTGCATACACTGAACTTCCCTCTGACCCCACTTCCGACAGCCAAGCATTGGTTAAGAAGACTTTAACAAACCTTATTAGAAACAATGAACTTCCTAAATCAGCAACGTCACTACTCCACCCTTGCCCACAAATCTCCAATTTCTATCTGCTTCCCAAAATCCACAAGGCTAACAACCCTGGTAGACCCATCGTTTCTTCCCACAGTTGCCCCACCGTTCTTATTTCTGAGTTTTTGGACTCTGTTCTCTTCCCGTTGGTATCAGCGTTACCGTCTTTTGTTCAAGACACTCCTCATTTCTTGAGACTTATTCAAGACTTTGAGTTTCCCGAAAATTGCGGTGAACGTCTGCTATTCACCATGGACGTATCTAGTCTCTACACATCCATCCCCCACCATGCTGCCTTGTCGGCTATCCGCCATTACCTGGACCAACGACAAGACCCCCAAATTCCTACAACTACTTTCCTTCGCTTGACGGAACTTGTTCTCACCCAAAACTGTTTCCAGTTTAATGGGCGCTTTTTCCGTCAGGTTAAATGGGTCACTTTGAAGAACAACTTTTTTCGCAGTACACCGGTTCTCACCCTTTCCTTTACAAAAGGTATATTGACGATATTGTGGGAGTGGCAACAGGGACCCGTCAAGATCTGGAATCTTTCATTCAATTTGTAGGATCTTTCTGTCCATTTTTGAAATTCACACATTGTATTTCTGACACTTCAGTGGTTTTCCTCGACCTTCAATTGTCAATTTGCGACCGTAAAATCAAGTCAAACCTACATTTTAAACCCACCGATTCCCATAACTACCTTTTGTACCCATCCAACCATCCCAAATCCTGTACCAAATCCATCCCGTACTCACAACTTTTAAGGGCCAGAAGGATTTGCTCAGAAGATTCTGATTTTTCAGCCGCTTCAAAAAGTATACTATCATTCTTTGAGAAGCGTCAGTATCCCACCAAAGTCCTTACCGGTGCTCTACATAGAATCCAAGGAATCGACAGAGCGGGGGCTTTGAGTAAGAAGTCTAACACGTCTACTAATCTACGAATTCCTTTGGTAATTTCCCATCACCCATCGGTACGCCCCATCATTCGTGCCATTTACAGGAATATAGAGACTCTTCGAAAAGACCCTTCAACCCGTGACCTTTTCCCTGAACCCCCCATTACGGCCTTCAGAGTTGAAAAGAACATTTCCAAGCACTTAGTTCGGGCTTCCCACCCACAACAACCAACTGACAACACCCCACGTACATTTCCCTGTGGTCGTAGTAGGTGCAACACATGCCCAGTGGTTGGCAAGAACACACTTATCAATATTTTGGGTTCTAACGGCAACAGATTTAGTGTGAACCAACACTTCACCTGCACTTCCACAAACTTGGTTTACATTTTAGTTTGTGGACGTTGCAATTGCCTGTATGTGGGAGAAACCAAACGCCGCCTGGCTGACCGAATCACTGAACACCTCAGGTCCATCAAACAAAACCTTCAAGGTTATCCGGTCGCCACTCATTTCAACCCCCCATCACCATGCTCAATTAAAGACTTGGCCGTTACTGCAGCCTTAATGTGCAGAGGTTCTGACCGTGATCGTCAGACCGCCGAAAACCGGCTTATCATGAAACTCAGGACCCTCTCCCCACACGGTCTTAACATTAGAATGGACCTTTTTTAACCTGTTCCCCTTTTCATTACTTTTTACCAGTTTTTTTTCAGCCTTCTTTCGCTTTTTTACACCGTGTTCGTTCTGTGCGACCGGTTTGTTCGTGCCTTTCTTCAATGTGTTTCTTCTCTATTTCTACTTCTTTGTTATTCAATTGCATTTCTTTGCCACCTGATGAAGAGTCTATACTCGAAACGTCGTGGAATTTTCCGCAAACTTTAAGCACTTTTTACAACCTTTATCGGCCTAATATATATATATATATATATATATATATATATATATATATATATATATATATATATATATATATATATATATATATGTAGGAGGCTGTTACGGAAGGACGGAAGGAGATAAAGCACCTAATTCAATTTCATCTATCAGACAATACGTATTGAGAGTATTTTAAACCTTTTTGTGGGAAGAGACTTTGATAGACAGGTCCTTTAGTTCCTCTTCGAAGTTTTTATTTATTTATTTATTTTTTTTTTGACTTAACCTTCCTTATGGGAGTCTGAACTTTTCATACTAACGTAATCCTCAAACAAAGACCTGATAGTGACAATGCTTTGAAGTAATCTACGATGCCGACAAGTGTGAAATCTTCGTCAGTCTTCTGATCTAAACTACTGTTAATGCACTTTTAAGTATTCAAAATCCTTTATTATTCTAATTCCTTCCATTAGCTAGTAACATCTCTTTTAAGCAAGTCCACCTTTTGCAAATGAAGTTTTTCAAGATTCCCGATTCTTTCTGAAGTAGCGTTACTTGTGTCCATGTTCACTGAAACTGTACTGTACGCTTTCAAAAATGAGCGATGGCGCACAATAAAAGAATCATTTTTTTTTTCTTTGACGACTGGCAATATTATAGCAATGTGTGAAATCATGTCAAGAAGTGTTTGAGATTTGGCAGACGACAAGAACTATTGTGGTCACCTCCTAATCTCTTTTAAGTGGCCTAAAGTTCTAAACTTTTCAAGAACAACGCAACCAGACCTTATCGTCGGCAAGCCTGATAGTTTCAAAGGAGACGCAAATGCTTTATCTCTTTCCGAAACAGCTCCCTGATAGAACATAAGGTTGGTCACTTGTAACTATAAGGGTTCTCAATACCAGACTTGTAGTACGAGTACAAACTCCCGAGTACGAGTACGAGGCTTCGAGTGCGAGTACGAGTCCATAGCCATGAGTACGAGTAACAATACAGAAAAATGTACTTGAGTACGAGTACGAGTACATTTCTGAGTACATGTATAGGCTGGAGTAATATAACAGCAGCAACATACAGTTATCTTTAAGGTAATTCAAAGACTTTTATTGTCTTTAATTAATAACTTTAATTGTCTTTAATTGTCTCCAAGATTGAGTGCGGAGTTGACCTGGTGATTTGAATGTACTGCCTTGCATACTAGAGGTCCTCGAATAAGATCCTGGTGGGTATCTGGTTGTCGGAGAAGGGAAGGTGTCAGATTCAGCAAGTTGTCAGCAAAAACCTCCACCCTTAAAAGTGGCTTAAGACTGGGGATACACTCACTCCGTCAAATGGGGACGTTAAATGGCAGTCTCGGGACAGAATTGGGATCGATCAATACAAATCTACCTCGTTAATCTCTGAGCACTAGTTGAAAAGAGAAGGCGAATCTCACTCATGCTTATTACTCTGGTATAGGGACCTGTTGCATTTGATTCTGTATACCACTATCAACATTATATTTTATATGACATGAAATGCTGGTGACTGATAGAGGTGAATGAAATAATACCTGTGGTGTAATTGTGATTACTTCCACTGCTACAAATTTTACAAAAATGTTTTGCTTTATTCAGTTTGTCAGACCTTACGCAAGAATATTAACTTGGGGTTTGAAGCCGAATGACTAGCTTGCAAGAAAGTCCATTTTCTAATGCACAAATCACAACTTGTAGAAGCTTTATATTAAAAACTTGCGAAGGCACTTAGACGCAATCATGGTATACTAAGCAGTGGTACTTGGGAAGTAAGAAAATTCAACATCCGTGTCTATGGCATTTTGTTCTAAACAGAAACCCACTGTTAAAGTGTTTCATTTCAAGGTAATTCCTCTCAGAGAAAAATGTTTTGGTAAACTAGTCTGCCACATAACATGGTTTCAAATTGAGTGGAGGAACAAAGGTTTTACCAATAAAAAGAGACTAATAAAGATAGTCCGACCTATAAAGAAAACTAATTGTAAAGTTTTGTTTTGAATTTTGGCTTGTTTCTTGCTAGACTTTGTCACTTTTAAATATTTTAAGATTGATCCAACTAGGCTATTCCAACACTTGTCAGTTTAGTTTTAGCTTGTAAGATCTAGTTCATGCTCTTCGCATGCAAACATGTCATCCAGCCTCAAATCTATGGTATTGGAAGTGCACGTATGCAAACTACTAAAAGTAACATCAGCTGAGTCATTAAGTTTTGAGAGCTTGTAGACTCTTAAGTTAGTAATCCAAGGTAATTTCAAACAATGTAGTTCTAGACTAAACCAAGACAAGATGTTTTCTTCTTGGGAAGGGGCCCAGAGTACTTAATGTATAAGAGCATTAGACGACACTAATTTAGTACCCATAAGAAATTAATGCTGTAGGAATTTCTGCAGTTTGTTCAAAAACAGGTTCCTTTTAACCCTTTGTTACTGCTGCTGATAGCAGCACCATTTACTTTGTTGAGGTAGTCTGTCCTGATCAGTACAGGAGACTTTAAATAATTACAGGTTCTATTAAATTAGAAAAAGGTCAATGAAGATTACAAATATTAGCATCCTGGACTGAAATGTCTGTACTCATGAGTACAGTTACGGGTACGAGTACAAAACCCTGAGTATGAGTACAAAGGTCTGAGTACGAGTACAAGTACAAATATATTACAGAAGATGTGATTACCGTTTTCTTGCAACTCTGAGTTTCACGTACTCTGTATGGCGATCGTCAGGCAAATGAGCTTTTTATGTGCTGAAATGACTGTAGCAAACTCCTAGCACCATTCAACACTATCGCTTTCTTAATGCACGGCTCGGTGGTTTTCCTTTGTATATGTTACCGTGTCAACACGCGGAGATGAGCTCTGTTCTTTTGTTAAGGTTGTTTTCACTGGAGCGGATTATTTCTGGTTTCTTTTCAATGCACAGTTGCAGGGGCCCGAATGACGTTTGGTCGTGTTTGACTTTCTTAGTATTTCCCATTTGATTGAAGTCTCTCTTTTTTTTTCCTTTGACCCCAGATGTGTTTGGAGAGCCCCGTGTCGTTTAGGAGCAGCTATATCTCAATGATATGGTGTGGTTGTAGTACCAAGTTTTGAACGGGCCGCTTGCAAGGCCGATATACGATATAGTAGTACTGTCTGATGTGACTGTGGCCTTGTAAATTACGTCACTGTTAAGGCAATTCCCTTGTAAGGGTCAAGTGCTCCTTGAAAACAGGTCAAGAAAAATCGTACAGCCTGTGTTGCCACCCCATGTACCACGATCTGCAGTAGGAAATAGTAGTTGAAAGTAGTGATGAGGGATATCTCCCCTCAAGAATTCAAAGTCATTTTAAAGAATACCGATCAATCTGTTGATAGTCGGATGGTAGCTGGTAACGACAGGAATACGGGAGTTGGAAGGGTTGATCAGGAACTGAAGTTCTAAGCGACTGCGTTTGTCAAAAGAGCATTACATAAACGTTTGACAGGAACATCAAGGAAGTCTATTCCAGTCACTGATTTTTGAAAAAGTGAACTTAATAGAGTGGTAAGAATTACTGACATATTCTTGAAATCGATCAGAAAAATCAATACCATAAGTTCAAATGAGAAAATATCTATTTAACGGCAGTATGATACGATCTTAAAAAGAAAGGTAGATACCAAACCCTATTCAAGTTTTGAATATGTCGATTTGCATCCACTCTTATGACATGCACAGATTGAACCTGGTGGTGTTCCATTCATTAGTTCTATCTTCATTTTCACACGAAGAAACCTGAACAAAGGTGTTATGAAATTCCCTGTTACACTCATGCATATTTCTGTCGTGACTATCTGACCACGTTCTGATGAAGTCAATGTCTCAACCTGCCGTCTTCCAGTCATTGCCAAGATCTTTGATGATTTGCTTTGCACTGTTGTTATCTCTGTTTCATCGACATTATAGATGTTTGGTTGGAACTTATACTGGTCCATCAATGGCTTCATCAGGTCAAAGATCTTATTCAAAGGCCCCTGTCACATACTTATTCAGGCCTTTCACAGGCCTTTCGCTGTTTCGCGCACTCCGAATTCCAGGCTGGTTCTCTCCAGTCCCATTCCTTCCTTTACTGCTTGGATTTCATTTTTCATGGACTGCTAATCCCACTACTGTCTGTTGGACTTACGTTTGTAATTTCTGATCATCTTGAAATAGTCTGTACAAAATTTCAATTTAATTTGTAGATTGTATTTTTTTTACTTAAATGAATTTTTTTCAATTACAAAATCATTAAGCCTACGTGCCCGGCCATGCAGGCATCTCGTTTCAGTGGAAGTGGCATAGTGCTAACTTCGCAGTAGTTCTGTCTGCAGGTCTAGATGTTGTTATACATTCAGTGGCATCACAGATCTTGGAATGGTGAAATTGTAAATCAAGCTTATATTGAGTGAACATTTCTTGTAACAGGCAGTATACACAAAAGATTGTACAATACATAGCATGCATTACTTGATGCTCAAAGCTAGTACCTTTGTCTTTCCAATTGACAAAATTTGATGGAAATTACCAGTTAATAAGGTTAAATTTCAGCAACATAAACTTGCAAATACCTCAGATCAGATGCGTAGTAAGTATTTGACTCGATCTCGATCGGATGTCTTTGGATTGTTTCAGATTAAAAATAAATCTCTGCTGTGAGACCGCATGGCTAGACCGATGTCCAACATTAATTTGTATAGAGGGTAGCATTTCTGTTTTTAGTTTTTTCACATAGGTCCGTTCTGCCCCACCTTCCCTGAGTTAATTTGATTGATGGTCTAAAGCTTTGTCTCAATGAGAACCATTTTGAAGTTAATGAGAATGGAATAGATCCATGGGACCTCTATAGGACCTAAATTGACACCCGGGAGGGCCTTTTTGGGTATGGAGATTGTTGAAGATAAATTATGGGAAAAGTGTTCACATAAGCCTACAGTTTGATCCCGTCACATTGATGATATGTGGGGCCTTTGGCCCCACGGGCCATATGTGTTCAAATATTTTTTGAAGGTTCTCAACAACATTTACCTGGGTTTGCTTGAATTCTCCTCGAGGTTCAATGATCATTCAGTGCCATTCCTGGATTTACGCATTTACCGTGCTCATGCAAGAGGGTCTTCTTAAAACCGACCTTTTTTTGTCAGAAATACATTTAAGGACCTTCATCTCAAATATGACTCGTATCACAACAAACACATTCTTTACAATATCGCATTCAGCCAGGCTTTCAGTGTTCGGTTTCACAGAAGAATCTGCCCATAGAAACCTAGTAATCTGAAAAGTAATGTGGTTGGAAGAGGGTATTCCAAGTATCGTCAGTGAAAGGTCAGTAAAGCTTGTAAAGCCCCCAGAAGTGTTCTCCTTAATCGTAACCGGTCAAACTATTCACAAAAAGTTAATGCACCTCTGGTAGTTACTTGCAACCGTAGATGACCTCCTCTAGGTAAAATTATTAAAAAGCATTTTCACATTTTACTGTCGCCTCCCACTTTTAAGAAAGGTTTCTCTAATCTACCCTTAGCCGTTTACAGACAGCCACCAATTCTAAAATATTTACTGGTAAGACCTACAAGTCATGATTACAAAGAGAGTAAAGATTGTTTCAGGATATAAGATAAAAGTTATATATATATATATATGGCGAAAAAACAACATACATTAAAAAAATATTTCCCCTTTTGGAAATCAGATATACAACAACGTTTTTTCAATGGCCCACCATCCGTCCGTGTTGAGAAAAAGGGGTAGGCTACCTAACATGGTTAACATTGAACTAATCCCATACATATTATGTGGTGAAACGGACATTACCATCCGTCTACGTATTCCTTCATAAAAAGCGTGTGATTTCGCAAAGTCGACCTGATTTTTTCCCCTTTCAGACGATATCTCCTTTTAGACAGGTTTTTCACAGAATATTTCCCCTTAATCCCAAGTTACCAATATATATATATATATATATATATATATATATATATATATATATATATATATATATATATATATATATATATATATATATATATATATATATATATATATATATTTATATATATATATATATATATATATATATATATATATATATATATATATATATATATATATATATATATATATATATAAAACGCTGGATCCCACCTTAGGTCGACATCGTCTAAAACACGACCTTGGGCCGACATATAGGTATTTCACATATTTGAATGTATCTGCTCATCCAGACACTAAAAAAATTAATATAAAAAAATGACCATTAACTTCAACAGCGCCAGCAACAATATATATGGTATCTTTAAATGCACGACGTACGCACAAGGAATAATAAAATAAACAAAATATTGAAGATTTTGCGCAATACTTACGTGTTAACTTAATGTACATTTTTAGATGACGCAAGATATAACACCCCTCTTTCACGAGCAAATCTATACCCTGTACGTTGCGTTTATTACGCCTATATAAAGACAAAATAAAGAGGGCGCCATGAAGGTATTATATATGCATTAATTGTATTCAGAATGTATGCAGAAGGGGTTGAAATAGTGGACCAAATATTAGGTTGACACGAAAATGTCGACCTAATGTACATTTTTTTAGCAAAGAATGTCGACCAAAAGTGGGATCCAGGTACGTATATATACATATATATATATATATAACGCTAATTCCCACCTTAAGGGGAAATTGTTATATCTGCTTGTACATAGGGCGAAAAAAAGATAATAAAATACATAAGAAATAAATTCGCCCTAACGTCTAAACATATAATTTAACGTTATTTCAATGGCCAGCCATCCGTTCGTGTTAACAGCTAGGTGTCCGTAAATTTGACAACTTTGAAGTAATGGCATCTAGTTTGTAAATCTAGGAGGGCGCTCTTGTAAGTTTACGTATTCCTATAGAAAAAGTGTGTGGAAACGTTAAGGCGAAACTTATATTTCACCCGAAAATTTTTTTCCCCTTAAGGTCGACTTCTCAACAACAACTTTCCCCCTAAGTGCCGAATTAGTGAAATATATATATATATATATATTTATATATATATAACCTTAAAAGGTCACTTTCCGCGACACTGTAAATAATAGTCACTTTGGACGACAACCAGTTCATTAAATATATTTGCACATTCATGCAGGTAGAAATTGGACAAAAAATACCTTAGTGATCTTCAGGAACGCCCTTAAGTTGAACATATATCCAATTACCTGTGTGACGTACGCACAACGTTTTCTTAAAACAGAAATAAATTGGTATTACGCAATAAGGGTGTGTACACCTCACGTACCAATATTTTACATGCATGATATACACCCCCAAATTTCAATAGTAAATTAATACATAATGGGATTCTAGTGCAACTTACCTTTAGTAACCCCAAACAGAGGGCGCTAGGATATTTTTATATATTTCAAAACTTTTGGAATAACATGCGCGGAATGGTTGTTATAACGTTGTAAACATAGGCGACACGTATATGTACCCCTAATGTCAATGTCGCCTAAAAGTACCATATTTTGACCCGATAGGTCGACTAAAGTGACCGTTTATGGAAATATATATAACCATATATACATATATTTACATACATACATACATACATACATACATACATACATACATACATACATACATACATACATGCATGCATGCATGCATGCATGCATGCATGCATGCATACATACATACATACATACATACATACATACATACATACATACATACATACATACATACTCACCCTCGCTTCCTTAGCGGTACGCGGGAAATGTACCGGTAAGGAATTCGAGGGATTTCCCCATTAGCCTGGCTGACCTCCAACTAACCCAGCAGACGTACGTGTCTGGAAGGCGGGCTGCTTGCCAAGGCAGGCACGTGCAGCCGCGCGAGACTTCTCATTGCAGCGACGGAATTTTCGGGCAGCTACGCCAGTTTCGAGCTCCGCGTGAGCTAGGAAAGACGTGCGAGAACGGAGCTCTCGCCGGCTGTACCGTGTCCTGTTAAGGACATGTTGCTGAGTGCACCCATACATACATACATACATACATACATACATACATACATACATACATACATACATACATACATACATACATACATACATACAAGCTTTGGATTAACTTTTTATGGCTGTTTAATTCACCACATTTCAAGCCTATACTGGCAGCAGTTATCTCTTTCGAGATCCAGCCATTCATTCTTGTGGGACTGTTGTTATACAGTGTTCCCTCTAGCATTTACATACATTATACATAAAAGTCACCTTTTGCTGAAAAAGTACTTGATAGATAATTTTTACTTAACGTACAAACACAGAGTATATGGCTATTTACAACATGTCATTACGAGTTTCAGGCCTGTGAGGCGATCATCAGATAACTGGACAAATTCGAACTGCGTTGGGGCTTTATTCCTTCGTGACACTGCTGGGTTGTTTGTTTCAGTGGCCGCAATTTGAGACAGTTCCTAATTTTTGTGTCAGTTTTCTTGGTATGCCTTATTACCAGGTTTTCTTATTCACACGTGTTGCATTGCCTGCAACAAATATGCAACTTATGTGTGGAAGAAAACCTGGAAAAATTGATCGTCTGGGTTTTTGCCGTTCAACGGAAGCGCCCTCACGATGTCCGTGGATTCACCGGTTAAACACACCTCGATACACTGTACGAGCGTTCTTCCTTACTTTAACGTCTACGGTTTTATCCCAACTGGATTACTGGCGGTACTTTACTACATGGTTTGCATACTTTATTTCTTTGTAAATTGCAAACAGTGCAAATTTTTGATGGAAAGCTAATCCTAAAAGGTCTGCGGCCAAGTAACCAAGCTGTTATAGACTAGGATAAACTAAGCCCCCCCCCCCCCCATGAAACATGCGTCGGAGTAATTTGAATATCGTTTACCATTCTAAAGACATACTTTTTCAGAGTTTGACCATTTCGGAGATTTCTCATTTGCTATGCAAAAATTACTATGTGGAGTCGGTATTTCTTTTGGTAATCCTTTGTAAATTTCCAGTTATAGTTACAATCTAGTTAGCACTTCTGAGGCCAGGAAAGTTACGCCTTAATACTTTTCATATTTGAGCCATCATGTTTTATGATCTGCAATGAAAAACAGGTTAAATTAGTAAACAATTCTTCAGTTAGAACAAAAGTTATGTTGTTGGGAAAAAATTGGACCTCTTGCTTCTTTATACGCTAGAAGAAGACGATTTAGTAGTTGAACTGTTTAGTTATATGCAGTCAAAAGTGGAAGTAAAAATTCGGCTTTCACTCCACAGCAAAAATACAACCGGAGTAGATGTTAACAAAGGAATTTCTCCAAAAATTGAACATCGTATGATGTTCCACATCATTGCAGGCTTTCGTGATTTCAACTTGTTGTAGGGTTGAAAACAAATTCAAGTCTCTATATCGAATGCTGCAAAGTGACGAATATAAAATAGTTTATAAAGATTTGGTGAAAATGATACGGATGGATAGCAAAACTTTGGGAATAATCAGTTCTGAGCCTCTGTTATGTGATTCATGACTTTCAGAACATACTTTTGCATTGTTTTGACGTATAGCGATATGAATCTGGAAGAGAGCCTAATTTAAGAGCTTAAAATTATGGCGATCTCTATCATGCTCGAAAAGGAAGCAAAGGAAATGCTCTCCCTTGCAGAAATCTGAACATGTTTGTCATTGTGGGTCTGTGTATGGAATGTGCCGGTAGGGAGTTGTTATTTGGAAGGAGGTTAACGGAAAGTTTAATTTTTGTTAATACTCTAAGACCCATTAAAGTCCGACGAGATTATCATAATAAGCTATTATTCCGTTGATGTTGAATTCTTTTTTTTATTCGTTGGCTTCAATTTATATCGATATGTTAGCATCATCATTCAGGTCAAGTAAACCTATTAGAATTGGCTTACTCAAGACAATGCCTTCGATAAGTAGGTTACGCCAACACCAATTTAGGGGCAGGTGCTTCAGAACTCGAAACGACTGTTTTATTGAAATAAATCAATGAGGTCTTCCCCTTCCTATAAAACAAACGTCATGCAAATGAGCTGCAGAGGCAGAAGTCTAATTTTTGTCACATCGATTCGGAAAGTTTCCGGAAGTTTCCTGAAATGGCCAGGTATAGAATCATGCTCATACTTTTACATAAACCCTTATTGGTATACTCTCATCCGCGTCACCGAGCGTCCAAAGACGCAATATTTTAAATTTCCCAGCGACTAGCAATGCTATGGCAGTAGCGACAAACCACCAATCCTACTGCAGACGTAGCAGACGATAAATCCCTTTTGTAAAACTACCTAATCCAGTAAAAGTTTTATATAAATGCCGAGAAAGATACAGGGATAGATAACTGTGTGACCTTGGCGGTGCAAACCTCACTTCAAAGCAATGTATCCCCGTCCAAATGACAACTCCCTCCTGTGGGTGAGCAATATGAGAGACATTCATAGTATAGTATTCTTAAATTTGCATTCCAAACTACCTAAACTGAAGGATTGAAGGACGAATCTGTGGCCAGTATGGTAAAATTAAGTGTCAAGAAGCTTTCATCGTAAGGGGTTTACCACGTCCTTCTTAGGGAAACCGTATTTCCGAAGAAAAAATAAAAAAAAATCACCTTTGGAATTAAATTTCCCTCTCTAAGCAGTCAAACGTTTTCTCATACGTTTTTACTTCAGTCTTCTTTCCAAATTAAGTTTCTTTCTACTTTTAATATACGCCTATTTTGATCAAACCTCTTTCTCAGATTACCGTTAAACAGATGGAGCTGTGGCACTGCCTTAGCGAAGTCCAGTCTACTGCAGAGCCCAGCTTATCCCTTGCTTGCTCCCTCCGTGAAAATGATGCGAACGTTTCCCTACCCGTCGTCACATCTCTCAGGAAGCTAGTGATCCGCGGTGATACCAGCATGAAGCACGAAACAGGACCCCAAAAGATCTTACAATATTCATCAATGTGTCGGGGGTTGACAGAAGTATGGTAAGTCTTAAAATGCACCTCATCCACAATTGGAATGAAACTGATTTTTTATTCCTTGCCGAAGTCAGGCAAGAATTTATGCATTCATGGTAGCGTGTGTATGTGTGTTTGTGTTTGGGACGCTTTGCTCGTTGACACGATATCTCAAGAAGAGAAATTCTGACAGTTCTTAAACTTGGTACATAGATGCCCCATTTGAGAAAAAGAACCCTATTTTGGCCGGGGTCAAAGATCATCTGGGGTCACCAAAGGTCATACTCTGAAAACCTTGTTAACACGATATTTCGAGACAGAATGCTTGGATGAATTTCATACTTAGTATGTAGATGCGTCATGGTAAGAAAAAGAATTCTATTGTTTTTGGTGGATGTCGAAGGTCATCTGGGGTCACCGGGGGTCAAACCATCAAAACCTTGTTAATACGATATCTCAAGGTAGGAACTTTGGATATTACTTAGTATGTCGTTGCCTTATGGTAAGAGAAAGAACCTATTGTTTTTGGTGAATGTCAAATGCCATCTGGGGTCACCGGGGGTCAAACCCTGAAAACATTAACACGATATCTCAAAGCAGGAAGTCTGGATAAATTTCATACTTAGTATGTAGATGCCTATAGTAAAAAAGAACCCAATTGTTTTTGGTGGAGGTCAAAGGTCATCTGGGGTCACCGGGGGTCAAAATCTGAAAACTTTGTGAACACGATATCCCAAGATAGAAAGCTTGGATGAATTTGATACTTAGTATGTTGATGCGTTATGGTGAGAAAAAGAGCAGTGTAGATTTTGGTGCAAGTCAAAGGTCATTTGGGATCAACAGGGGTCAAACTCTGAAAACTTTGTTAATACCATATCTCAAGGTAGGAAGCTTGGATAAATTTCATACGTAGTATGTGGATGACCTATAATAAGGAAAAGAACCCTTATGTTTTGGTGGACGTCAAAGGCCTTTTGGGGTCACCAAGGGTCAAACTTTGAAAACCTTGCTTACACGATATCTCGATGTAGGAAGCTTGGATAAATTTCATACTTAGTATGTAGATGCATTATGGTGAGGAAAAGAATCCTGTTGTGTTTGGTTGAGGTCAAAGATCATCTGGGGTCGGGGGAATCAAACCCTCAAAACCTTGTTTACATGATTTCTCGAGGTAAAAAGCTTGTATAAACTCCATACTTAGTATATAGATGTTTAATGGTAAGAAAAAGAACCCTATTGTTTTGGCCGCGGTCAAAGGTCATCTGGTGTCACCAAGGGTCAAAGTCTGAAAACCTTATTAACATGATATCTCACGATAAAAAGCTTAGATGGTGTTCTTGTTGTAGGTAATTGACTTAGTTAATTGCCTGATTCTGGCCAGCGTCTTAATTGATAGTTTTGATGGATTCATGACCATTTCCAACGCTAAAGAGGACTTACTTGGGGGAAGAAAGCTTTTCAAATCCAGACCGGATTCCTCATCAGCTGTAAGGCTCCCCTTCTGTCTCCATTGGAAACACTGACAACAATGTGTGTGTGTGCTCTGAATAGCAGAGCACTACTGTTGTCAGTGTTTCCAGAGGAGACAGAAGGGGAGCCTTACAGCTGATGAGGAATCCGGTGTGGATTTGAAAAGCTTTCTTTCCCCCAAGTAAGTCCTCTTTAGCGTTGGAAATGGTCATGAATCCATCAAAGCTTAGATGATTTTCATACTTGGTGTGTAGATGCGTTATGGCAAGAAAAAGAACACTGTTGTTGTTGGTGAAGGTCAAAGGTCATCTGGGGTCACTGGGGTCAAACCCTTTAAATCTTGTTAACACGATATCTCATGGTTATAAGTTTGGATATATTTCATACTTAGTATGTAGATGCCTTATAATAAAGGGAGAAATCTATTGTTTTGGTGGAGGTCAAAGGTCATTTGGGGTCACCGGGGGTCAAAATCTAAAAACCTTGTTAATTCGATATTTCAAAGTAGGAAGTTTGGATAATGTTCATACTAAGTAAGTAAATGAGTTACGGATAGAGAAAGAACACTATTGATTTTGGTGGAGGTCAAAGGTCATCTTGGGTCACAATATCTCAAGGGAGTAACTTTGGATAAATTTCATACTTAATATGTAGATGCATTATGGTAAGGAAAAAGAATCCTGTTGTTCTTGATGGAGGTCAAAGGTCATCTGGGGTCAGAGGGCCTCAAACCCTCAAAACCTTGTTAACATGATATCTCGGGATAGGAAGCTTGGATGATTTTCTTACTTAGTATGTAGATGTCATATGGCAAGAGAAAGAACCGTATTATTGTTGGTGGAGGTCAACGGTCATCTGGGGTCACCGGGTTCAAACCCTGAAAACCTTGTTAAAACGATATCTCAAAGTAGGAAGCTTGGATAACGTTCATACTTAGTTTGTAGATGTGTTACGGTCAGAGAAAGAATCATATTGTTTTTGGTGGCGGTCAAATGTCATCTGGGGTCACGGGTCTTACCCTGAAAACTTTGTTAACAAAATATCTCAAGGTAATAACTTTGGATAAATTTCATGCTTAGTTTGTAGATGCCTTATGGTAAGAGAAAGAACCCTAATGTTTTTGGTGGAGGTCAAAGGTCATTTGGGATCACCGGGTTTCAAACACTGGAAATATTGTTAACACGATATCTCGATGGAAGAAGCTTGGATAAGTTTCATACGTAGTATGTAGATGCGTTATAGTAAGACGAAGAATCCTATGTTTTGGTAGAGGTCAAAGATCATCTCGGGTCAGGGGGCATCAAACCCTCAAAACCTTGTTAGCATGATATCTCGGGTTAGAAGTCTTGGATAAACTTCATACTTAGTATATAGATGCTTTATGGTGAGGAAGAGAACCCTGTTGTATTTGGTGGGTCAAAGGTAATCTGGGGTCACAAAGGGTAAACCTTGCAAACTTGTTAAAACGATACCTCAAGGTAGGAAGCTTAAATAAAATTTATATTGAATGTGTAGATGCCTTTTGTCAAGGGAAAGAATCTTATTGTTTTGTTGGGGGTGAGAAGTTATCTGGGGTCAGGGAGCATCAAACCTCAAAACCTTGTTAACACGATATCTCAGGATAGGCAGCTTGGATAAACTCAATACTTAGTATATAGATGCTTTATGTTGAGGGAACGAACCCTATTGTATTTAGTGGAGGTCAAAGGTCATCTGGGTCACCAGATGGCAAACTTCGCAAGCCTTTTTAACACGATATCTCAAGGTAGGAAGCTTGAATAAACTTTATACTGCATGTGTAGATGCCTTATGGTGAGGGGAAGAACTCTATTATTTTTTTGGTGGTGGTCAAAGGTCATCTGGTTTAACCGTCGGTCAAACCCTGAAAACCTTGTTAAGCAAAATATCTCGAGCTAGGAAGCCTGGATAAATGACGCTTTTCATACTTTGTATAAAAATTTGTCATATTGAGAGGAGAAACCCTATTTATTTTTGGTGGAGGTCACAAGTCATTTGAGGTCACCAGAGTTCAAAAACTGAAACTTCTTAAACATGACATTACAATGGAGGAAGCACAGAGAGATCCCTTCTAAGACATGTTTTGTTCTGTTTTTTATCTCAATACGTAGCTATTATTGAGATTTTGTCACACTAGCCGGTCACTAGCTTTAGCTAATTTTCTCTTCTGCATCGTCATTTTTTGGCTATTTATGACCCTATTTTGAGAGCAAGTAGTTTCGATTTAGAGGACAAAGATGTGATGTGTAAGGTTTGTACTTGTTGACTTTGTAGGGATATTTTGCTAATTTAGTGGACAAAAACTGAGTGAAAACGATTGCAGCCTATTGCTTGTACTATCAGTTCCCACGATGCTTTGGTGTAGTACTGTAATCTACTATTAGTATTATATAAAGCGATGCATGGTTTGTCCGTGATATGCTGTGTACATATATACGTGATGTATGCGTACCCATTCCGTACCCAAGCGCTAGCGCACCTGCATATTACGTGTTTTGTGAGAGTATGCAAACTGAATGGTAAGCTAGCTGCACAGGTCACTGGCATCAGTCTGTAATCTTTCTGTCTGAGAAGCGAAAGGATGACTAACAAATGCCTTGTTTGGGACTTTAGTTCAGTGGTCTTATTTATCACGATGTGTCCGAAGAGATGTTGGATGCACTGCTCTAACAGGTAGCATAATGTGGTTGAGAGTTACAGAGGTTTGCAGTCTGCGTGAGAGAACTGTGTAGGCCAAGTTTCGTGTTTGCCTACGTTGTTAGTACAGTATATAGGCTAGGCTAGGCTAGGCCTACAGTATGTGTACCAATAGCGTGAAATATATAAAAGTGTGGTACCGATATCTCAATTACATTTGCGAGGTTATTTCAGTGCATATAAAAGACTTGGTCTTTGTTCTGAATATGGAAGAGACTCGGTGTACAATTTGATACGTTCCGAAGAATACAATCCCAAAAAGGGGTTTCACGCTATTGGTACACATATTGTAGGCCTATATATTAACTGGCCTAGGCCTATGAACGCGGGAGCGGGACAAGTCGGCTGCGAACCAAATCGGCCTAAACGCAACTTGGCCCCAAGCCAAGTCGGATCCAGCATGAAAAATCTGTACTGTTTATGTGCCTCACTTAAGCGAACAGGTAGTCCAAATTCAAGGATGCTAAATGCCTAGGCCTAGGCTAGGCCTGAATGGTCAAGATTCCTCAACCGCAGCCTATGAAGCATAAAATGTTAACAGCCACTGGGAACTGAATATTACTGTCAGTATTATGCAGGAAGGACGAGTTTTTGCTGTAAATTCACGAAGGTAATACCAAATTCAACGATGTTATTTGTCAAATTTGACAGTACTGTTGGTGTTGTGTAAAGGTAAGGCTTCGGCATGTCACGTTTGGGGTTCATGCCTCTTTGAACGTCCCCCCTCAACACACAAATTACAAATAGTCTAGCGGCGAATTTAAAAAAGAGCTCTAAAAATTGACTTACCGATTTGCAAAATATAGCGACTATGCTAAAAGTATTGTTTATAATGTAACTTTAAATTTTAGGCTGGTTGTCACTTTTTTAAAGTTCCCGACTGCAAATTTTCCAGGTCAGAAGTCAAAAAGGTCAAAAGGTCAATTCTTCAAAATTTTAGTATTTTTTACACACTTTAATATAACGAGACTTATGGAATTCTGTGAGTCAAAATGAACAATTTATACAGTCTTAAAGTGCTCAAAATATAAAGAAAATAAAAGAATTATTAATCTGTTTATAGGTTGTTTTCGTAGCCTTAACAAAGAAATTTAAAAAACGGACTGTGACACGTTGAACGATCTGTTTGCAACACCTTTTAATTCAATTCTAGACCACTGGTGAAGACTGGGAAGAAAAACGTCCAGAACAGTGGCGGAGAAACAGGGGGTTGAGGGGTTACAACTCCCCACTTTCAAAGAAATCCCCCATTGACTTTGTTTTTTACACAGTAAATTTTTGGAAAGATCGTCAACCCCCCCCTCTCCACTGTTGAGAAGAAATCTCCGCGCCTGGTCCAGAACGGTGGTGGCGCCAGGTGGGGGACCGGGGGGCAATGCCCCCGTCGGGGAAGGCTGCCCCCGTCGGGGAAATTTTCCGGTGTCGTCGGGGAGCTACGATGTATACGATAAAATATGTAGTCCCCGACAATGGGCAGTCGCCCCGACGATTTACTTAATTTTGGTCTAAATTTGGGCAAATTCTCCAATAAAACCCCCAAATTTTCCCCAATTTTCTTCGTAAAAACCCAACTTTTTTGAAATTTTCTATGGTAAAAGCTCAACTTTTTTCAATTTTTTCCCATTAAGGGTCGTCGCACTATATGGCCCACATCGAGGCTTCGGGTTGCTGGCACCTCCATCGGGAAGCTTGGCTCAGCTGTCGGGCAAATCCTGGCGCCAACCCTGGTCCAGAAACTTTCCCACGCGTTCTGTAAACTATGGACAAGTGATGTTTAAAATACAACTTTTGAGTGTTTCCTCAGTTTCTGAACATACAAAGTTTTAAGGTCAAAGGTCATAAAATGTCGCATTTTTTCAACTTGATGTGCATTTTACATTTTTCCGCATAGGACCCTTCACAAAATCATTTCATTTCAAACAACATTTATTCAGATGCTTTAAAGCAACTTTATCAGGGTGAGGCCAGGTGGAGTGAGGAGGCCATGGCCCCTTCGAGAAAGGTTGAGCCCCTCGTCGGGAAAATTTTCTTATCCTTTTTAGGGAAAATGAGTGTGTGCGATGAAGTTTTTAATCTCCGGCGGCTACTGGTCGTCCCAACAGTTTAGTTGAGTTACTCTCAAGGAGGGCTTTTTTCAAAATAAATAACAAACTTCACCTTTTACATTTACTTCAATAAAAAACCAAATTTTTAAATTAACTTCAATGAAAATACCAGGTTATTAAAATTTATCCACTAAAAGCCCCAAACCAAATTTGTGCCGCCCAAATAAAGCAGAAAAGTCTATTATTTGTTATAATAAGGGACAGAACTGTATTGGTTTTGGTGCAGGTCCAAGTTCACCTGAGGTCACCAGACGTGAAACTACGTAAGCCTTGCAAACCACTCGTAAATCCGATATCTCAAAAATAGATAGCAGGACGTTCCTCCCAATCGTGTCGTTTCATGACGAAAGAAAAGAGAGGGCTGAATGTTTGTACCGTTCCAAATGAACTCTGACTAAAAACAAAAGCAAGAGGGTTCTTCCTCTCAGTATCAAAAATCTACATTCCAAGTACGATAAGTAACAAAACACAAACATTGAATAACAAAAGCTGAAAAATAACGGCTTGAATGGGATTTGAACCCGGGCCAGAACATGGAAACCTGAGTACTTTCCACTACACCGTCAACATGTCCGTTAACAGTAGGCTACTTTAATTATGCAGTAATCACAGCATCCACTTAAGATCATCAGTAGGTTATTGAAATTTGAATTCTTAATTAATGAACAAGATACGCTTGTGAAAAGATAGACGTTGTTTGCTATAATTTTATCGTTAGAATGGTACAAGCATTCAGTCCTGTGGTTGGTTTCTAGTTAACAGTTTCATTGTGAAATTACAGTTCTTAAATTTAGAAAGGGATAAGAGTCTACGGGCATAGATGAAACAAATATATATCATGTGAACAAGTTAGGTCATATATCCGCTTCCCACTTTTGATGTGGGGTGTTTTATGCCAGATATATATAAGATCCAAACATATTTTTATAGTTGACAAATCATATCCAAAAGTCAAACGGGGCCATCGTCCCAACGTGGGGCATCACCATGGTAATTGTCAGATTTATACACACTTCCCCTCTCAAAACATAATGTTTACCAAATTTCTGCAGTTTGACTTTCTCTGACTTCAGATGATCGTTGACCGTCATCAAAGGAAATATGCATCATCCGCTTAATAAGGATAATCAATTTGTCAAGTATGAGAGTCCACAAGGTTCTGGTGACCTAAAATGACCTTTAAATTCCTCCAAGATAGATGACAAGCTCATACTGTGGGATACCTACATGACAATTATGGGATACATCAAATTTTTTCCGCTCAATACAAAATCGTGTTTACAAGGTTCACACCGTTTGAGCCAGATTGACCTTTCATCTTTACCAAACTCAAAAGGTCTACTTCATATGGGCCATCTACATGCTATGTATGAGATTCACCAAAGTTTCCCTTTCTGAGATTTCATTTCTACAATTGTTTTACATTTTGACCTTTAGTGACCCCAAATGACCTTTGACTTCTACCAAAAAAGGACCATCTATTTAATACGGGCCATCGACATGCCATGTATGGCATCCCTCACAATTACTTTTTAGCTCAACAAGTTGAGCTATTGTCATGGCAGTGCGTCTGTCTGTCTGTCTGTCTGTCTGTCTGTCTGTCCGTCAACATTGGTTAAAAGACTGCTGTCTGCAGGTTCTTCGGCCGTTCCATGTCAAAGTTGGTATGTGTATAGCCCATATCAAGAACTTGATAAATATCATAACAGGAAGTAGGTCAAAGGTCATTTGGGGTCGTAAGAGGTCAAAGTGTGATTTCATGCAAAATCCTTCAAGTCATTGTGGTTATGTTTGAATCATTCCAAATTTGGCAGGAGTGTTCAGTGAATGATGGATCATCAAAGTTGTGTTTTTGAAGTAGGTCAAAGTTCAACTGAGGTCACCAGAGGTCAAATATTGATTTTTTGGGGTAAACAGGATTAACTCTAAAAGTGAACAGTGGCTGATCTTGAAACCTACAATAAAAGTTGTTCATATTGAGTTTTCACTCGCTCTGTGATGGCGTGGAAAATTCAAGGCCATTTTTTATGAAAAATGAAGATATAATTATAAACCTTCTTTCTACGGTAACTCCCATTGACCATCATGGGGCATTGTTTGTGAGCATTTTGTGCTTCCAAGTGGATGCGTGATGCTCAAGCTTTAGAGATTACAGTGTTGTGCACAGGCATCTGTATACAACTTCGGTGGTTACGTGTTAGCCTGTGTAATACGTGTAATACGCACGCACGAAATCTTCCGCAATATGCAACCTCTCCGTGTACCACTGATCTCTATTCTAACTGGATTGGATTGGCTTCCACACATTGATTGGATAATCAGTGATGAAGTCGCCGAGCGGCCATCTTACGACTATCAAAACGCAGTGCAAATATATCGCGGAACAAGCACCTTGGGAGTTGAACACCGCCGTGCTTTTGCGTAGACACGTAAAAATTAATAATCCATGAAAAATAATCGCAATGCAAATTAAAAAATTACCCTTGACAACGAATGCGCTTTGATTCCCGCATAAATTATAAATAAGTATAATGAAATAAAAAAAAAATTGTACCCAATAAACTGCACATTCGTCGGTTTTGATAGTCACAATATGGCGGACGCTGACTTCACAATGACACGGACACCGCCAACATCAATATCTGATTAGGCCTACCTTCTATTCCCTCTTTTCATGGACGTCTCGTCGTAATAATCGAACTTCGATAAGATGTATACGAGACGTCCATTAAAAGAGCGAAGGTAGGCCAAATCATACGACGAGACGTCCATGAAAAAAGCGGAGGTAGGCCTAATCAGACATTTTAATTTTAGTCCTAGGCCTAATTTGCAATATAATAACAGCGAAACAGGCGTAGCGCTTATTCACGTTAACGGGATACCCCTAGGCCTATTATGAAACTGTTTTGTGTATTATACCGCGAAAAGTACTTCGAGCCTTAGCTAAGCCCTTAGCCCAGGATAGGCTCGGCCTAGTCCGCAGTCTGCTGACCTGGAAGCCTAGGCCTAGGCAACTAGTACTTGGGTCGCTTGGGGCTTCGCATACTAGTTCAGGGAACAAAGTGTACGTAAGAACTAGGCGTAGGTACCCTAGGCTAAGCTCGGCCTGGGTTACTGTTACTAGCTTAGTTTCAGTTTCTTCAAGTTCAAAGGAAAAAAAAAATACAAATTACAATTTAGGCCTACCGCCGCAATCATAATTACACGTGTTGTGTTATGTAGCCTACATGGCGCAATAGCCTACGCGGTGGTAAGTACGTTTCTTCGTTTGGTGGTATTACAGTTCTGAAAAACAAAAGAACTCACTGATTTCCCTAATACCCACTGTAGGCCTACAACAAATCAATTAGAATTAAACTTGTCGTTATTGAACTTAAAAAGAGATTTTACGTAGGCTATACCTATTAATTGGCAGAGATGTTTTGGTAGCTAAAATTAAAGTGGGGATGTTTTGCGAAAGGAACGTTTTGACTGGATACCCTTCACACAGTGCACACTTTAGACAATGTCTCAATTACACAAGCAAGTTCTGTTGTTATGGCCAAAGTAAATTACCAAAGTGGTTAAAAACTCCCTAATCATGAATCCTGCAAGTGCAAAAAACCCTCATACAACAACGTGAAATGTACTCGCAGCTTTCGGTTGGAAGGTTTTTGTACGGGACAATTTTCTCCAGAGAAGCATGGCACTTTTGGCATTACCTAAACATATCCAATGCATAGGCCTAGGCCTAATGTTAGGCTATGTGCACCATGAACCTAAGCTACACATGTGTCTCTACAGCCCAGCTACTTCCAGAACTGCAGGGCTTATTTGAATCTTTCAGTAATTTTTGGTGGGAAATTTATGTGTTTTACTTGTTCTGTGATGTATTGTGTTTATTATGTGTGGAATGTCTTATTTATATCGATAAGATTGGGCTACATAGTTACTTTGTAAACTTCTTCATTCTAACACTTTTTAGGTGAGCTACAGTACATACCCATATATGTTACTGTTACGAGAGAGTGTTAAAAAATACAGACTCACCAAATGAGCATATGCTTGGACAAATTTTAATGAAACTTGGGCACAGTGATACAAGGATAAAGGGTTATCAGTGGTGGTCAAGGATGGACTCAAAGGTCAGATTTGTGGGTCAGTTTTGGGGTCATTTATAAATAAACAAATGGTCCTTTGTATCTTAAAGATTCAGTGACAGTCTTTGGTGTTTGTCATTGTATCATGGCTTTTGTGTATTAGTTCTATTACTGGTGTTAAGAGTTTTAAGGTCAGTGGTCATTTTCATGCATGGTGTACTACCTGTGAAGTCATGACCATGTACTTTTATACTTTTGAAGTGGGTCAAGGGTCATTTAGGGTCAAAGAGAGGTCAAACAAAAGGCCAACCGAGCATAATTATGCAAAAGCCTTGAACTCCTAGGGGTTGTGTTGGAATTTTGTCAGATTTGGCAAGAGCATTAAGTAGATCATGGGTCATCAAGTATGTCCTTTTGAAGTAGGTCAAGGTCATTTGGGGGTCATGCAGAGGTCAAAACAGTGAAATCTTGCAAAAACCTTTAACTCCTAGTGGTTATCTGCAAATTTTATCAAATGTGGCTGGAATGTTCAGTGGATGATGGCATGTGCCAGTTGTATTTTTGAAGTAGGTCAAAGGTCATTTGGGTCATAGAGAGGTTAAACCTGGAATCACACAAGCCTTCATCTCCTAGGGGTTATATCCAAATCTTATCAAAAGTTGGCCAGTGTTCAATAGATAATGGGTCATCAAAGATGTCTTTTTGAAGTAGGTCAAAGATCATTTGGGGTCAGAGAGATGAAAGCTGAAATCACAGAAGTCTTCATCTCCTAGGGGTTATATCCAAATCTTATCAAAGTTGGCCAGTGGTCAGTTGATGATGGGTCATCAAAGATGCATTTTTGAAATAGGTCAAAGGTCATTTAGGGTTATAGAGGGGTTAAAGCTGGAATCACAAAAAAGTCATCTCTTAGGGGTTATATCCAAATCTAATCAAAGTTGGCCCCAGTGTTCAGTAGATGATTGTCATCGAAGATGTATTTTTGAAGTAGGTCAAAGGTCATTTGGGTCAAACAGAGGATAAACCTGCAATCACACAAGTCTTCATCTCCTAGGGGTTATATCCAAATCTTATCAAAAGTTGGCCAGAGTTCAGTACATAATTGGGTCATCAAAGATGTCTTTCTGAAGTAGGTCAAAGGCTATTTGGGGTCAGAGAGGTGAAAGCTGAAATCACAGAAGTCTTCATCTCCTAGGGGTTATATCCAAATCTTATCAAAGTTGGCCAGTGGTCAGTTGATGATGGGTCATCAAAGATGCATTTTTGAAATAGGTCAAAGGTCATTTAGGGTTATAGAGGGGTTAAAGCTGGAATCACAAAGAAGTCATCTCTTAGGGGTTATATCCAGATCTAATCAAAGTTGGCCCCAGTGTTCAGTAGATGATTGGTCATCAAAGATGTATTTTGAAGTAGGTCAAAGGTCATTTGGGGTCATAGCCAGGTCAAACACTGGAATCACTAAAAAGCTTTTTCAACTCCCATTGGTTATATGCAAATCTTATCAAAGTTGGCCAGAATGTTCAGTAGATGATGGGTCATCATAGTTGCTCTTTTGCAGAAGGTTAAAGGTCATTTAGGGTATTAAATGGTTGAACAATGGAATCATGCAATATAGTCTTCAACTTTACGGGTTTGTGTCTGAATCTTGTCAAAGTTGCCAAGACAGTCCAGTAGATGGTGGGTCATAAAGTTATACTTTTCAAGGTCAAAGGATGTTTGGGGTCAAACAGTAGAATCAATCAAAAGCCTTTAAATACTAGGGGTTGCACTGGAATCTTATCAAAGTTGGTTAATGTTCCATTGATGATGGTTCATCATAGGTGTACTGTGTGCATATGTTAAATGCCATTTGGGGTCACAAATGGTCAGATGGTGAAATCCATGCCAAAGCTTTTCCATATGAGTTTTGGTTTTGTAAGATATATTGACATAGGAGTAATTTTGGATGGGCCTGAAAAATTGGGGTATAAATACTTCATTTTCATCGGCACAATTACCTACTGTATTGTGCCCACAAACATTAAAAAATGTCCCAAGCTGGGCAACTCTGAAATGCCATTGCTGTGACCATTTACTGCACATGGATAGCACTGACTGTACTACATCATGACTGTCCATGCATGACTCCTTGGTTTGAATCATTAATGAAGCTACATAAAAGAAATTGTTTGAGTGAAATTGTAGTTGAGCTACAGCATCATTGATGCTCTTGTCTTGAGATACCGAGTTTACAAGTAAAGCGTCACATGCACACATACATACCCACACACACTTACACACATCACCATCGCACAGATTCTTTTGCCTTCAGCTAAATATTCCAAAAGCATCGCGAGCTAGCCCAAATGGTCTCGCGGGCCGTATATGGCACGTGGACGGAGGTGGCCTACTGTATTCCCTTTCAATGACAGTTTTATATTATGTGTTCACGTTAAAAGGTAGTCCTGTCTGAAATAATACCAACGCAGAAAATTACGCTATATATATATATATATATATATATATATATATATATATATATATATATATACATACATACATACATGTGTATATATATACACATGTATGTATGTGTATGTGTGTATATATATATATATATATACACTAGGAAAAAGCTCAATTTAGATCGGAGGTAAACATCACAGCTACCGTACTTGGCCAGTCACTACAGACAAGCATTCCGTGCACAAAATATTGGTTAAAATTACCCTTCTTCACCTCCTCTTAAAAAGAAGAGGTATCTCAAAACCAGCCTATTCGGACCAAAGAAAAAACGTAACAAAATATAAAAATATGTTGTTAACTATGTTGCCCACATGAGGTAAATATTATCCGTAATTCATTACACAGTAGTTAACCTCATCTTCAATCTGTTTTATGTTAGACGGACTTAATTGCGTTTGTTCAACATCTCTTACCCCAAAGAGCTGGAAATACAAATGTCCTTCTGTCACTCTATAGTAAGAGTTGGAAAGCCTAACTCAGTAAGTCTAATGACGACACACGGTGGTCCTTACACGCTCTCTTGTACTCTGAAATTCCACTGATATCTATTAAAGCGTCATTCTTGAAAAAAAATCAAGTTAATTAAATTAATGACCGCAGTGCCAACCATGATCTGGTAATTAATGGATGACAATATTTTAAGTTTTCATCTGAAACAGCTCATTGCTGCCAGAAAATATACAAAATCATATATTTTGGGATTTATAAAAATTTATACCTTCTCGTTTGAATTTACAAAAGGATGATGTCAAAAAACATCGCCAGTCCAGATTAACACTTTACATATTCTTTAACGCGACAAACGGGAAGTGGAAAAAGGAAAAAATTAACAAAGACCTTAAAAATGTCTAAAGAAAGTGCATTGTCATAAACGACATGCACCTTGGCAAGCCAACAAGACTTTCATGGACAAGGGGGATGAGGACATGCTACTGTCTGACCCGTAGCCAGACAAGATACAGAATGAGGGAGGGATACGTTCCAGAAGGCGAAATATTTTTAGGCGGCGACATATGCTAAAATGCATTAAGGCAATTTCTTTTGATTACTTTGTCGAGGGGAAAATTTTTCTAGCCCCCCCCCCCCAGACCACCTTTCAATTGATACCGGCATGGATACTATATACTTCATGCAATAAATACACTAAAAAGCTTCAAAGTTCTTTTTGATATCTAAATGGAGTCCTTCCGTGACTTGCAGCTAAATGTTAGAAGATTATGTCAATGGTATCAAAATAGAGCGGTCCCCCAGCTGAAAATTCCAGTTGAGTCCAGTTCAAATTTCAAATGGACTTGTAACTGGACCCAACCGGACTCAACGGGACTTTACCTGGACTGGACTCAGGATCCAGTTGATTTTGATTGGACTTTTTCTATTATCACGATTACATGACGGGACTTCAACTGGGCTTGTTCCTGTAGTAACAGTTCCAATCTACTAATTCTAAAGAAAGCGAAAATCATTGCGCAGTGGCATTTTTTTTACAGAACAAAACTTACTGGACTGATGGAAGATTTCTAAACTTGCAACTTAAAATTGCCTTTAGTAATTTGAACTAGGCAGTTATCATTAGTTGAGAATTGGTTCTGTTACTAAAGTCCTTTTGAACTTTTCAACTGGACATGCCCAATTTCCAGAACAATCCCGTTAAACTGGACAGTTCAGTCCAGTTCAACTAGACCGAACTGGAATTTTCAGCTGGGCCTGTATCATCATATTGATTATATTTACGAAATCATCCAACCGTTCAACTCGGTGTTTTAAAATATTCTGAACCATGCATGACCTCACAAGCGAGACAAAGTATAGTTTCAACGCATGTCGCTCCAAAATGAAAAACATGAAACAATTTTATTTGTTTTGTACACCAGTAGTTATAAAACCTAAAGCCTTGTCATTAACATCCTTCCAAAGGGGCACAACCTTGCAGTAAATAATTTGTCGGCTGCAGACCAGTATAAGTGCAATGTGAATCTCAACTGATGATTCTCCAAATTTGTTGTTTCTTGATTTCTACAACATTTGGATATGTAGGTATTGTTGAAACGTTACAAAGTAA
Source organism: Holothuria leucospilota (assembly GCA_029531755.1). Classification (NCBI taxonomy): domain Eukaryota; kingdom Metazoa; phylum Echinodermata; class Holothuroidea; order Aspidochirotida; family Holothuriidae; genus Holothuria; species Holothuria leucospilota. Next base: position 50,064,932 of record CM055972.1, read on the forward strand.
AGTTATTATTCCTTGATATATTATTTGTTTTTATTACGATTGCTGACTGTCAAATGTTAAAGTTTACTTTATCACCTGTGTTTTATTGTGATGTGAATTTGTTTGATTGGAAAATATAATGAGTGACAAAGAAATGAGGGAAAAATTAAAAAGGTACATGTTGTGATATTTTCATGTCAGCAAACTTGATATTGGTATCAAAAGGACCAGTCCAAGATTATTCATTAGTTGAGATAACGAGATGACATTGACTTACATCGGCAACACACCAAAAATGTCCTCAATAATAATCGAAATGAATAAAAGGTGTACTTCTTAAGTCTTCATGGAAGTCTCCACCGAATTGGGAGTGTATATAGCTGGCGAAATGTATTCATGCAGGGAACTGTGAGGAGGTATACCCAGTGGCAGTACCCAAAAAGAGCTGCTCTGCAGGGTTCTATTTGAGCCAGCAGAGAACTGCCATAATTTCGTTAACTTCGGCTGACCCACCTGCACTAATATTCATAGGTGGTAAAATCAAACGAAATATTTAGAGAGGAGGTTAGGATTTAAAGCATCACAAACACTCGTTTTTAGCCTATTAACGGGCACTTGATCTGAAAGAATAGTTAAATCTAGATATCAGAGTGACGAGGAAATGAGACCAACAGATGAGTTCCACAAAGACCTCTATTCCTATGCTCCAATTAAGGCTGTCTAAAGAAGATGTCACTCGTGTAAGACCCATTCAAACTTATAAGTCCTCCTTGTGACAAAGTTCCTCACCTAAACTATACTAAGAGAAGAAATTAACATGTTCATGGTTTTAAAAACGTAACTTAATATGCATTGCGGCCTTTCAGCCCAACCAACAGTTACTGTTATTAGTATTTAAGGTCCCTTGACAAAGTTTCTTCCCAAAATATTTATTGCTGACGTGGATTTAACTTCGTTTCTGCTGAACACTGTAGCTGTAACCTATTTTGTAAATACGTATTCCACTATCTTGAGTCCCAGACACGTCATGTATTTGTTAATACCACCATGTTACGTCAAAGAAAAGTCATTAATTATTTTAGCCACCAAATATTATTGTTTAGTACAACGTTTCTCTCCTATGGTAGGAATTAGCCCCTTAATCTGATGCTTTTTGGACATTGCCGCCATTTTGAGTATTGATGAAGTAATATTACCTCATCCCTACCTATGAAGTAACAGAAAAGTCAAATGGTATTTTTAACACAATACTTTGCTTTTTTCTATCCACTGGGTCGGCAATACATTCGTGAGCGATAAAACCAGTCCTTCAGCAAATACCAAGGAGGTACAAAATTTGATCTTAATTGTTGAGTTCGTTAGCTACCCGACGCAGGGTTGTAGTTCATAAGTCATAGGCTTCTCCCACATTTGTGGTAACTTTGCGTCTTAAAACAACTGCTCCTCAAGCCCTGAATTATATTTTCAAGATAAGTTACACGTGATGCCGATTCGATTGATATTAAATTTGCTTTTTGATATTAAATTTTCCCCTTTTTTGGCTTATTTGAGGCAGTTTCTTATAAACAAAATTTACGGTTTTCAACAGGTTCGATTTCCGAACGCTTCAGCTGTCTATAACTTGGACGGAGCCCTTCATACGGATAATTCATTACTTAAATTCCAACTACATGTGTGTCTCAGATGCTTGGCTTGTAAACACGATATCTCAAGATCGCAATGATGGATAATTTTCATACTAGCCGTGGAAGATAAAATTATCATACAGAGAGAAATATCCTTATTGTATATGGTGTAGGTCAAAGGTCATGTGAGGTCAACAGGAGTCAAAAAGAAAGTGCTGCACTTTTCTACCTTTCCAAAGATAAAGTTAAAGAAAACAACATTTTTTCACAATCATAACTGTAGTAAAAATTTATTTTGAATTACCTAGTTATGAACACCTGCAAAGGATGCTGTGAGTCCAACATGATTAGAAATACTTTTTGCTTAAAGAGGTCTTGATGGGGTAGTGGATTATTGTCCGATTTTTACCACAGACAGCCCGGGTTCGAGTCCTTTCTAAGACACGTTTTTTTTTTTCATTTTTGCTGCTCAGTTTTTGGTGGAATTCAAAGTTCATGTGGGGTCAGCAGAGATCAAATTGTAAAAACCTCGTACAAAATGGTAAAGTCAAGAAGTATAGATTTGAGGAATGAATCTGAGTGTAACAAAGCACCCCCTTTCGGCAAGGAATCACTAAGTCTTTGGGCTCAGTCTCTGGTTTAAAGAAATTTATGCAGGCTATTCACCGTTGCAATTGAAAACCCAAACTTGTCCCAAAGGGAGTTATGGGGGCCTTAGCGAGCTGGGGATGTGGGGCTGTCACACCCCCAATATTTGGTCGCCGTCGCAAATTTTCGGTCTGTCGGCAAAAGGGGAGAGGGAAAGGAAAAGAAGAGGAAAGGAGGAAAAAAGAGAGAAGGGAAAGGAAGGGAAGGGAGTTAAAAGGAAGACGGAGAATGAAAGGAAAAAAGAGAAAGAGGGAACGGAACGCGTGGCCAGTCTGTTATCGGCTATTTCGAATTTCAGCTCTTCATCTAATTGGCCCATTCAAGTTGAAGACCATGCCCTCCCCCCATTGGGGAAGGTTGTCCCCCACCTCGTCGGAAATTTTCCGATTTCGTCGGGAGCTGTTATGTATACGACAAATATGTAGTCCCCAGTCGCCAAACGATTTACTTAATTTTGGTCTGAATAAGGGCAAATTCTTCAATAAAATCCCCAAATTTTCCAATTTTCTTCTCTAAAAACCCATTTTTTCAAATTTTCCATGGTAAAAGCCCAATTTTTTTCAAAGTTTCTCAAAACAGAGCCCAAAATTTTCGGCGCACTTCGCGCGCCAAATTTTTCCTTCAAACATCGTTTCGGCACTCTATCGGCCTCGTTGAGGCTTTGGGTTGTTGGAACCCCGTCGGGGAGCTTGGCCCCTGTCGGGCAAATCCTGGTGCCACCCCTGAAGGAAATTAAACCTTCCATATAGGCGCACTATTTCGGGTCATATGACATTCATGAAAAAGCACTTTCTGCACATTATCCTCATTTTTATCATCACCATGGGGAGCAGCACCCTATCACCCATGGAGTAGGCATCCTTAGCCCGTTTTGTAAACCCTAACCTTGACTTCAAACATATTTTGCAAACTCCCGAGGATCCGGTTTACCCACAAACATCCTGGGAAAAAATAATGCATCCTAGGAGAAACAAATACGTGCCGCGCGTGTCTTCCCTTCACTGCAGTCTCAGGCTTTTAACTTCTGAACACCAAAATGAAACAGATACAGAACCTGGCGTTTGAAGCATATTTTGAACGCTTGTGTTAAGATTCTGAACACTTTTTCTCCCTTTTTGAACGTCGGACGCCCATTTGAACTCTTACCGTATTTGAACGCCTGACGCGTCTAGTGTTCAAATGCTGAACGCATAGTGTTCCAGTTCTGAACGACAGGTCCAGCTCCTCAAGTATGGTGGCATGACGGGACGAATAGTCGAACACATTAAAATTATCCAGAATCTTTGAATTGGATAATGTAGGCTATTATGAACCAAAACATACCTATCCTGCATGAGATAATTTTTTACCCAGAGATTATGCTAAAACCTCAGAGCTTTCGGAGGCTGGACCCCCACCAGTTGCCTTAAGGCGGGTCCAGTGTTTTAGCCAGCCCCTATTTGTGCGACAATGTCGTTCAATAAAAATCTGACAAGCACATTGTCACCGGAAATAGTTTCGGGACATGCACAAGTTCGTTTGACTTCTAGTACTAGGGTACTCGACTAATACTCATACACAAAATAACAACTAACTCCTTTTCCTGTAGTCCAAAAAAAAATATCTTTCTGTGAAAACTATCAAAATTCTAAACAACTGTATACAAAATACACCAAAAATACACATTTCACCAAATACAAAAATATAACAAATACTGTAATTGCACATTAAAACAATCTCCTCACTGTTCGGTAGCTGCACCATCAATATCAACCATCATACGACTATTTTGCAAACTGTTCAAGAGTTTTCCGTTTCCTCGTGTCTAGATTCAGTCATTTGTAATCTTATTTGGCCTGCAATTTACCAAGTGCTTAAGAAATATCACAATAATTTTAGAAATATCCCCAATGTCCTCGGACTTTCTTGAAATAAATCCCCTTTTCGATATTTCTTACGTCATGCTACCAAGCCCTGGCATCATGAGGAACGCCGTCTACAAGGCAGGGTGCTTCAGACGGTAGATGTTGGTCCGCCCAATAAATAACTGGTTAACACCCAAACGTCACTTCTCATACCCAGACCACGAGCCTGGAATAAAAAGCACAGCCTTAATAGTATACTTTTCATCCTGAGCATATGCCCACATTTATGCTACAGAAATTTAGTCTCCCCCTTCCAAAATCTTGAAATAACGTTGTTTTGTCAGTACCATGCTAGCATACAACGACAAACAGTCCCGTCAAGTGATGAAATGCGAGAGAATTAGGTTAAAATATTTTCTTAATATCATTTCACTCAAAATATTTACTCTTCACTCACTTGCCATACATTTTACTAACAGGGCAACGCCCACCCAAACATCACATGCTTTCCTACAGAGTTACCGTGGATGGTGATCAACGAGAGAAGCAGCTCATTACATATAGCATGGAAGTACTATCGGAGATGCATGGAGGCCCTACTTACAAAATGCATACACAACACTAACATTATTACTATTAAACCAAATTAAGGAAAACAAATTTCTTACCATCCAACGATGGCTCCCTGAACTCAACCGTCGACGTAGACCGGCCCTCCACAGTGGACTATGCGAAACTCCTCCAGGCAAAAATTGTTTAACTCTTTAAAGTGACGCCCTTGCTCACTTTATATTACAGAGAAACTATATTGCAAGGCAACTTTTTCAGCAAAATACACTTAGGACCTAGTCTGCCGTATCAGTATACGTTCTTACAATCGGTTTTGGCACCCAGAGAAGACTGAGATTTTTCTAGGAGAAAGCTTCTCTACCTTACTACGATTCTCATTTCCTATGCGAAAATATACAAATTAACTTAAAACATACAAAAGAACAAGCAAAGGTCAGCTCGGACTATCCTTTTAAAACCCAGCTGAGGAATTTCTCAGGCATTCTCAAATCTTACTGCCACGTCTAGATACTACACAATGCAAAAGAAAGTACGGAAACCTCCATCAACCATGGACTTATCACTTGCTCTGCCTGGTAAAAGTATGGTAGAGTCAAATTTCCACATCACACTGTGACATAACTTCCCCCTTACGAAAAACGTTATATAATAACTTTTCCACTGAAATTTTAATCTACCGTAATGGACCCTTGTACGTTTCTCTACACATTCCTTTTTCAACACAAAAACTTATGATACTAAAGCTCTACTCAAAAAGTCAGCACCGACATTGTCACTACCCTTAATTACTCGAATAGAATATCGATACTGTTGTAAAATCATAGCCCATCTCATTAGGCGACCGTTCGCGACTCTTGATTTCTTCATACACTTAAGGGGTTGTTGGTCAGTCTCTATTATAAATTCAGTTCCATAGAGATAGGGCTCAAACTTTTGAACGGCCCAGATAATAGCTAAGCATTCCCTTTCAATAACTGAGTAATTCTTTTGAGCTTGAGTAAATTTCTTGCTTGCGTAGGCAACGGGGAATTTGATACCATCATCTTCTTGAAGCAGCACTGCCGCCATACCCATTTCTTTTGCATCAGTCCTCAAAAAAAACTCCTTGCTTAAGTCAGGTAAATGTAATATTGGGGAATCACTAAGCTTTTGTTTTAGTATTTGGAATGACCTTTCTTGAGGATCTTCCCAGCGAACTTGATTTGGTTCACCTTTCTTTAGTTTGTCGGTTAACGGAACAGCTACTTCAGCATAATTTGGAACGAAGGCTCTATAGTAACCAGTTAAACCAAGGAAAGATCTTAACTGAGATTTTGTCTTGGGTCTAGGGGCATCTCTGATTGCTGCAAGTTTTTCAGGTCTAGGTGTAGTCTTGCCCCTACCTACAATATGTCCCAAGAATTCTACTTGGTCGTACCCAATACAACATTTGAAAGGTTTGATGGTCAAATTATGCTTCTTTACTCTTTCCAGAACATCTCTGAGTGTTTGTAAATGTTCTTCAAAACTACTGGTATGGATCAAAATATCATCAATATAATTGTCAACCTTAGGGATCCCTTTTAATAATTTCCTCATAACACGACTGAAACTGGCTGCCGAATTTACCAGGCCAAATGGTAGTGTTTTGAATTGGAAAAGTCCATGACGTGTTACAAATGCCGTCATTGGTTTGGCTTCCCTTTTAACCGGAATTTGCCAGTAGCCCTTTGTGAGGTCCAATTTGCTAAAGTAACAATCATTTGCCAATTTTGAGAATATCTCAGACGTGTCCGGGATTGGTTCAGCATCGAACACTGTCTTGGCATTTAAAGCCCTATAATCCACACAGTATCTGTTTGAACCGTCTGGTTTCTTTACGATAACTAACGGACTAGCATAAGGGCTGTCACTAGGTTCAATTATACCCATCTCAATCATCTGATCGAGCTCCTTTTGAATTTCCTGCCTTTTTGCATGCGGAACGGGATATGGTTTCTTTCGAACAGGGCGAGTATCTACAAGGATAATGTCGTGCTCACCTAAATCAGTTTTACCAGGCAAATCGGTAAACACCTGGGGGTACTTCTCAACTAAACGCCTCAATTCCTCTCTCTTTTCCTTACTTAAATTAACATTAATATCCACATCTGCAACACTTTCCTTAGCTTCTAGTGTGGGTAGGCTTATCAGTTCCTTTTCACACCGAAGACTACACTTAAATTCTTTAATGTCTGTGACATCCTCAATATGTGAGACAATCACTAGATCCAGAAATTCTGATGCCTGGGCTGTCACAATAGTTGACACACTACTAGGCTGACTTTCGGCCCTAAAGTATTTCTTCAACATATTGATGTGAAATGTTTTCAAAGAGCCCCTACATCTATAACATAGTCCATATCATTAACTTTCTTCCTAACAAAAAATGGCCCCCTCCACTGCATTATCAGTTTATTATTATCTGTGGGCAATAAGAGGAGTGCCTCATCACCTACTACAAGCTTTCTTGGCTTTGCCCGCTTGTCATAATATGTTTTGTACTTCGCTTGGGATTTCTCTAACTCTCTACGAGCCAATTGACACGTCTCCTGCAATCTTTCTTTTAAACTAATAACATACTGATACGTGTGTTGCGTTTCAGTTTCATTGACTTTACCTGTCCATAGCTCTTGCAAAATTTGCATAGGCCCTCTCACGGCTCTACCGAACAGAAGTTCAAAGGGGGAAAATTTGGTACTGCCCTGTGGGGTTTCTCGATACGCAAATAGCAGAGGCTCTATATATCTATCCCAGTCTTTGGGTCGCTCCTCGCACATTTTCCTAAGCATAGACTTTAATGTCGCGTTGAATCTTTCCACTAAACCGTTACATTTCGGATTGTATGGTGTCGTTGTTAACTGCTTTATTGACATTAGCCTACTCACTTCTTTCATTACATTAGAAACGAATTGTGGGCCCTGATCTGTAAGCACTTCACTAGGGAATCCCATTCTTGAAAATACGTTCAGAAACTCTTCTGCTATTCTTTCGGACTCAATAGATTTCATCGGTATCGCTTCCGGGTACCGTGTTGCATAGTCCATAATTACTAAGATATATCTGTGTCCGCGTTCGGACGATGGAAAAATGGGGCCTACAATGTCTGCGGCAATTCTTTGAAATGGTATATCCATGAGGGGAGACGCACCTAAAGGTACTTTTGTGATTCGTCCCTTCGGCACTGTGCGCTGACATATGTCGCATGACTGACAAAATCGTTTTATGTCCGCCTGCATTCCTGGCCAGAAAAAGTTCGGTAGGATTCTATTGACAGTGCGCTGGGTACCTAAGTGTCCTGCCAAAATTGACTCATGTGCTACGCTCATTACGGCATTCCTAAATTTTTTTGGTACTACAACTTGGCGTATAGCGTCATCGCCTTCACTGTTTACCTTTCTGAACTCCCTATATAATATACCATCCTGTAACATATAGGTTGCACGACCGTTTTTATGGTCTGACACCATACCTATCTTTGTACGCATCTTTGATAATGAGGGGTCATTCTGTTGTTCCTCTCTTAGACTCTGCGCTGTTACAATTTCTGAGAACGGTTCTTTTACTTTTAGAGGCTTGAACACCTTTCCTTTTCGAGTTTGACTACGGGTCTCTACTGCATTGGCAACTTCGGGGGAGTTCGCCTTTTTCTGTGGTGCCTCCCAATTTGGGTCTGGTTGCCATGGTAACCTAGCCCCTGGTATATTCCCTATCAATACGTCGCATGTTGGATTTTCTACACATGCTACTGGCACGGTTCCAGTAAAATAAGGGGAATTAATAGATATCGAAGCTGTAGGAACATAACGTACTGTCTTATCAGCTAGGACACATGGGATATATTCACCCGTAAAAGCCTTCCCTGGCACCAAGGCCTTCTTTACTATTACACCATTACACCCAGTGTCACGGAGTACTCTTACTTTAACATGCCCGATAAAGCCCTCAGCTATCGGCATACCAGCAGCTACAGTCTCACAGGCTGCACTTACTGTTGGGACTTTATGACCACATACAAATTCTAAGTCACCTTTAACATCCTTTACAACATGATCATTTAACTTAACGAAAGATGCGACAGTTTCACCATCATCGTGCCCCGTCTGTGGGTCACTATCAACAATGTTACCAGAGGTACTGTCTGGTACCGTAGTCTCGGAATGAACCTGCTCCTCGGTTTCGAAACTAGTTTTAACAATATCTACCAACATTGCCATGGTAGGAATGAAAAATTGGGAGCGTCCCTACATTGCTTCCAAAAATGACCAGGTTTCCTACAGTAATAACAGACTGGTCGTACGTTAGACGATTTCGCTTTGGATATGGAAACGTCTTTTCCTGCCGGACTATCCTTGTGACCAAATTCTTTAGAAGCCACATTGGGATTTTTGCCCCAGCTTTTGTGAACATCGATATATTCATCAGCTAAATGACTTGCTGCAGAAAGTGTTTTAGGTTTCCTTTCTTTGACAAAGATTGATAATTCTCTTGGGACGTTACTAAGGAATTGATCAATAATTATATGTTGCCTAAGATCCTCGAACCGATGTTGGACCTGTGAAGTATCTATCCATCTATCAAAGTAATTAGCCAATCTTGTAGCGTATTGAGAAGCAGTTTCATTATGATCAGGCTTACATGTTCTGAACTTTGTCTTATACCCAGTTGGTGTCAAATTAAATCTTTTAAGTAACGCTAACTTGAGGGACTTATATTCGTTTGCTTCACTTACCGGCAATGTACTGTAAGTATATAAAGCTTTGCCGGTTAAGAGCGAGGCTAAATTTATCGCCCACTCTCCTTCTATCCACTTTTGGGCTTTTGCGTATCTTTCGAACCGATCAAGGTACGCATCAAGATCATCTTTGTCAGTAAAACAAGGGAGTTTTGGGGGTTTCGCCCTATTTGACGTTTCCAGGGGCCGTTGATCGGCCGAGCCTGCATTTTCTTTTTTCAAGGAGGCTAATTTTAACTCCATTTCTAGTTTTTCCTTTTCCCTCTCCCTTTCTTCTACCCTGAATTTTCGTTCTTCATCACGTTCCCTCGTAGCTTTAGCCCTTTCCTCTTCGACAAACTCTTTCAGTGCCAAATCCTTAAGGCCGAATGTTTTCCCTACGGACATCAGTTTCTCAATTTCGAGGTCACCAGCTAGCGACATGTTCAAAACAGTATTGACTAACACAAATAATACATATATACAATAACAAAATATGATAAGCTTACAATACATCTAGAAGAAGTTTCGCAAGATCCACCGTTCCTCTGGATGGCCAGTCCACATCAACCTGAAATTAACCAAACAACAAGATTTCAACACACAAATAATAATACAAAGTTTACGAATCAGGAAATTTCCTATTTTCAGCAAACAATATCCTACAAGGAACAAAACGAAAAGTTGCGATATTACTTGTCGGTGTACCGTTACATACTACCTTCAAAACAAAAACAGAAGTTTTCCCGTCTAAGCCCCCATATATGTCACCGGAAATAGTTTCGGGACATGCACAAGTTCGTTTAACTTCTAGTACTAGGGTACTCGACTAATACTCATACACAAAATAACAACTAACTCCTTTTCCTGTAGTCCAAAAAAAAATATCTTTCTGTGAAAACTATCAAAATTCTAAACAACTGTATACAAAATACACCAAAAATACACATTTCACCAAATACAAAAATATAACAAATACTGAAATTGCACATTAAAATAATCTCCTCACTGTTCGGTAGCTGCACCATCAATATCAACCATCATACGACTATTTTGCAAACTGTTAAAGAGTTTTCCGTTTCCTTGTGTCTAGATTCAGTCATTTGTAATCTTATTTGGCCTGCAATTTACCAAGTGCTTAAGAAATATCACAATAATTTTAGAAATATCCCCAATGTCCTCGGACTTTCTTGAAATAAATCCCCTTTTCGATATTTCTTACGTCATGCTACCAAGCCCTGGCATCATGAGGAACGCCGTCTACAAGGCAGGGTGCTTCAGACGGTAGATGTTGGTCCGCCCAATAAATAACTGGTTGACACCCAAAAGTCACTTCTCATACCCAGACCACGAGCCTGGAATAAAAAGCACAGCCTTAATAGTATACTTTTCATTTATGCTACAGAAATTTAGTCTCCCCCTTCCAAAATCTTGAAATAACGTTGTTTTGTCAGTACCATGCTAGCATACAACGACAAACAGTCCCGTCAAGTGATGAAATGCGAGAGAATTAGGTTAAAATATTTTCCTAATATCATTTCACTCAAAATATTTACTCTTCACTCACTTGCCATACATTTTACTAACAGGGCAACGCCCACCCAAACATCACATGCTTTCCTACAGAGTTACCGTGGATGGTGATCAACGAGAGAAGCAGCTCATTACATATAGCATGGAAGTACTATCGGAGATGCATGGAGGCCCTACTTACAAAATGCATACACAACACTAACATTATTACAATTAAACCAAATTAAGGAAAACAAATTTCTTACCATCCAACGATGGCTCCCTGAACTCAACCGTCGACGTAGACCGGCCCTCCACAGTGGACTATGCGAAACTCCTCCAGGCAAAAATTGTTTAACTCTTTAAAGTGACGCCCTTGCTCACTTTATATTACAGAGAAACTATATTGCAAGGCAACTTTTTCAGCAAAATACACTTAGGACCTAGTCTGCCGTATCAGTATACGTTCTTACAATCGGTTTTGGCACCCAGAGAAGACTGAGATTTTTCTAGGAGAAAGCTTCTCTACCTACTACGATTCTCATTTCCTACGCGAAAATATACAAATTAACTTAAAACATACAAAAGAACAAGCTAAGGTCAGCTCGGACTATCCTTTTAAAACCCAGCTGAGGAATTTCTCAGGCATTCTCAAATCTTACTGCCACGTCTAGATACTACACAATGCAAAAGAAAGTACGGAAACCTCCATCAACCATGGACTTATCACTTGCTCTGCCTGGTAAAAGTATGATAGAGTCAAATTTCCACATCACACTGTGACACACATTCTACCCTGGTGTAAATTTTGAGGTTCCTCATTAGGGCAGAAATCCACTCAAATATTGCACCATTTGCAATCTAGGCACCTTTCGAATTCCAATCTTTTTTAAATGGGAGGGGGACGCCCCCTCCCCTTAGACCCCCCTGGCCACAGCTCAGTAAATGTGGCATTGAGAAAACGTCCTAGCTGAAAGATTGGCGGACCTCTGGATCCCAACCGCTTAGAACTATAGCGGCTTGACGAGAGGAATAGCCTTACACATCAAAATTAGGGGGAATCTTTGCATTTGATGATGCATTATGAACAAAAATATATCCATCCTGAAACTTAATTTTTCACCCAGAGATATGCTTAAGCCTCAGAGTTTAGCCCCTGCCCCCTCCCGCGGGGCTTTGCCCCTAGACCCCACCATGGGCCCTAAGGCGGGCCCCTGGATCCCACCCGCTAAAGCTCGTTTCCGCGCTACGCATTACCAGATCTGTCGCAAAATATAGTCTCTACACCCCCCTCCCCAAAGAAAACACCTTCGCTACGCCCTTGGGAGTCATGACCCCGAGGTACGAGATATTTAACTAACCTATTCATAAGATATACGCAAAGAGTACAAACAATTAACACTCACACCGAAATCTTGTTCAGTGCTGTTAACGTGTTGAAAATATGGATACCACCAAACAGGTAAAACGTTCCCAGTACTGACAACCAAATATTCGAATAACCTTAAGGTCTGCATAATAAGCTCGATCTGTAACTGCTACAGGATATCCACAACCCCAAAAGTAGACAAACCGCAGGCAAACAACTCTGTAAATGGTTGTGGAGCTAATTAAAGCGTGGGGATAATGAGGTTACCCTTTGCCACAACTGCCTCCGGGACACCCTTGGGCAAGGTGCGCCTGTACTTTTGGCCCAGCTTTGTTATTGTTTTTTGTTTTTGTGTAAATAGTGTATATAGTGTACATACTGTAAATATAGCAAGTTGACTCCACCCCGGACCCCTCGTGGCAGGTGGACCCCGCCCCGGACCCCACGTGGCCCCTTGGGGCAGTTTGTGATGATTGTTTGGTCTGGTGTTTTGGTTTTTTGGTTGTTGTTGGGTGGTGGTGGTTTGTTCTGGTGTTGTCTTTCGTTGGCGGTATGTAGTAATATTGGTTTAGGGTGACCGGGGGGAGGTTGGTTTGTGGGGTGTTAGGTTGTCAGTGTGTGTGTGGTTCTATTGTTGTAATGAACATACTTTTCTGTTTGATTTGGTGGTGTGTGGATAGTTTTGCGTTTATGTTCCTGTCCGATCCGGTTTGAGTTTTTTTGTTTTTTGTTTGTATGTGCCGTTTCGATGCACTTAAAAAGCACCACTCTGTAAATGTAAGAGAGTGAAAGTCTACCAAAAAGAGGGACTACAGTGGCCACTCTCGCTTTCGAGTGACATTCCACTCTCCGTCGAGTGACAATTTTACTTAATTAGAGTTAATTACGAATCCAAGCAGAGTGAAATTTCAATCAAATTCCATTCTATAAAAGAGTGGTCAGTACAGTCACTCTTTTCCATTTAGAGAGAAATAAAACAAACACCATGGCAAAGCGCTGAGACTAACCTATCCATAGGATTTGTAATTAAAGGAAACTACATCCAACGATGGGGCAACATGACTCAGTGTTGGTGGCCCCTATGAATTCATACCTTTTCATCAGTGGCTCCAAAGGAGGCGACTTTTTAATCCAAGGGGTAATAAACGCTTATGGGCGGCAGAGTGGTCGAACAAATAAGATACCAAATTTAAACGGACGTTAGGCAAGATAGTTTTCTCTCCATGTAAGTATTTATAACATGGGGTTACAATGAAGTAAACAAGTTATGTTGCATTATGTTCTCAAAGGTGGGTTATTGAAAAAAAAGTATAGATTCGACATTCTTCCTACTATGAAAAGGAACACTTCTCTAACATTCCTACCATAATGCGAGTACATATCTGTGTGATACTTATCTAGACCTTGGTATATATTTGACTTTATAATGAATATTTTATTTAAACCTGCCTAAATCTGAAATTAAAAGTAGTGGTCTTAAATATTAACTCCCTATACGTCCGCAGATCCTTCCCATACGTGGCATAAGTGGGTTAAGTAAAACGTAATGCTAAGAAAGGTACGTACAGTTGGGAACTTATATATATATATATATATATATATATATATATATATATATATATATATATATATATATATATATATATATATATATATATAAAGCGCATAGTGATAGATTCCGTGTATTGGTATAGTATATACAAAATTGCTAAAAGAACTGTTGATGCCTTAGATACCAACATATTTGCACCATGTTTATTAGACGTACAAAATTTTCGAAGCCCTGCTTCTTCATCAGCATACACCAAAACTGTGTCAATACCAGCTCAGAATAGATTCTAACGAAGGCAAGTAAATGCACCCAAATGTAGTAGTTCTCTGTTAAGCCCATTGTTAAGGGTGTCATGCTTCTTTATTAGTCTTAGTTCACTAGCTTTACGTTCAGAATCAGATCGAAATCCTCCTTTTATTAAGCAAACTCTAACACTGTCAATGCCATGTCTAGGAAGGTTAAAGTATTGAGAGACCGCTTGACGCTGGGAATTTTTACGTGTTGTCTGTTTGTGGTTGTTGAATCTGAGTCGAAAAAGTTTTTTGGTTTCTCCTACGTAGTTACCATGGGGACAGATGCTACAAAAGATAAGGTGTTTACCTTATCTTTAAAACTTTAACTTTAGCTGAATTACAATTGAAGGGGCCTGGATGTAAGTTGATGTCGGTTCCGGGAACGGCCACTACACTCTCCGTTACAATGTGTTTAGTATACTAAGCATCGGGGACCATTGCACGGTTGGTTTCCAGGTAGGGGCTGGTTAAGCGGGGGTAGTTTGCTGGTGGTTATTATTGATCTCAGAGAAGGTGGCTGTTTCAGGGCAAGGACAGGGGGATTAGTAAACTCTGGAGAGTCAATTGGGTTGAGAATGTGCCAGAGGGACTTGAATTGCTTGAAAAGTACAGTGCACTGGGGGAGGTAGGTGGTAACAAAAGATATCCGGGCTCTGTGCCGGTTCTGGTTGTAACATCGAAGTTGTTCAAGCGAGCGAATGTTAGCTTTGTTAATGTTGTAATTGATGAGACGAAGTGAATAGCCTTTATTAAGAAACTATAGTTTCAGGGCGTTAAATTTAATGCAAAGGTCAATGCGGTCAGAGCAGATGCGTTTATACCTGAGTGCTTGACTATAGACTATCGATTCCTTTATGTGTTGACGGTGGAAGCTATTCAAGTGGCACTAGGCGTGTCTGTCTGTGGGTTTGTTAAAAACCGATGTCTGAATAGAAAAATTTTGAATAGTCACAAGTACATCTAAACATGAGATGGAACTAGAGGAAAAATTAGAAGTGAAATTGAGTTGTGTGAAAAGTTGAGGTCACGGATAAAAGACAAAAGTTTGTTCTCCCCATGGGTCCAAAGCATGAAAATGTCGTCAATGGATCTTAAAAATAAAAGAGGCTTGTGGGAGCGTTCTGACAAGAAGTCCTCCTCAAGGGCTGCCATGAACAGGGTGGCATACGCAGGGGCCATTTTGGTCCCATGGCAGTTCCATTTGCCTGGACATAGTGTTTGCCCTCAAAAGTGAAATCATTATGGGTGAGAATGAACTTCATAAGTAGGCACAAATTAGAAGCTAGGGATGTAGAAGTACCAGAATTGATCAGAAAGCGCGTACATGCCTTTATACAATCATCATGAGGAATGTTGGTATATAACTATGATACATCAAGGGTGACCAAGAGGCATTCCTCTGGTAACAAATCAATATTTTTTAGTTTAAGCAAAAGATCGGTAGTTTCCTTAATATAGCTTTTAACATTTGGTAAAAGTGGCTGTAGATAGGAGTCCACATATGCCGACAAATGTTCGGTTAAGGTTCCCTTGCAAGACACGATAGGCCTACCAGGGGGTCATCCTATGTTCCTTGGCAAATGACATCCAGTCGGAGACCTCCTCAGGGATCTTGTCGCGTAGTTTGTGGATCTTAGGTAGTATGTAGAATACGCCTGGTTTGGGTGAGGCAGGTACGAGATTCTTTAGTTCATTCCTATATGGTTGGGGGTATTTAGCTATGAAGTAATTCTTTGTTGTACTCTCCAACTGGATCTTTTCGGAGGGTACAATAGAAGATTGGGTCCATTAACTGTTCTAGAGATATTTTGGTGTATGTCTCTCTATTTAAGATCAAAGTAGCTCCCCCTTTATCCGCAGGCTTCACCACAATGAAAGTATCGTACTTGAGGTCACAGATTGCCTTGCTTTCCGCTTCGTCCATGTTCTTTTCGACCCTGGTGTGTCCTCTCATCTTGGAGGAAGCTGTTCAAGTACTGGCGGGCTTTCTCCACAAATGCGTCCACATACACGTTACGTCCCTTTGGGGGTGTCCATGTCGAGTGCTTGTAATTAATAGGTCTTGACCATGTGTTCCCTTCCGACTGCGCACCGAAGAATTCTTTTAACCGTATTCTGCGAGCAAATCGTTCATAGTCTGAGCACAGTTGGACCCTATCTAAACTCTTGGAGGGGCAGAAAGACAGTCCTTTTTCCAAGGCTTTTAGATATTTTCTCGTTTTTCAACAAAAAGTCACAGTTTCCAAATCACCTCCGATTAAAACCCAATTTTTTCAAAAGTCCACCCAAATTTTTGAGACAACACCTTGTTAGTACGGAGTGTTCCTTAACTGTGTACTTCTGTACAGAAGTGAGCTGAGAATTGGGACTGAAGGCAACAAAATTAACAGGGGAATTTCCACCCCACCCCCGGCTACACCACTCTTCTCTGTTTGGCAGCGTTTGAGAGTCACTTATATAGGGTTCTAGATTGGGAACTCTTCTTCCATACTAGCACCTATGCATGGCTGATGCAAAACTGTGGCAAACAGCAGCTTAAGTTCCTGCTATCTACAACTTCAGAGACTTCTAAATCAAAGTCATTCTAAGACGTTTTGAATGCAAACGTTTTTATGTTTGCCTCAGCCATGGAGGATGAGTGTGGTTCTGTACAGTCACTCAGGGAACTCCCCCGTTAGAAATTTCTGTATCCGTCACTACCTTCCTCAGATGCATTTTCGTTTTAAAGTATAGATGTTGCAACACAAATGAACTTCATTTCGCCAAAGACACTCTCTTGACAGCCAGTGGCGTATGTGAAGGGCAGCATTGGGCCATGACCAATGGAGAAGCAAGCGGGTGGACTGGGTAAACAATGTCAAGGGGCCTCGAGGGTTCAGGGGGGCCAACTAAGTACGCAAAAAAATCTCACAAACTGGTAACTCTCCCTACCGTCTAACCACCCAGTACAGATCCAAAAGAACCACAAAGCTATCACCAACTACAGAACTGCTTTTGAAGAACTAGGCAAGAATGGGATGGGGGATTGAACCCGGATCTGGTGCGTGCAAGGTCTCGCTCTTACCCCGTATCTCCCCATGGCGATTAGAGGGGTCTTAGGAAAATGGGTTTATGGTATCATTGGTTTGGGGGCCCTCGCTGTCTCTTGTCCATAGGCCCCCGAGTGTTTTGCTGCGCCGCTGGTCATGACTCCCTCAATGATGCCAATGTTTTAATTTACTAACGTAAAACGTAAATTTTGGACCCAAATTTTACTTAAAAGATAAAACATATGTAGCACCAGATTGTATATAAGGACACCTACTTATTCAAAAGGTTTTCAAAGGGGGAGGGGAATTCTCCCTCCTCTCAAGCCCCTCCCCCATACCGGCAATCACAGAACATACTGCATTGTCCCGTGTTAAAAAAGTCCTGGCTGTGCCACTGCCTGTGGCCCTCGACCTCTGTCCTTCCTCTGAAATGGCCCCTAGCATTAAAACTTTTGAGCACCACTGTGCAAGCTATTCATATCAATTGGTCACTTGCTTAAAGGAGGGGAGCTTTTGCTATTGGGCTGAGAAAAAGGAAATCTTGAAGAAAGTGATCCTCCAAAACTGTACAATGCGTATATAGCACGCTAAAAATTATGGGCTCTGGTAAAAGAATCTGAAGTCGGTAAAAGTAAAACCACATACACTGTAGCGGTGCCTGATTGCCTTTAGGGACGACATATGTTTTTTTGAAAGTGTAACGTAGTTTTGAAAGTTTGTATTATTTTAAGTACAAAACAAGAACTTTTGTGGACCCTCTGCGTGGAGTGTTTCCTTGAATTTTTCTCATCTACATTCCTTTATCTTAATATTTAAATTACAATACCTCCGGCCATATTTCTGAGGATGTCTCTGCTTATCCCACTTACCGATGCCATCTCCCCATCTTATTCCACTCACCTCTACCCTATGTCCACTGGAAAGATTTTTAGGGGATAGTTTGGGACACCATACAAGTGGAGCGTCAATTTAGCGCTTTATTTATTAACTTTCCAGAATGCTGGAAATCTTTCTAGGGTTGTAACTATAGTTGATTCTAAATTTTCATATTCTGTGTTTTTTAAGACGTTAACATTTTCAAAACGAAAACGATTTCCGTGTCATGCTTCAAAGACAAGGGATATCGAGGAAAATGTTGCTACATTGAAGTGAAATGATACGTTCTGGGAAGTAGAGAGGGTAATTTTACGCTAATTTCCCACCAAAAATATTATAGGTAGCAATTTTGGGGGCAATGTTTGTGATTACACAAAATCCTGAAGGCATGCCTTGAAGTTATTTGCTTCACAAATGTGTCCCACTATGCTGGCGTCACACTGTCTCGAAGTTGACACCAGATGGACACACGATAAAGGAAGTTTTCAAATCCGTCTCTGATCGTAAAAACATGGGGACATTCATGAGGGCATCTTAAGCCATCGTATCACCACCGGTGGAGTTTCTCAGGCTTCGGGAGCAACTTCGTGAGCGGTGGCAAAATCTTTGGCATGCCAAAAAGTTGCCGAAGGACCTTGCAAAGGTTTACTTTCGTGTTTAATTCGTGTGTGCATTTTGCCCCTCGTAAGGCCATCGTGAGGGTATCTTGTCAAATCGTGTCATCTTAATCTTTACTTCGCTTGATCATCGGTGCCATCGGGCACTTTTCGCCTCGCGAAGATAATACGAAGGAAACAAGAAGCTGCACGATTGTCTTAGGAAGGCAACATGACTACGTAAAGCCCTCGCAATGCCCTCGCCGTGTAACCATCATATTAAAGTACGATGACACCGAGATGGGACCACGTGGACATATAAAAGGCCAGCCTCAGAGCATCAATTGCCAATACACCGACTGTTCGAACGTGTGGTCAAGTCAGTCGGACCCAGCAGACTCTACCCTGTAGGGCTTAGTCACACGTTCAGTCAGTCCTGAGCAACTTTACACAACAGAGACGTGTACAACTCCCAAAGCTTCAGTTAAATGAAATGAAGGTGAAAGGGGGTAGGTGGTTCACTATCTGACGTTACGAAGTCGGTGAACTGTTATATATATTTTAGGGAAAGTCTCCGATCATGTTATGCAAGTTCCACTTTCAAAATGAATTTTCAAATACCATGTTAAGTCATAATTTACATAAAAGATGTCTGTTTTCTTCGGGATTCACACCGATAACACCCCAGAGAGTGCCTCTTTTGCCAATAACCCCCGACTATTTTTGGCACGTGTGGCAAGTAGTCAGTCCGTGCATCCAGACTACTTGCCGAACGTGCGACAAGGAGTACGTGTTTGTGTGAAAGAATGCCATTTTGCAAAAATCCCCGACTACTTGTTGCACGTGCGACAAGGAGTCAGTGCCCTTCCCATGGAATAGCATAGGCAGATGTCGTATTTTCAACCTTTGGCAACAAGTTATGCAAAAAGAGCTGTCCAAATAGAGGTGGAAAATCAGTTTTGAAAGTGGAACTTGTTCCACTCTTTTGGAGGAATGTGAGTCGTTCTGAAATTCACAATTAAGAGGTTTCATCAAAACCAATTAGACCGGTTTCTGTTCTTCGCGCTATAGGCAGAACGTCATCAGTAGTAGCCTTTTCATGTCAAGGCAGGGTTTGTCAAAAGTTTTATAATGCAGCTATGGGCGCATCAAGCAAAGTATCATCATAAATTTCGTCTGTTTCGTTCGACTCTTGGTCTGGGGGAAACTTGATTTTACAGGTAAATCTTCGAGATTTGATGCCCTTCTACAGGCTATAATAATCGGGAAACAGACGGGACATGCACTTGCTGGTCCAATGCAATTATATTCCAGTGCTTTATTAAGGCTTGCTTTAGGTGCCTAGTTTTAATGTGTGGAGTGTAGGTTGTTTTGAAAACAAGTGGCAGCGCTGTTGGTATATTTTTAGCCGCAACACAGTCGGTAAAATGTTTTATAGCATCGGTAGGTCACGTGACGCCTTCGTGACCTAGTTCGAACGCATCGTACTCTCAATATGACGTCGTGTAGCCTTCGTATGACCTTTGTGCTGCCTTCGTCTGTCCTTCGGGTATAAACTACTATAAAAGTTAACATGTTCGTGTTGCCGTCGTGTGTGGTTTGGGTGCCATTGTGTTTCCTTCTGTAGGCATCGTACTTGCTTCGGCTGTTGATTGGCTGTTGACCACGTTCGGGGCTATCTTCACACAAATTCCAAATTCCATATTTCATAAGTCGTGTGTCCATCTGGTAACAATTTCGGGACAGTGTGACGCCTGCATTGCTGGTGCATAATCGAACTGACTTTCATTTTGAGGGGAGTTCACTTGCCCAATGAAACATATAAGTCAAAAATATATCAAGTGCACAAATGATGCAAAACTGAACAGGCATTCTCACAAATGAACCAACTATAAGACCTGTGTCCAAAAGAGTATTGCCACTGCTCTTGCTGCTTTTTGACATTTTAAGTAAAAACTAAACATGACTTTACAAACAAAAATCTTGTTTTATCTCCTCTGACATGACTTGGTTACTATATTGTCAATTGTAAACCTTTCTTTTTGTCATCTAGCTTTATTTGCTGCATGCTTCCACGGTCGATAAACCCAACGACGTCTATGTCTGTTCTCAAGTCAAGAAAAGTTACAGGTAAAGTACTACTAAAGTCTACTAAGCATTTTGTGCTGAAAATACAGAGCGAGCGCGTTAAAAACTACCTGTAAATGAATATTATATCGTTGACACTTTTCATGAAGAAATGTCCTTCTTAAAATATTCACGTTTACTTTCTTGATTTGTCTGAGGGTGTGCGGTTCAAGAGGCAGTGCTATCGAAGACAAAATTGATAAACAGAACATATTTCACAGAAGTGCATTCAGTTCTTCTTGCACTTCAAACTACCTAAGGCGATGGGGTTGGTAGCAAGATATACCGCACTTGGACTGCTGGGGTGTCAAAACAGCTTTTAGAATAGTCAACTCAGCTTGCTTTTGGCGACCATTAACCTTAGCGAAATGCAATGGTTGTTCGTTTACATTAATTGCAACACACCAGTTGCAACACTCCAACTTTTCCTGAGCAAAGATTTACAGAACAAGATTGTCTATTGTGATCGATACAAGATCATTTGTGCCTAGTTCACTCCAAAATTACAGTGGCCACATTGCATTTTAAAGATGATTCCTTAAATTGCTACTTTTTGCTCCTTTCTACAATGCCAGATGCCAAGAGATATTATATAAGGCTTAAAGTTCACACTTTTCTTCTGAATCCTCATGTCTTCCCAGGAAACTCTAACGGTTACATGATAGATTCAGGTTGTGTAGGCTACTTTGAAATTGCTGACCAGATTCTAGGGTATCGCATGTATCAATACGGGGACTGCAGTTTGTCGGAGTTACCCCCCCCCCCTCCCCGCTGAGCTCGATTCACCTAAGGATCTGTTTGACCAAAACACATCCCATACATTATCATTGCCAGCAGCTATCTGCTTCCCTCTAAATTTCCTGTTGAGGAAGAGGCCAACCAACAGGAATAATTAGGAAAACCTGTTATAAATGAAATTTATGGGTAGGTATTAACTACGTCGTATGCATTTGTTGTTTTCTTTTCAGTTGAGTGGACGCCAAATGACAGAAGCTACCTTCTGAATCTCAGCTCCGGACAATGGGAGAGAACGGTGAGCATATATAAATATATACATATCAAAGTGTGCGGACTTGAGTCCACAAACAAGTAAGAAGAAACAACAGCGTGAAGTTTTCTTTTCATTCACTGTTGAAGAAACTTGCAAAACATTTAGAGCTGTCAAGCTCTTTTTTAGTTAGAGACGAAATTATAATACATACGTAAAGCATTGAGACTACTGGACTTTTCTGAAGTGAAGGCAATTACATAAATCCCAATATGTAATGAAGAAGAAACAGACATAGGAAGTAGAAGCTTTTAATTAATTCTTACTCACAATCCATATAAACTGTATAAAGTTCTTACCAGATACGCAGATCAAGGCTTATATGGCTTTATTAACCCAGATATAACTTGATAGAAGTTCATGCCAGTTATGCAAATCACATTTTACATGATCATGTTAAATTTTACAAGACTACATGACAGAATCTTTAGTATACAATGAAATTATGCAAAGGAGTTCTTCTTTAGTCTTTTTCTCTTTAATTTGGTGCCTGATTGTACTTTTTCATCATGAAGCTTGTTCCTTAAAACGATCGTAAGTTGATACAGCAGCATATGGCAACTTCATAGTGGTTATTACCACACAATTGTCTCCTAAATCAGCATATGCAAATGTGTATACATGCAGGGGGACTCAGCAGTTAGAGCCCAAATTTCTTTTCATGGTCAAGGAAGTTTTGAGAGATATTTTCGCCAAGCTGAAAACAACAAACGCAGTCAAATATGCACCAAAGTTTTAACAATGATCACAAAAAAGGCCGTACCTGAAAAGAAAATGATCAAGACAAGTCTTGATTGCACTGTATAAGACTTGATATTTCAATGTAGAATGTGAGCACGAGTCCACTTTGACCAGAACATGGGTTTTAATTGGGTCATATCTAGTCTGTACATGGTCAGATGAAACCATATCTGTCTAATATGGACAGTATCTAGCCCATATAAGTTTGAGCCAGATCAAATGTTCCTGGTCCACACATGACGTATAACAAGTTCAGGTCATATCTGACTTACATCTGACCAAGTTTTATCTTGTCAGATATAAATTCTAGATCTGGTGCAGATGTTGGCCAGATATGAAAATCAATCTTAGGCAAGAACTGGTCCTGATGACAGTTTATGTGACAGAACTAAAGTCTCAGCCAGATAAATTTAAGACCTGTATATGGCCCATACTACGTTCAGGTTCTTTGCTGGCTCATATCTGCAAATATTATGTCTGGCCAAAAGTACATGCCAAATTTGGTGCAGATAGAAGCCAAAAATTTAATTCATGTCTTGCTCATATATAGAATTGCAGTTGGGCCCATATCTGGAATTTAAGTAAGGTGTAGAGTAAACCGCTTCATGAATCATTTTATCGGAAGATAACCTTTGTTGTACCAACGACTAGCTACTCAATATCCATTAATACCTTTTCAAACACTTATCATTAGAAAAGGCTTAAGCTAGTACTATTTACATTTTCCGGTAGAAGTAAAATTGCTTCCTAGTGTAAAGAATCATAAATCAGGTATAGAATGCTCAAGAAGTTAGTGTTACTATGTTTAATAGTGCCCGAGATTGTTTAATACTACTGGAAATCTATGGCAGGTATCTCCTATTAAAGCCTCCTTTGGACATTTGACACAAAGAGGTAATTAACCACGTTAAATGAATTACAGTTACAAAAAGCAGATCCTCTCCTGTCACCTATTGCAACGGTAATGAGTTTAAAAGATTAGTTAGCGTGCAACCGGCACGGTGGGATCCTTGACCGACTGTGGTGTATTCTAAGTGACCAATTACCACTTCCGGGGATCAACATGAAATGACGTACAAAACAACTCTTAAGGCTTAAACGACTTGTTATGTTTAAAACATGGCACAGGTTTAATATAGGTAGGAGCTATGAAGTAACCAAATGTTGGCAAACTTTAACTTTAGGCCTGCTAGCGACTATGAGTGAACGCTACCTTGCTTGGTTGTCCTTCTACTACCTGTCTAGGTGTGTTCGATCAGTATGAGCGCATTGTTGTACAAATGTACCCCTTTAAGCCAGATCTCTTAACAATATAATTCAAAAAAATCTCTTTTTTAGCATGAAACCAAGCTTAGACTTACAGCTAAAATGTTCTAAAATATTAAGTAGGAATTGAACCATTCATTCAATACCCTAGACGGTCAAAATACATGCAATACATTGTGCGAAAAATAACCCATTATGTTATCTTACAAAACATATGTAAATCATCAAACACAATTAATAGAATTTACAATACAAGTATTATCTTATGTATAATCTCTGACAACGAGCAATGGTTCACAGAGACACAGCCTTAAAACAGCGAAGCAATACAAGACGTTTATGAACACTTTACCATAATCCTTAGATTTACTAGATAATCCTTAACCACCCCCTCCCCCTCCCCCCACGTAATCCCTGGGCACTCCACGACTGGCAAGTCTAAATGACACGTGAGTAGTGGTAATGGGATATCATTACACGAAAATGCATGAAATAAGTAGGGTGGCAAAAACAGATAGTTTAGTTGCAACACACATGCATGGCTTAGGACGTCCTGCAACAGGGTTTCTCCCTCATCATGTTTCTCCTGAAGTTTTACGTTGAGCCTCCTAGCTCCTTAAGACCGGTTTAAACTCTCAAATTTTCACGCACTATGAAGCTTTAAGAACCATAAATGGTCATTCCTTGCTCTCCCAGGCCAATCACGGGCAGGCTAGCTTTATATTGCTGTATTGAAATATAAATCGGCCGTAATAGTGTGAGCAGATATCTGGAAAGTAAGCCATATGTTCACCTGATCGGAGAGGAAATGGTCCACCAACGGGAGGAACTGCATGCAATTGTAAAGGCAGTCCGACACTTTCGACAATATCTTACAGCAACCAGTTTCATAATTTACATAAGAGGGCGTCTCTCTTCGCTCTTATATAGCCTCTGATTTTCTGTTTTAAGTTGCCCACGCCCTATATTAGTGAAGAATGTCGGTCACCTCCAGTACAAAAGTTTGGACACGCATTTGAACTTACGAACATTTAAGTACGCGCGTGTGATGGCTAAATGATATGTTCGCCATCCTTTTATATAAAAGGAGCACCCCATCCTCCCTTGATGGGCTAATGACTGAAGAATTCCCCCAGGAATTTGGCAATTTTGTTGAATACGTTAATACTTAACGTAGAATTAATTATAGCTTTTTACTTTAATATGCATGTGGATACTCCATCCTCATCTGATTTATCCCGTTTTATATCAACAGTAGAGAATGGTGACCTCTGCACAACATACGTCAGTTCTGGTCTTCGGCGGGTGCAGACGTGTTTTCGTTTCGCTCTCGCCTTGGCTTACTCTATACTACTATATTATATACCTTTACGTTCCTGAGGGCGGACACGGCCAAGCGGTATAACGTTTATTTCTTGTGTGTGTGGTCTTGTGTTGGCGAGGGTTTGGTCGTGTTGGTTTCTCCGACCACGCCTGGTTTTTCTGTGTAATTTGTGTTGGGTTCCTTTTCTCTTTTCCTGTACATTGCTAATTATAGTTTTGAGGTTTTTTTGCTTGTGTTCGCGTGGCCTAGTGCCACCCCCCCCCCCCTTTTGCTGCTATGCCCGGAGGTCGGGATAGCAGCATCGTTAAGTTGCAGTTTGAGTCGAGGGGTAATGTCACACCCCAGCAAGTTTTCAATGTGTTGAAGGAAAATAAAGTAGAGGTCAAGGATATACAGATGCTGCAGGCCCTCGCAGCCCGAAATACATACGATTTGAAGTTCCGGAATGATGCTGCTCGAATCAAGGGGGTTTCCTCCCTTAAGGGAGTGGAGGGTCTCACTGTCACCCCATATGATCGCTCTGTGGTGGTGACAGTGTTGTACCTCAATTTTGAGGTAGATCAGGGCCTGGTGGCGAGGGTTCTAGGGCAGTACGGAACTGTCTCTGACTGGCGTTGGGTAAGGTACAATGAGGGTGAATTGGCCGGTATTCTCAACGGAAAGAGACAGTTCCGTATGGAGCTAGAAAGAGACATTCCCTCCGTTTTATTCATTGGGGGTTCAAAGGCCCACATCAGGTATTTTGGCCAGCCCCGCACCTGTTTTCAGTGTAGAGAGGAGGGGCACGAGGCCAAGTCATGTCCCAACAAGCGTTGCGGCCGGTGCCTGCAGTTGGGACATGACAAGGCAACGTGTCCCAATGAGGTGCGTTGTAACCTGTGTGGGGAGGAGGGACATGTCTCCCGTGCCTGCCCTGCATCATACTCTGCACGTGCCAGTGCAGATGTGGAGCCGGCAGGTGAACCCTCGCAGGCCCAGAACCAATGGTGGAGGAACCCAGGTCCCCTTCACCTGATGAGGTGGCGCATCAGGTGGAACAAGATTTCCTAGCTGCCAAAGAATGTGAAGTGGTCTCTGGGAATCCTGAGGTAGGCCCTTCCGTACCCTCCCCATCTGCACCTGAGGCACCCTCCCCATTAGCTCCTGGGGAGGCCGGAATTTCGACAG
Source organism: Holothuria leucospilota (assembly GCA_029531755.1). Taxonomy (NCBI): domain Eukaryota; kingdom Metazoa; phylum Echinodermata; class Holothuroidea; order Aspidochirotida; family Holothuriidae; genus Holothuria; species Holothuria leucospilota. Next base: position 50,091,230 of record CM055972.1, read on the forward strand.
TGGAGAAAGACCTTAACCTCTCATCGGACTCGGAGTCTGACACCACCATGTCAGATGTGGGAGGACCTGCCTCTGAGCCTCCACCAAAGGACCCACCAACCGGGGAGGACTGGTTTGATTTGTGTGAGGGGGTTGAATCAGATCCTCAGTTAAAAAGGTCGGCCTCAGGCGAGGTGTCAGACCAGGGAGTCCATCCTTCTATGCCACCAGCACCAAACATAAATAAAAAGGCCAGGTCAGAGACGGTTTTGTAGTCACACATTACACATACTATCATGACTGGTCCTCTGTCCCTCATGACACTAAACGTTAATGGAATGAGGGACAGTCGGAAGCGATCAAGAATATTCCAATTTTGCAAATCACTAGGTGTGGACTTCGTTTTCCTCCAGGAGACTCACATTGTTAATGAAGACGTCTACGCCTGGTCCTATGAATGGGGTGGGGGTTTGCACGCTTCCCTTGGTTCAGTGTCTTCCTGTGGATCTGTTATTTTAGTTTCACCCAGATGGACTTCCCTGGTCGGAAAAGTTGATCATGATCATGAGGGCCGGGTGATATGCATCACCATAAAACATCCTTGCGGGAGCTTCATCCTATGTAATGTTTACGCACCCAATCAGCCTACAGTCAGAAGGGATTTTTTTACTACCCTTCCATCCTTCGTTCCTGGCTGTGCCCCTTGTATCCTAGCCGGAGACTTTAACTGTGTTCCCGACACACAGTTTGACAGAATGTCTACATGCACATCTTCGAGCTGTGGTGTCGGCATTGCGGAATTGGACATGTTCACAAAGAATCATGACATGGTTGACGTTTGGAGAGTGCAACATCCCGGCTTGGCCGTGTTCACTTGGCACCGCCCTGATGGCACGGACGCCTCAAGGTTAGACCGGGTGTACTCTCCACCTGCTCTGTCACCGAGTGATTGTGAAGTTGTAGCATGTCCAATTTCGGACCATGATGCAGTTACTGTCTCCTTCCAACCCCCAGAGTCATGGCCAGCAGGGAGGGGGTTCTGGAAAATGAACACAGATATTCTAACGGAGGCTAATTATTGCGAACAGTTTAAGGCCAGGTACGAAGGGTGGCGAACATTGAGGCCTGCCTTTTCAACGGATTTAGAGTGGTGGGACGACGTAAAGTCCTGCATCAAACATTTTACAGTTGAATACTGTGTAGCAAGAGCTCGTCGAAGAAGGGAGGAGTTCCTCTCGCTCTGCTCTAGGGAGAGGAACGGGGACCCCTCCGCACTTCACGCAATCCAGCAGTATCTTGATAAAAAACTACACGGGGCCCGCGTTCGTGCTCGCGTGCCTTGCGTGGAGGCGGAGGAAAAACCAACCATCAAGTTCTACCGGGACGTCACAAAGTATGCCATCGATCGCCGCATAAAAAGAGTCCGTGACGTCCACGGTGTGGTACATAAGGACCCTCTCGACATCGTAGAAGTATTTAAAAGCTTCTATGAGCAGCTATATACTCAGGCAGATGTCGATGAAGGCTTTCAAAAGTCCCTGTTAGATAATATTGATAAGACCCCATCTAGAGATCAGAACGATGAACTTGGTTCCCCGTTGACTGTTGACGAGCTCTGGAAGGCAGTGGCGAAGATGAAAGGCGGAAAGGCGCCTGGGTCCGACGGTATTCCGGTAGAATTCTATAAACGCTTCTGGGGTACCGTTGGACAAGATCTCCGCGATGTATTCGTCTCTGCTTTCCTTGCTGGCACATTGAGCCCCTCACAGCGCACAGGCGTGATAACTTTGTTGCCCAAGTCAGGAGACCCCCTAGAACCGAAAAATAAACGGCCAATCACCCTGTTAAATGTAGACTACAAGATTCTGGCGAAAGCCCTTTGTAACAGGCTAGGCACAGTTATGCCGGATCTTGTAGGGTCCTTTCAGACATGTGCGGTGCGGGGACACAGTATTCAGCAGAACCTCTGGTTGGTGCGGGACTTAGTTGATTACGTGATGGACCGTGATCTTCCATGTGCGCTTGTCTCCCTCGATCAGGAGAAGGCCTTCGACATGGTTGATCACGGATTCCTCTTTAAAATTTTGCAGAAGTTTAGTTTGAATCCAGTTTTTGTTAAATGGACCTCCCTATTGTATAATAGCGTATACAGTCGGGTTATCGTCAATGGCCTACCGTCGGACCCCTTCAGAGTCCATCGTGGGGTACGGCAGGGGTGCCCCCTATCACCTCTACTCTATGTATTGTTTAGTGAATCCCTTGCAAGAGCCTTCCAAGTTGAGCCTTTGTTTCGACCATTTCACATACCTGGTGGTGCTGAAGTTAAGTGCCTTCAGTATGCTGACGATGTCACATGCGTAATCTCCGACCTAGCTTCCTTCAGGGCCCTTACTGGCACGTTGTCTAACTTTCAAAGAGCCACAGGTGCCAGACTGAACCCCGCTAAGACCAAAGGACTCCGTCTAGGTAAGTGGCGGTCAAAAAACTGCCCTTCGCGGCATCATGGGTAGACGACGCCATAAAGATCAATGGCATATGGTTTGGTTATGGTTCACCCGAGTTACTTACCTGGAATGAGAAAGTGGACCTAGTGGAGGCTAGGTTGAAGGACTTCGGCGATCGCCACATCAGCCTGTTGGGAAAGGTAACAGTTATCAATCGTTTTATTTACCCTCTCTTGTGGTATCCGGGTACTGTTCTTGCTGCTCCAGAGGGTGTCTTGGCACGACTCGAGAGGGCTGTGTTTAGTTTTTTATGGTCAAGGGGGACGGAGCTGGTTAGAAGAGGGGTGGTTTACCAGGATCTTAGGCACGGAGGGTTGGGCCTTGTGCATTTTCCTTCCAAGCTCCGTTTTCTCCTGACCAAGTGTGTTTACAGTGCTGTGGACAGCAGAATGCCTTTTGCCTATTTTGTCCGTTATTGGGGGGGATTATCATTCCGTCGGTTCTTTGCCTCCCTGTTTAGTAACAGTGAACCCCACAGCTGGAGACCCACGGGGCATACAGTCAAATGAGGGAAACGCTCCGTATTATGTCAACAGTGGGGGATGTTTCGCAGTCAAGTGCAAGGGACCTATACCGGGCTGTTTTTGATGAATTGGTTGGCCAGGTCCAATCCAACCACTTTGCTTCAGGGCCGGAAGTGTGGCGTGTAGTCCACAGCAGATTATTAGATTACCGCAGGCGAGACCTGTTGTGGCGAATCGCACATGACGCCATTGTAACTAATCTCAAGCGCCTTCGGTGGCGTCTTGGAGATGGCATTTGCCCCCGCACTAGATGCACAAAGTGGGAGAGTGTGTCACATGTGTTTTGGCAGTGTGACTATGTGGCCCTATTCTGGGAATGGTTTCAAGTCCTGACTGACCGCCTAACGTTGTGTAACACCTGGGCGGTCAGCCAGGACTATGCTTTGTATGGTCTTTCACCTCCGCCATGCAATACAAGTGTTCAGGACATACTTACCTTTGTTTCGGTCTCCATAAAGCTGGCCTTATGGAGAGACCGATGTAACATTGTATTTAGGGGGGTGGGGAAGCCTGCTGATGTCGTCCTGGCGTCGGTGAGGGCGGAGGTTAAGCTGAGGGTGGAGTCGGACTTCGTTCGTTTGCCAAGGTCGGCGTTCGGTAGGCGATGGGGTCCACTTGTTTCAGTGAGGGCGGACCGGGTGGTAGTTAACTTGTAAATACTGACTTTGTTTGTAAATATGGAACTACTGTAATTTGTAAATAGGACTGTGTTTGTACATATGTGGCTTGTGAGGTACTTAGTTGTAAATATGTTGTAAATATGTATATATGTGTATATGTATATATGTGTATGTAAATATCTGTACATATAGTTCTATTACTGTAATGAACATAATTTTCTGTTTGATTTAGTTGTTTGTAAATATTTTGCATTTATGTTTCTGCCCGATCCGGTTTGAGTTTTTGTTTTTGTTTCTATGTGCCGTTTCGTTGCACTTAAAAAGCACGTCAGGTCATATCCATATTCACGCTTATATCCTGGATTCAGTTTTATTAACTTTTGAGAATATTTTTTTCTTAAAAAATAGTTTCCTTCTATTCAGTCACCATGTCATCTCACCTTCGGTGTGCGACGGCCTAGTCCGGTTTATCGCAAAATCAAGGCCATATCTCTCAAACTCAACCCTATCGATGACCACGATTAACATCCTACTTGTCTGCTGCATTCGCATCTTCCTTTGGCGTCAAAGCCGTTAGTGTTAACGATGTTACTATCTTCTGTTAGGTGGTCGTCAGGTCAACATTACATGAGCATGTCCCAGCCAAAGCTTTAGCAACATCTCCATCTACATTGCTGGTCCCTCAGAACCGCACAATCGAAAGAAAATAGATTAAATCCCGAATTGACATTGAAGCGCAAGGTTTCATTGCGCATTAATCCTCACCAACCAAAGGAATGACAATTCGGTATAAGATTACTATGGAATTCAAATTGAAGATGCCGACAGTAAGATTGTACTTAAGAATGTTAATAATCCGTTTAGCACTGAGGAACAATTACTTGAACAGGATTAAAAATAAGACTAATTAATGACTTTGCAAGTTTCCTCGAAAAGAAGGTCGAGATGATATATCAGTGTTTTAATGATGTCGCTCCAAAACATTAATTTAACCCCCCCCCCCCCCTAAGTTATGCATCGTGTATACTTTCTGATTTTAAGCTGTCGAATGAGGCATTTCAGGCACGTGTCCCCCAGGCAATCATCAGGACACCCGCCAAATTCTGTAATCTTAATCCTGTACCTACTTGGTACTTGAAACAAGATCTGCAATTCCCCCTTACCTATCAAGTCTCTGATTTTTGTTGTTTTGCCTCAACTTATCTGTTGTCCATCCCATTATCAAAAGCCTTCTCTTGATCCAAGACATACTGAAAATAACACACCATCTTCTATTATTGCATTTCTTTTTATTCTGTTACGGCTAGGTACAATACACAAAACCGAAACAGCGAAAAGATGCGGAAGGATGAAAGAAAGATTCCAAACTGATTGTTATTAAGCCCCCACCTTTACTTTAATTTTTCTACAAAATACACTAAAATTAGCACTTAGGCCTGTATTTACAATACTTAATCTGTATACGTATCTCTAGTTTTGGCTGGCTGTAGACCCTCGTCGTTGTAAGCTTAGGCCTTGGTCGACGCTGTAGGGTATACTCGTGGTACTGGTAGGCACGACGTTGGAGGCTGAATTTGTTGGCGATTACTTCTCTCTTTTAAACAGTTTCGGGTTTTGAAGAAACGGTTTTTTCTGTTCTTTACCCTCACAATTTGTGTAGGTTTAGAAGATTCTATCCTCATGAATTAGTCATAAATGACATACTAAGGTCATACCAAGAATCATCAATTTCGCTAGAATCTCTTTTGGATTCTGACTCCTCTTTTGGGAGCACTATTTCTCGTGTAGGAACTGAATTCTCATTTTTCGAAAAAAGATGGGAATTTTCTCCATCTCTGGGCTTTATTGACATAGCTTGTGTAACAGCACAGGCTGGTAATAAATTTGGAAATTCCTTTTCTAACTACTCTGTGTTATTAAAATTGCAGGGTCCATTTGTCACAATTACATTGGCTGCTACTGTATGTAGAGTTGGCCTAACATCTACTATGACAAACCCAGAAACTAGATCTGACTTCAAATTAATTTTGTGAAGAGGGACAGAAATAAGACACACTCACTCCCTGAATAAGTACATTTGCCCCAGTGGCTGTAGAGTCCGAGAACGGCAAAATCCTATCAAAGAGCAATGACTGAGTTGCGCCAGTATCACGCAAATTTTAATTTTAACGGATAGCTGAGCTGAATCCTCATATACGGAGATGAATCACTCAGATACAAATGAAGGGTACCTTTCCTTAATTTTGTCAGTCAAAGGCCGCAAAGTCACGACTACTCTGGGGGCTCTTTAGAAATGGCTAAGGTATTTGAGGCTGTTTCTGCCAACATCTTTGTCTTCCAGTTTAAAGCAATTGGCCATTCTATGGCCCTTTTTGAGACAGAATCCACAAACAATTTCATTAAAGCTCACTTTTCGTGAGTCGGTCTTGTCGTTTTGTTTACAACTTGAATCTGGTTGTTTCTTATTATAACCAAATAAGTTTTGATCTTGAGAGAGAGCACCAGACTGAGAGAGAGAACTACCAAATGTTTCATTTGGTTTGATTTGACCTTTATTTTAAGTCATGCCCGCCATGCCGAACTTGTGGGTCAGGACGTGTTCATCAGCCATATTTGCAACCTTATTCACACTGTAAACCTTGTTTTCTTCAAGGTGCACAAAATTGATTGCCTTAATTGTTTAAATTCAGAGATCTTTTGGGAAGAACACCACCTATCGAATAATTTCTCTCTGTTATGAGCAAGTTTCACATAGGTTTGATGGTCTGACTTTCTACAGCTTCGAAATTTATGTCGGCCGGCTTCGGGAACCAGTTCATAAGCCTAGAGAACTGCCTTTTTAACGACATCATAATTCACACTGTCCTCCGTAGACAGAGAAGAATAGACCTCTTGTGTCTTACCCGCAAAGTTGCCTTAAATTAAAGGCATTGTCTGGTGGCATTTTGTAGGGGTCTTATAGGAAAGATAAAAAAATTTTCACTACATGTCATCCAAACCCCATACCAAAACTCCATTCCTAACTCAAGGTATCCCTTCCAAAAGACTGGTTACTTTTGACAAGAAATACCTCCAGATTTCCTCAAGGTCACAGAACATGAAGCAAAGTGGGCAAATTGTTTCAGATTTCTTTTGTTATTCTTTATAATTGGATACCTTGTTTATCCTTTAAATTTGATACCATTCGAATGTTTAGATGCTTTTCCGTGTAGATATAGTGTTAAAATGTGCCATACTTATCGTACTGCAAATAAAGTTATGAAAAAATCAATTTAGTGATATCAACATTATAAAGAAATACAAAAGCTACATCTAATTAATTTGCCCAGATAACATCACAGATTTCCCATCATGCACTGCGGAACATGAAAATAAAGCATTTCTTCAAAAATTCATATCTTCCAGATGCAAGATGCTATAGAGATGGGGTTTTCACTGCCTAGCACAGAAAATTTTTCTGCTTTTTGTTTTTTGAAAACATCAAATTTGGTCACCAGAACATGCTTTTAACATGGGCCTTTTGTCCTTAAGGCACATGAAGTACTCAGCTAATTTTTCAAAATGTGTGAAAAAATTTTCCACACTGTATTCTTAAAACTGGGGAACCAATTAAAAATATTTAGATAAGTCGAATCCTCCAGCTTCAGGATGTATGGAACTAGGATTTTTGGTAGGACCCCTACTTTGTGCCTCTCTCTCTCTATCTGTTGTCTCTCTTTTAATTTCTGTTTTTTGCATTTTTAACCATTTCAGGCTTTTTCAATGAATTTAGTTCCTCCATGGAGGGATTAGTCATACATTTAACTAGATCCAATAGCATTTTGAACTAATCTCACTTTGACAAAAAAAAAAGCCTGAACAAATAAATACAGTACTATTTTTACTGTGGAATGTTGTTTTTGCCCCAGTTATTGGGGAAGGAACTGCAAGTTTCAAGTTAGGAAATTCCAAAACAAAAAATTAAGGCACCATGACTTATCCCTGTTGTGAAAATTTCTCCGACCTATTCTTTCGATAAACGGTTAAAATGACAAATAATTTCAGGAGCAGAATGCACACTGTACTTACATAGACGCGCTAATAAACTTTTTGCCGTATACAGTGGAAGCGCCCTTACAATTTTGGTGGATTCACAGGTTAAACACGCATTGATGCACTGTGCCAGCATTCTACCTTACCTTAATTTCTATGGTTGGCCCTTAAGCCTGCAGTATTTTTTAGTTTAATCTGTTGATTGTTATAGTTTCCAGCAGTAGGTTACGTGCCTTTATCTTGTATCACTGGTTTTTGAAATTTTCTACTCTCACTATTTTATTATTTTATTTTTACAGTATTTTCGACCTGAAAAGATAAGGGATGAAGAACTTTTATGGAAGGTGAGGTACCGATACATACCATGACAAACGTCGCTAGATTCAAGTTTGTTCTAAAGAAACACTAATTTACACGTACTTGAATCGACGTACTTTTGATTAAGGTGGAGGTTAACATTTGTGAATTCAAATATTCTGTCTAATGAACGTCACTGAAAGTACACTCATCTCTCGTAAGCTTTTCATATAACACGCCCACCATAATTCCTCTTAGGAAGACGTGGCACCAATGCCTCAGAATTATTCTAATTTGTCGTTTAAAATAGTTTCACATTATTTTCAAAGTAGCTATACTTTTGAGAAGAAGTAGTTCATTATGCGATATTTTAAGATCGTTTTTCCTTTTTTTTTTGCACAGAGTGTCGTCGTTATGGTGATTCATCATCAATTATTATATTCTATACAAGTGCAAATATTTAATCTCAAGCCATACGTCACAAACGATAGCCTTATATTTAGTTATACACTCATAAAAGCAAAAGCATTCAAATATTCTATATCATATATTAAGTATTCTCAACAGAATAACCTTTTTGGGGGGTGGGGGTTCTTGCCTGTATAGTTGAATTGCAAAGTTAAGAAACGGCCTTAGCGTCACTTTTAACTTTTCAACACAGCCAATGACAGCGTTGGTGATATTTTTATTTAAAAAGTTCACAAGACGTAAATAATTTTACTTTCATGAAATAGTTTTGATTGGATCATTTTTCTTTTGTATCATGTTGTGGTACATATTTTGTTGTTCTTTTCGACAAGATTGCTCATTTGTGCTGGTTTATACACTTCCACTTAAACAAGTAACTGCTGTCCTAGAGCAAAATAATTTGCAAGCTAGATGGAATTTTCAAAAACGTTGGGATAGTAGGGCTACTCTTGATCCAAAATAGCCTGTGAACACAAATAACAACTCCGCCTTATTGTGGTGTTACTGTGCTTTCTACATATAAAAGTCTTAGTGTACAAGCTTTCATAATCATATCTGTTTTCATAACAATTTTCATGCGGGAATTGATCTTTCAAGTTTGTCAGAAGGAATTTTCTTACCCATTCTCCACTCACTGGCCATCTGCCACAATGAAAACTGTGTTGACCTAAATGCGGATTTAAAGAAAGGGGTTGGCAGCTTGAGGCAGGCCCCTGAACTACAAATTATAAAGGCTGATTCCTGTTTAAAAATTCGACACTGATTTGCTATTTATGACATGGCTAGAGAATTCTGTCAATGTTCAAACAAAGAATAATGGGACTAACAAGTTGAAAATTATATCTGAAAAAATATTTTGCCCTTGTTCTTAGAACCACTGTGTTCAACTATTCCGCCCATTTAGTCAATATTGGAGTGTATGCACCCATGGGCTTTTTTGACAGGCTTGACAGGAGATGACAAAAAGACCCCTCTGCGAACTTTCTTATTTGCAAATTCTTTGTTGGTAGCCTTTATTTCCAAGCTGTTTGCTACTTCCTTCTCTTTTGCCAATACTGCTAAATTGCGAAGTCTCTATTGTTGCATATTTGCCCGCGTAGCAGATTTGATGCGCTTTAAATAGTTGAATGATCTGTCAGCACTTGGTATCATGATAGGGACTCCAGTGTGAGGACCCAGCGGAGCAATATCTCAAACTGTTCGAATCCATCAGAAATATCACTGTCAAAAATAACTGAAGGCTATCTAGAACAGTACGTGGGTCATCTCTCTATCTTGGCTAGAGTACAGTATCTTGAAGAAATCCACTTGATCAATTAATTCAAATCTACACTCTCTTGGAAATTGTACTACTAGCCTTTCAACATGTTCTTTGATTGCTGCACAAGTAGTTGTTGTAGATGCTCAGGATGAAGAAACCCAAACATTCTGGAACGTTCGGATAAATCTTTCCCTTTTCCTTGTTCTCACCATCCATCTGAACTAGTACATGGTAGTAGACTTCAACTTTAAACTTGCTTGCAGGATCAGATGGATCTTCATCTCTAGCAGTCAGGCTCTCCGGACATTTGTTTGACTCTTCTGATTCTTGTTGTTTGGAGGTAGCGTCATCTTCTTCCAAACCCACGTCTTTCCATATCTCATTGGCTCTGCTTACAAAAGCCTTCAACTTACTGTCATCTCTGAGATTCTGTAATTTACCTCCTGCATATTTGAACGCTACTGAAACTTGGAAAAGATCGAGTCCTTCTGCCTGAAGAAGGCGAGATGTAGCATCATTAAGGACTTCATCCCACACCATCAGTGTCAGAAGAAATGTCCAGTCCATTTCGGCTTGCAGGTTTATGCCCTGATTGCGTTCATCCACGTCATGGTTTTCATCTATTAGCCTCCTTAAGCAGTTGACAATGTGGCCAAAGTTCTCTAGCAAGGTGCATCCTAGTTACTGCATTTTTGCTAGCCACCCGTCGTGTTTTGGAGAGGAATTTGAGTGTTCGATATTGTTCTTTCTCGTCATTGTTTTCAATGAAAGCATCATAATCTACCTCTTCATCTTCAAAAACAAGTGCAGTTTCGTATTCTTCAGCAGATGGATTGATCCCTAAGGTGTCGAGATGCTGAGGTTCCCTTTGGTCCGCATTATTTGTCAACATGTGCCACCTTCGGTAAGAAGTGCTGAAGAACCGATGTATCCCTTGGAAAAGATTAAATAAAAAAAAAACCACTCAATTAGAGGCTGTAGGTTTACTTTCTCTGTTGCTTGTACGAGGACAAGATTAAGTTGGTGAGGTAGACAATGCACGTACAAAACAAACCCAGACAGTTGAAGTTGCTTTTCGTCTCGAAGAAGTCCTTGAACAACACCATCTTTACCACTCATCACAGATGCGCCATCGTATGATTGACCAACAAGGTATCTGGGATCTAGTTTGAGCTTCTTGAGCATTTATGTTCATCAGCTGGTTGCAGATTGCAAATGTCCCTCCGTCCACAACGTGAAAGTATCCTATATGAAACTTTCACGGATATCTACAACTTTCAGCTCTCTGTTTATGGTGATGTATCTCAGGAAGACAGCCATTTGGTTCTTGTGACTGATATCTGGTGTGTCATCTGCAATCACTATGTAAAATCTGACTTCTTTGCAGTCAGTGTCTATCTTCTTCAGTACCATCTGTGCAAGTATTTCGTTTTCAGTAATTGTTTTACCTAGATAGCGTATTTCATTCTGGATTCGCCTTCATGTGCTGCTCTAAAATGGGATCGAATCTACTTATATACTTCAGGAGAGACAAGTAAACACTTGGGTTAGCTTCATCGATACCTTCACGGTGTCCTCTTACGGGGAGACCAAGGCCGGTAATTACGTTCAAGAGGTCGAACTGCTTTGTAAGGACCTTTGTCCACCTATCTACGTCTGCATCAATCATCTGTCTCATATGACTATCTACTGACTTGTTTGTCGAATACATCACATAAGCCGACGTACATTCTTTGTGTCGTGGGATATTGGAATGTGTTTGAACTAATCTCGAGACCCCTTTCCGTATTGCCCTTCTTTACCACTAAAAAGCCAGCATACAATACGCTAGCAGTAATCTTCCCTGACACAGTGTAACATAATAAAATTAACTAAAAGCCATGGCTGTGAAGTTAACCTAACTCAAGGTATAATTTTCTGAATTTTCGTGGCAAAAATTGTCGTGTGGGCGCACAAAGAGCTAACAAAAGCTTTTAGACTGTAGAGGCGACTCGACATAACAAGGGGTCCAATTTTCCAAACTTTTGGGGGCTCTGTCAGCATCTGCTGACACTGCTGACTGTTAAATTCGCCGCTGGTTGACCGACCCCACAAATAGACGGTATGATTGATGGTGTAGGTCTAACCATGGTTGCAGCTGCAGAGGTCATAGCTCATAGAACATTTTCCCTGCATAATGAAGCCCACAATACACAACATTGCTGAAAGGCTTTTCCGTGGACGTCTTAGGTAAATAAGGTTAAATAAAGTTAGACAAGTACGCTTTAACTCTTAAGTTCTGAAAGTAGAAACTGAAGTAATTTTTACTTAAATTTGTTTCTTTTTCATGAAAAAAAGGCTTCAAAAATCAAACTTTAGATTTAAATCGGTGATTCTTGAAAGAAATTAAGTGATGTAAAGTGCAGTTGAAATCACTTATTCAAACCGACGTGATTTAAGTCGACCAACCCTGATTTATTATGGAATGGTAACTTTGTATAGCTCGTAGAAGAAAACTGTCATTTCACTGAAAAGATTATTTCAAAATATACCAAGTTACGGAGTAGAATGCGAGTACAGAGAAAAACCTTGACCTGTGTATTCCCGAGTACACTTCTACAAAGATTCAAGATATCCACAGAAAAAACTGAGCCCTGATCATTTGACTTTTTCACAACCTCAGACCCATTCTGTTCTCTGCAATCTTGAATAAGTCCCATGACATCAGAAAAAACGTAAAATACTGAGAAACCTTTGAAAACAAAATCTGTACAATCATGCGAGCAAGTTATGTGCTGAGATCAGTGTCGGAAAAAGCATATTCGGGTAGTTCATTCTTTCCCCAGAAGTCGCTTCAGTCCGACAAGCAAACGACTTTGTCTGCAGGATAACCTATTTTGATGGCGACCTTATGTCACATGAGAAGAAAGACATAATTTCCGCAGGATAAAACAAGTGCCTCATGCAGGTTTCGAACCAAGCCAACAGTTGTGAAATATGCTGATACACGACAGACTAAACCTCTCTGCCTTCCATGACCCTTAAATGACAGAATGAGGCAGCCTAAGAAAAATGTGTATGATGATTTTCTGCTGTTCAACCTTTTTATCATCCTCCTCGGTGACTACCTTGTTCATTCTGCCAAACAGACTCTTACCTCTTTCACTGAAAGGAATTTAAGTCCCAATTAAAGTCCCAAATGTGGTACGTTCATGGGTACTAAACATAACACTATAGACAAATGATTTTCACCCGAGGCTGTATTTGACTAAAGCCCCTGTCACACCAAGCAACGATTCCGAATCCGATGCTAAAACGATTTTAGCACAGAAATGGTTACCATACAATTTTAGCAGAGTGGTCACACTAAAGCACCTAACGAATCGAAAATCGTCCCATTATGGTGCGAATTGTTTGAAGAGTAAAAAGCAAAAGACAGAACGATACGATAAAATTCTAAGCCAATGAGATGCTTTGTTTTACATGTGACGTAGCATCTCTCTCGGCTCGACAAACGACGACTAGCCTCCATTGTTGTACACCTACATTGTGCATTCACTGTAATCATACAGTATAGATATGGAACGCATAATGTGTAAACTGTGCATACCTAGGCCTGTTTGTGATATACTCTGATTTTTTAGAGGAAGAGCCCGATTCTGTAGGATAAACAACTGCATGGCCTCCCAATGTGAACGAAATGAAGCGCTCGGACATAAAGAAAGTGGTAGCCTACATTAGTTGTTTTACATGTTCGACTCGTGGTGATACTGTATACGGTAGCTTCCGTAGTTTGTTTACAGGAGCACTTGGGATTGGTTCTTAGCCTCAAGAGCTGGCTATGTAGTTTTTAGATGGCGATGGAAGTTACCCGTATTATAGTTGACCTTAATTCTTCCTTGAAAGAAGGGATTAGTGATTTTAAAAATCCGTATGAAAACTAAAGAGATTGTGTAGAAGAGTCCTCGGGGCTTCGTTATCCGTCGCTGTACCCTACTATGCTTAGTTTGTCTGGCTTCGCGAAATCAGCACAAATTTTATTGTTGGTGGGACCAACTCGTTACCGATCGATAATTCGTTATAGTATCGGATTCGGAATCGTTGCTTGGTGTGACCGGGGCTTAAGGTGTGACAAACGAAGCGTACAGAGTCAGCGGCGAAAGTGCCAAGCAAGAAGATTGTGACAAGAGGTCTCACCGAGAAATTTTTCTTCAATGACTTATGTGGCTATTCAACTATTACCGAATTTTCGAGAAAATCCGTCATCCTCCATTCGTAATTTGAAATTCAAATGAAATATTTTAACTGACGATGATCGAAATAGAAAAAGACTTGGTGACACACAGAAGAAAAATATACTTTGGGCAAACACTACGTATCGTTATGTAGTTGGCCTCGTTGATTCGGCTAAAAAATCCAAGGCAAGGCCTGGCCTAGAGACCTCCAACACTGCGCGGATCATTAGGTTTACTTTTTCAAAAAGTCCCTTCAGCTGGATGCTGAAGGTGAAAACCAAACGTTACCCCTAAACTTTTAAGGGGTTCTGCTTCCCAAAGGAGCTACGTCATTTATTGGGATACTAAAGCCCTAACATGTCTTCATCGCAGCCATTACAACCTTCCTAAATAACCCTGTCTATCCGAGACCAGTTCCAAACTGGCTGAGTGTAGCAGATACCACCATGGATCAATCAATCCCCTATCATTAGTTACAAGGCTTGACAGCTTGAGGTAGCACGAAACATCCAGTTCTGTAAGTAAGTAAATCCATGTGGCATAAAGTTTTATGTTACGTATTTTATTTTATTTTATCTCTGTAATTTGAAAATCATACTTTCGTAGAGTTAGACAATCATTTAAAAAGACACTTTAATTGCCAGAAGCATTCGAGTTTTATCGTGCAAATTTTTTAGTGTTTGGCAATAGAATGCACTTTTCTTGCGTATTTGTTAACATTTTGCAATCTCAACTTATTCTACATATTTACAGCTTTATGGACGGATGAAGTCATGTGATAATCCTAAAGTCAAGGTAACGTGTTGGTAAACCTCATAATTGTAGGCTATAGACAATATGAAGAAAATTTGCTATTTTTAAATGTGTTCGACGAGAAATGCTGGCAGAATAATTTCCTTTGATACTTTTTAAATCCACTTTTAGTTGACACTGGGTATACGGTAAAGGAATGCGATAAAAATAGCGTGGGGTATTTATGAAGAGGCTTTATACTCGGTAGTAATCTACAACCTGGCCGTAAAACGGCAACCTAGATATGAATGCCCATAGGCGGTCTGGATGTTTCAAGGCGCCACGGCAGAAGAAAATTGAAGGGCGGAGGCCGACCCTTCGTAAATAGTATATATTCTTTCTTTTCTCACTGGTCAAAACGGCACTAAACCGGAGCAGCCGGGTGGTTATTGCCGCATCGATACATCGACACATCGCCACATTGCCATCGCCACATAGTCCTTTGTCCATACCCGCTGGCGATATTTCTTAGTAGGACAGTGGAAGAAAAAGTACGAATTATTCATAATATCGGTTTTTAGGTATGGTTATGCTATTAAGCTCGTCATCCTGCATCATTCATCTACATTGTATAGGTTTAATGCTAGTGGCATGTGGTACAACTGATAATGTAATAATTTACCGGTAATGTAACAACAACCGAAAATGTAATAAAAAATTACCGATAATGTAATAAAAATTTACCGATAATGTAGAAGCAACCACTAATGTAATAAAAATTGTACCGATGATGCAACAACAACAGAAAATGTAATAGCGACAATAACCACACCTTACCGATAGTGTAAAAATTTACCAATAATGTAACAATTTTTGTTAACCTATAACGTAGAAAAAAATTTACCGATAATGTAAAAACAATATGTTAACTCACATAATATGTTCTTAAATTCAAATTTTACGTACGTATGTTACGTATGTATGTTCGTTGTACGTCTATGTGATATGAGTACGTATGAGCATATATGCGTGGTAGGGCCTTTGCATGCACATATGCATTAACATTCATACCTAGGCGAGCACACACCTTGAGTACGTACATATGTACGCGAATATTGATCATGTGTGGATGTGGGTGTGTGTGTGAATGAGAGAGTGTATGTGGAAACAAGTCAACGAGTCTGACCGACGCCGATTCGAAAATATTTAGATCCGTCGATATTTTTTTAACAAAAGGTGAGGTCCGGTAGCCTAAATATTCCACAAAAGAAAATTTCAGACTGAAGTAGGCCCTCCTTTCAGAAAGACATGTCTTGAAATTGGAAACAAATTAAACTATGGTGTGCGTTTTTATGACGTATGCATACCTATGCTACGTTTTCTGCTTTTGGGCCAACTCGGCCCTAAATTAACTCAACCCCAACCAACTCGGCCCTTAGCCAAATCGGCCTCAAGCCAACTCTGTCAGAAACCACCTTGGCTCCTGACCAAGTCGGCTTCGACCAACTCGGTCCCAAGCCAAATCGGCACCGGCTAACTCGGCCTTCAAGTAAGAATTCCCTGTCCACTTTTACAGGGAGAAAGTAGTGCTGCCCTCTCTTGTTACGCCACTGGGGATCCACTACCGGTTATTGCATAGCCATACCCTTACAAAAATGTCTGACAAGCCAAATGTGAACACACATAATCATATGTGGCAGGGCATACAAAAATGCATTAGGAAAAAAGTGTGGTTATGAGTGGTGACACATGTGGTATTTGAACCAATCTGACACACAGGACCACTCTTTTCCCTGCATGATTGTCACACCTGGAAATCTGAGTCAAAGTGGGGAAAGCTGTGTCAAGTTGGCACATGTGGCAGACCAGGGCAAAGTGTGACAAACAAAGCCAGTGAAAGGAATCGAATTATTGAGTTTACTCAGCACAGCACCTCTCCACACATTTCCACACTTTACCTTCTTTATCTCAGTTTGCCATGGGTGTCACCAAGGGGGTTGAGGTGTGCAAACGACCCCCTTCGAGCTTTTTTTTTTTTACAGAAACGATTAAAGGATGTACCAAAAATCGAATTAGGTTTCTTCTGCCATTGCAAAGTATAAATTTCTTTTAATGTGTTGAATGGTTAATTTTGCTGCAATTACAGATCGAGTCCCCCAAATTACTATATTCTATTACCTGTTGTAATGGAATAAATGACATGTGTATTTTCAAGGTTTTGAAGGAGAAAGGTTGAAAGTAAAAAACAAAGTAAATTGGTAAAATCACATTTTGCACAAAATCACTGTTCTCTTCTATAGAGCCTGGTAACTGAAGCAATTAAGTGACGCTACTCATTACAGGTTTGAACGATTTTCTTAAATTTCTTTGCACTGCAGAGTTCAATTTGCTTAAAACTTTTCTGTGATTTGTTATTTGAGGTTAGCTATTTTTACCTCTTTAATCTTAATCATTCCATCATATTCAACGAGCTTCAAAGGGTTTTTGTCCAAGAAATCCTTTGCTCTGGATCCTACCAATTGGTTCTCTTGACCGAGCCCATGGTTCCCATGATAAGCCCCCAACTTTAAAGGAAAAACGTTCTGGTGTCATTGTCATTTTAAGACTTAAAAGCTTTCTCTTTGATCCCAATCCATGGGTTCACGTTCTGCTCTTATATGAAATCATATTTTTGGCATTATCAACTAGCAATATTGACGATAATTTCACCGCATTATACGCATTTGAAATGTCTTACTCCTCAGAACTCCCAGAGGCTTTGCCCGCTGGACCCCACCAGGGGCCCATAAGGGGCCCTGGACCCCACGCCGTGGTGCTCGCACTACGCGCGATCATTGCCGCTAACGCTGCAATAACTTCCTTCTTCACACAAAATATGATCCCCCTTTAAAAACATCTGGTGACACCCATGTTTGCCACATATTACTAGTGTCAAAACGTATTTTGGTGTTTTCCACACATTACCTCATGTCCATCCTGTGGAAATGCAGGTCAATGCATAGCACTTTGGGAATGTGTGTCAATTGTTTATTAAAAACACAAATTGCCATGTAAAACATCTCAGAAACGTTACAACTGTTCACACCCCACATAGTTTTCCACAGTTTGACACAGTATTTCATGTGATTTTTTGTTAGAAATAGCAGAGGCTTTTCAAGAAGTTTTTGGTCGAAAATACCGCCGAGATGGGGCAAATGACAGATTCTATCATATTTTGAATACCTAAACATTCTCAAATTTTATATTTCATACAAATTTAGAAATAACTCAAGATTTCAAGACGAAAAATTGAAAGTTGTAAGCCCAATGAATTTAGCATACTATAATTAAGGGTAAGGATGTAGGTTTTTTTTAATAAAAGCATGCTGTAGCACGGTATGATAATAATATGCACTTGGGGAAGAGGTTTCGTTTACTGATCAGGAAAAGTAAACTACGTGAAATAGTGTCTATGGCAGGGGTTCCGGTGAGGAAAGGAAACCTTCATATGAAGTTTTCCAAGTTCTAATAAGGGACTTAAAATCATACTTAGGACATTGAAATTTCCAGCATTGTGGTGTTTTTCTCAAGTTCCTAAAGTTTCATCATTACGGTTTCAAAATCTCATGGGGGAAAGTGCCTCCTACATTTCCCTCATCAGGCTACGGCTCTGTGAATCATGATGTACTAAAAGAAGTTTGCATTCCACTGAACATGTACATTCAATCATTTTCTACCCCCCCCCCTGCAGCTAATATCAGCCGCCTTGTCAATACTTTGTATATTGTTGGCTGCACCTGAAGACCCCACTTTGCCGTGTGCCCCCTCCCTCCCTTGTGGCTGTTGATTTTGTGAAAATTTTGTGTACTTTATTCCGTAGTATGGAATTCTGATCGGATAGGAGGGAGGCATCCATTCCTTTGCACTGCTACCAGGCAGGAGTGTCCATTGAAAACCTGCGTGACTTCCTTCTCGATGAAAACGATTAAGCACTTGATCGAAAAGCAAGTGTTACTGGAACGCAAATACTTCTACCATGGTTTTCGTATTGGGACCGAGTTGGTAAGGGGCCAAGTTGGCTTCGGCTTGGGACCGAACTGTCCTGGACGCGAGTTGGCTTGGGACAGAGTTGGCATGGGGCCGAGTGGGCAGGGGGCCTGGTTGGTCTGGGGCCGAGTTGGTCTGCTCCCCGTATTCATACGTACTTATATGCTCAGCTCGCCCAAAAAAGTCGCCCTCAAGTCGAGTGTCAAATTGCCTGAAACTATTCAAGAATATTTCACAAGGTTTCTCCTTGCTTGCTGTATAGAGCCTAGAAACGTTAGTTTCCGTCGAGCAGACAAGAGTGAAGTAGTTTGTAGGGAATTTTTAAACACAGTTAAAGCTGCCTTGCCTATGTACGCTACACCAGTAATTCGAGCTCACACTGCACTATCGCAGCTAGTAGCCTGATGTGCCCGTTTCCTGCTGAAAAATATACCTACTTTTGTATCAAAACGCGTATGTTACTTCAAGGAAGAAAGATATTAATGAACGTGTTCTAAATACCATACTTACTGAAAGCAGTACCCCTAGCCTTCTTGTAGCGCCATGGGACGACAAGTAAACTGGCGATGTAGCCATTCACCACACACTCCCCTCTGTGCTACTAAAATCACTTTCCTTGAAGCAAGTATACCGTAGTCTTACAATTGTAAAGACCTGCATGCAAGTAAATTACAGAGTGAAAATTAAAAAAAAGATAACACAATTTCAATTCTCCCAAATATTTAATGTGATAATACTCAGGTAGCACGTTTATTCAAGAGACACATTGCATGGGGCGACTGGACTGGTCCCCATAATATACATATGGATTCTCACTTACATAGCTACCATGTTTGCCTACACACTTACATATTTGTACACGCATACATAGACACCCATCTTCATTAATTCATTATTCAAGAGGGGTGACTACTGAAAGTAAATGCAGGTTGAAATCTTTGGTTGTAAAATATTGTCTCAATCTCAAATCGTTTTAGAAGTGTTTCGATGGATCGTCGTATCTTCAATTCAGTCGAGTTAACGTGGGCCGGAGTTGACTTGGGGTAAGAGATGCCTGAGACCGAGTAGGTTTGTGACAGAGTTGGACTCCACACAAGCCCATCCACCATGTCACCTACAAACTTATACAGTTGTATACGCACATGCGCACGTACGTAAATGCGTGCATGTATACGAACTTACATCTATACATACTACGTAAATACGCTAATACGTTTACATGTACACACATACGTATAATGTTTGTACATACGTTCGTGAAATGTGAATGTAAGAACATATTATGTGGGTGAACATAATATTATCGGTAAATGTTGTACTAACGTTACTGGTTAACAAAAATTGTTACATTATCGGTAAATGTTTACTACGCTATCGGTAAGGTGTGGTTACTACATTATCGGTAAATTTTCTATTACATTATCGGTTGTTGTTACATTATCGGTAATTTTTTATTACATTATTGGTTGTTTGCATATTATCGGTAATTTTTATTACATTATCGGTTGTTGTTACATCATCAGTAAATTATTACATTATCGGTTGTAACAGCATGACTTCTCTGCTTTACCAGTACACGTGCCACATGAAAACCAATGGCTAGAAGGTGATATTATCGGTGTAAAGCAACGCTCCTCTATCCCCAAAGTGACATATATGACACAGCTACGATAAAGGTCGACTGCTTTCATTATATGTAATAGGCCTTACTGCATGAACATTACAAAGAGTTGGATCAGATGTTTGTTTGCCTTTACTTAAGAGTCAGTGAAGTATTTTCAGTGTAAGTCAGTAAGGAGGTTCAGTTATAAGTCAACTCAGCTAATCACAAATTCACTGTCTTGGGGCCAAGGATGTGCTTTGACTTTCTGAAAGTAGTGTAGGGGAAAACCTGAGAAACGGAGCTCTTCTCTTTGGTTTTGTAATAAAGGTCGTGTAGATATAATATGGAGTCTGTTTTGCCCCCATGCCGTTCTAATCTGCCTTTAGCTTGAGATGTATAAATGTCGGGTGGGCAACGCTTTTGGGATCCACAACGGCCACATTTAGTCTGACTCTCAATTGTAGAAAAGGAAGTAAGGTAAAAAATTCATCTTCTTGGTGGTAAGGATTAGGTTAAAGTGAGTCACGTTCCCATTGATGTATGTTCCACTCCGGTGACTACGGTAAAATTCCTGCGGTCACTGACCATAGCGCATCCACATGCCAAGTAGGTAAAGCGCTTATGTTTCCTACTTTGAGATATTATGTTTACAAGGTTATCGGTTTTTGCCCTCCTGTGACCTCAAATGACTTTTGAACTTCACCAAAAACAACAGGATTTTCTGACCAACCTATACAAGTATGAAATATAGTCATCATTCTCATCTTGGGATGTTGCGTTTACGAACTAATCGTCACGAACACCCACGCTGAGACACATCCAAAAAATACACATGCCCACGTGACTGCATATAATCCCTTCTTCGACAAGGAATCAGAAAGAATGAGACAGAGGGGACAAATTAACATTTTCTAAAATCTTGTTTAAAACAAAACTTTCTATGGGAGTAAAGTGGAGTTTCCAGTTAAAATCCTACTAAATATAAAATCTATTAGAAATGGTGACATAGAGACAGAGGACTACCCTGAGCGAAAACAGCTGATTGGCTTAGCAATGGTGCTAGTCTACATGTATATGAACGTGAACGTAATGAAATAGCGGAAGGGGATAGCTTGCTGCATTGAACTGTACGAACAAATTGTGTTATACAGCGCAATTTGCTGCAATCTAGGTGTTTTGAGATGCCACGCCCGTAGCCAGGCTGGCATGGATACGTGTCACCGTGCGTACTGGTGCACTTTCCCCGATTAAGCATTTTGCTTTCAAATATATGATCGCGACAAATTATTACGACGGCATGTATTGCATTTGGGCGAGTGCAACCCACCAATTTTTCATCGAAATTTACAAAAATCCAAACAGAGTTGAAGCTAAAAATTTCTGAAAGAGGTGAGGTGATGAGTTTAGGGATAATTGGTTAACATGTAATAATTGTTCTCTATCACAAATCTTTAGCAATAAACTAGTTTTCCATGCATGCATCTATGCATCCAAGCATCATACTTCTATGAATCCATGCATCCATTCTTACGAGCGTACGTGCCTACGTGCATACTTGCATACTTTCGTGCGTAGGTGTGTACGTTATACACACAAACACACAGCGACCGACCGACCGACCTACCTACCTACACAAAGCGTGATTAAATAGATTCCTTTCGCCTTCAAAAGGATTACAAAAAGTGTTCAAATCTTGATTTTTAGTCGTCTTTTTACTGCCCATAAAATACCTTGAAGATACTTAAATGCTTCATTCACATTCACATAATTTTGAACATGATTAACAACTTCCTTGGGCTTTGCCCCTGGTCCCCACCAGGGTGTTGTCTTTGGGCCCGACCTTGGTCCCTGAGGCAGGCCCCTGGACCCGGCGTACAATTGCTTGGTGCTGTGCGAGTCATTTTCGTGCTAGCATTGACTTTCTTTAGTCGGCAAAACATCACTTCATCATCCCGTCAGAATGCCTTGGCGACTCCACTTAGTTAAATAATGTTGATTGCTTCTTTGTTTGACGTTTGGTTACATGCTTATCTTGCATCGATGCTTTCAACAGTTTTTCTTTACCTTGTTTTATTCTTTATAGGTACTAATAAAGAGAGGGGCGAGAAACCCTTTATTGGAGGTAAAGTATTGAAATATCGGTATTTCACGATGTTCTGTTACCCTGTGTAATATCAAGAAAATTTTAGCTATAGTTTGTAATTGCACGAGGAATGTTTGCAAACTATTTCGTTCGGTAATTACTTACACTAATTTACATGCATTATTCTGGGCCCCATGTTTCATAAATAGTTACGCTCATTTTTAACTTTGATTTCTACAAGACCTTTGCACTTTAAGATATATATCAAACTTTAAATCGAGCGTTAACTTTATGAAACAGAACCCTTCTCATATATGTAGTGCACTTGTCATTGTACCAGCGAAATATTGTAAATTGTACAATTTGCATTGCCCGTACAGCAACGTCACTCAAAGGTACACTTACCTTTCGTTATTTGTTCATGTAGTAACTCGATCATGAGTCTGTGAAGTTAACCACGGTGGAGGTAACAAAGTAGGACATATGTTTTAATTTATCAAACAAATAATGGTACCATTTCCTATTTATGTTATCTCAAAACAATTACACTGTTTGATATGAAGTAGTACATTATTTGTGAATCGGTTGGTGGGTCTCTTTTCATTACAAAGCAAGACTTAGTATTTTATATTGCGCCAACACTGACAAAAGCATGGCGCTGTTTTAGCCATTCTCTCACCAAAAGGAGTCAAAGCCCTAAGATATTTTACATGTTATAAATTTGAAGCATTTTAACATATTCTAAGCTATACTAGGTGATGTACTAGACAGTTGCTTTTGCTGCTTACGACTGATAGAATAAGTTGAAGATGATCAGGCGGATTGAGTTCGGTGGCTTCATTCATGTTATAACTATATTGCAAAGTAAAGAAATGTTCTTGTCATCATCTTAAAAGTTTCAACCTCGTTAATATGTTGTTTTATCTGAAATAATTTCAAAAAAATTAATTTCATTGTAAGCAACTATTTTGCGATTTTATTGTCTCGTCAGATGTCTTTATACCAATGTATCTACAAACTGATCCATGGCCAGAATTAACAAAAGTCATAACTTTGCTGATTTTATTCAATCAGTTGAAATCACACAACCTCTCAAATGTGTACGCTTCAGAGTATGTTAATGATGTGTATATTACCTTTATTTCTATGGTCAGCTCCACTCACGATACTTGTTTTCCAAGGTTACAGTGTCAGTCTTGAAAGAAATCCCAAACGAACCAAGTCATGGATGACAGATGGTAATAAAAACTCTATACGTCATAAAATATGTTCTGATGATGTATTAATAACCCTACCCCAGAAAAGAAAGCAGAACTAAGTACAGCTGCATCCTTACAAAAGCCGTTAGTTACTCTGAGTCATTGTACTACAAACTTAATGTTCAGAGCAAACAGAACTCAGCTCAACACACCCGGGCTGCCCTGAACAAACTTCTATCTAAAGGAGGAAATTCTTCTTCGAAAATTTCCAAAATTGTTTACAGCACTTAAACTATTACTAATGACTTTGACATGTTTGATGTTTTTAAAACTATTTTGTACCATTGGTAGTAAACTCAGTGATGGTTTTTCTAGCCATGATGTCCCTACGGAATTTATGCAGCCTGGTACAACAAATACCGTTTTCCATCCCCCATTACTGATTGTAACTCTTTTGCGAGGGCAGAGCAGGTTATGAGCATGCGTACAAGTCGCGGAACGAAAAATAAGAAGTAACAGCTCTTGTATCTTAAAACATGAGAATTTTTTAAATTGAAAATTCTTGATTCGAAAAAATCTCGCTAACTTCACTTCTGAGAAAATTTAATACAATTGAAGTTTTCTTAACTTACTACTGGCACCAGATGACACAAATTATTTTAAGACATACAGACTTTGCCTGATGTATATCATTATAGAAACAATAAATGCACGGTCGACATGAATTTCCCAATCAAATGAAATTAATTTCCAGGCTGTTTTGGCCCAATGAATTTTCTTAAACAAACACACACGCACGTGCGCACCCACGCACACACGGATAATGAGTCTTCGTCGCAGAACTATAATAAAAGATAAGTTTATATTTAATGTTCACCTATATACTAGGGCGGTAGTCCGAGGGAATAGAAGTACTTCAGGCTGCAGTAGCCTACACATGCGCGGTATCGCACAGGTTAGAAGGCCCTAAGTAATACCCTCGTGTAACGAACAATTTGTAAGTCCGGAATACAAAAACGAAATGGCGGTTCTACTCCCACCTCCGCACGCATTTTTTTTTTCGTAGTATGGCAAGGGGAAAAATATAAATTATTCATGTTATCGGAGTCTTTGCTTATTATTACTATTCATAGCGTCTTCCTACATCGCTTTCGCGATTCATAACAACTCCCTGACACAATGCTAGTAGCTTGACTTGTTGAATGAGGCTGTGCAAGTGTCGTACGAATAGTGGCCACAAGTGCAGTATAGTTACACCGGTGAGTCGATTGCAACTCGATGGTATAGGCCTAAAGAATGACACAGTATCAATGCCAACTGCTTTGCATGAGTCAGTAATGAATCTAAGTGTCTGGGAAAGAATTAACAGACCAACCCAACAGACAGGTGAACTTTTGCTGGTCTCGCTGGGCCTGAACCAGAGGCAGGCTTTGATGTCTTTGGGGATATGGAAACGTGAGAAGGGGTATATAATTAAGTCTTTTACAGGTGTAATGCGTGTCAGTTCTGCCCCTCCCCTCGTCCTTTAAATCCCGCCACTTGGACTGTACAATTCCGAGGGCCGGGCCACCGAATAGGGGCACATTCGGCCTGACACTCAATTGGTGAAGGGGCAAGTTAAGCTCTTTATTTTCTCATAACCGTTTGGTGGTAAGGGTTAACTCAACGATGAATCACTCTCCCCCTGCTGTACGCTTCCCGAGTGACAGTGATACTTCTTTGGTTACAAATCATATAGCTCCCAGTGTCTACTTCAGTACCCGACCCACAGGGACCACCGGGTAAAGTTGTGTCACTCCGAAGTTGTCAGTTTCACGTGTTTAGTACTATGCTGTCACCTTGAAAGTAAAAGCAGATCTGATAAACAACTGAGGTGCAGTTTTATGTCAATTCCCCGTGACCCTTTAACCTCCCTTTTCGTTTGAAATGTGACGTTGAATACACTATGTATGTAGTATGTACACTGAGATATCTTGTACATATAAGCACCTCGGCCGTAGTACCATGCATAGACTACTGTGCACGCACACGCAACTTACACGACAAACAAAGCGGTGGTCGCTCACTAACGGGTCCAGTTTTAGCGCCAGGGAATCACGCAGGTGCAGTTAATAGTATCATCTACTCAATCCACTCAAACTGCGTATATGAATAATTCATAACTTTCCCCTCGCTATCCTACGAAAAACTCTCGCCCTCCGCAGGCCGACTCAAAAACAAAATAGTATTGTCCTTCAAAACTTATAATACCACTGAGTCGGATATTTCCACGTCGGAACAGCTCTCTGACGAATAAGTGGATACGTTGTGGGGGCCTGATGCCAAAGTAGTTGACAAAACGTCTCCCTGATGCAGTGCCGGAACCGAAACCAAACACAGTGTCCTCACTCAGCAACGAAATTTTAGAACCAAAATCAGAATTCAAATCATAATTCAAATCAGAAACCTAGGGAGAAAACCAAACGGCTCTTTATGTCACTCATATAACATTTTTTTTTTTACATACACGTCGTCAGACAGGGACTCCACAATTCCCTTACCGAACATGGAACTTGTCACACCGAGAATACAGTTTTGTTTCTCGTCCCGTGACAGAGCTAACACCAATGGAGGGAAATTAGCGTACTTAGAAATTCAACGACATTGACCTGATTTTCTGGTTATTCTTAAATCGCGTGCAACGAATTCACTCCCTTCCTCAAACTACAAATAAACATTTACTGTTTATTCACATCTGAAACAGCACATTTACTTTCTCCTTAACCAGAGAGCCCAAAAGCTTATGTTTTGTTACACTGAGGTTTACCCTTAAATTTATCCTTCTTCACTATATCACATTTTTACAATGTTTAAACAACAAGCGCTGGTGACCTCACATGACCTTTGAACCCTACCAGAAATTAAATACCAAAACATTAGAAAGAAATGTATTCACAATGGGAATCGGACCCGGGCCCTCTGCGTGAGAAACCGAGCACTTTCCACTGCCTCATCTACAGACGCGTTCATCCTTAGGTTATTAAAATTATAACTATTACTATGCACAGTTATGATTGTTAAAAATAAATATTCTGTATAATTTTATCTTTGGAATGATACAGAAATTTACCCCTAACTTTTCGTTGGTCACGAAACACCGTAACATTATTTGGAGTTACTGCCCACTGTCAACTAAGTTTACGAGGTTTTCATAGTATCACCTCTGGTGACCTAAGATTTCCTTTTACCTCCAACAAGACCTGTAGAGTTTCTTTTTTCCTAAAATGACAAATTTATTTACTAAGTATAAAATGTAGCTATCATTCCTGTCTTGAAATATCGTGTTTTGTAAGGTTTCGATTTTTGACCACTGATGACCTCAAATGACAGCTGACCTCCACTGAAAACAATGGGGTTCTTCCTCTTAATACGATAAATTTATGAGGCCAAAGCATAGGCGTAGGAAGCTTTTCGAGACGGGGGGCTGCACTTGTTTCGAATGGCCGTTCTGAGGGAGGATGTAAGGGGAGGGGGTGTCCTCCCCTTTTTGGGTATTTGAGGGTCCTCAGATGCAATTTGGTGCAACATTTTTGACAAACTTTAAGGGAAACTACTGCAAATATTTGATATTTCTTACAGAAAAGACAAATAAGGGGTGTTTGCCCTTGGATCTAGGGGGGGCGGAAGCATACTTCAGCCCCCTCACATTTTTGACTCGGGGATAAAGCCCCCCAGTCCTCGCTTGCTACGCCTATGGGCCAAATTCGTCCCGATCTTCAGAAGAGGGGTCCAAAGCTCCCTGAGAACTACTGCCCAATCAGTTTGCTCCCTTGCGTCGTAGGTCTTTTTTGAGTAGTAACAATATCTTATTTGGCTTTCAGTTCGGTTTCAGGAAACATCACGACACCCTAACTGTATTCGTACTTACCTTGATAACGGTGAGAACGTTTTTACATCAAGGCACCTTCGATACCTTCGAACACATTATCCTCCCTTTGTTACAATTTAATGGTATTCCACGGCGGCGGCGATTTGTTCTCATTATGGGGGGGGGGGGGACATCAAAAAAATTACAGTGTAAAAAAGTCAAAGTCAATGGGCGATTACTCAAATTTTGTGGGGACATGCCTCCCCTCTCCCCCCGGGGTCGCCGCCCATGGTATTCGATGCAAAGCTTTTGACAGCATACATAGTTTTATAAATAATAATATAAAGGCAATTCTTGTACGTTAATGCCATTTATTCTGCCTGCTCCTATTTTAATGCTGAAGTGCCACTGGGGTCTGTGTTAGGACCACTGCTATTTCTAATGTATGTAAATGATTTTTAAAATGTGAGAAATGAGTCCAGGTAAAGTGCTGTAACTACCTAGGGCTCTTGTTTGCCGATCAAGTATCCCTTAAGCAACATATCTATGATTTCTGTAACAACTTGTTAAGGTGTAGTGGAACTTTCCATTGTCTCAGGATTTCGCTTACTCCTTCTGTTGTACTCAAACTATCTTACTCACTCTTTTTTTTTTCAAAGTTTTCGTATGGTGCCTAAACACATGGCACGACTAAATCATCCTTACTCACGCCCTTACAAGTTCTTCAAAAACGAATTTTAAGAACATCAATTTTTTACAATCGACGTTATCCTACGAATATCTTACACAGAAGGCATTCTTGAGATCGGTGCCATTCAAATGTCAAACATTGTGTTCCTTTATCTGTAAATGTGTCAAAAAATAACCTTCCTTCTGCTGTAGTGATATTGTACATGGATGCTTATCCAAGTACGAGAAGTAATGCTTCCTCATTAGTTAGTGGTAAACATGGTAACTTGCTTTTAACAATTACTAGTGCTACAAAGTTTTATTTTCCGTTGTATTCACCATTTTCTGGACACTATCGTTCCACAAACAAACAAGTGGTCCACAGAAGGCGCTTCGGCCGGCGCCCAATCGACTTTGTGGGCAGGACAACCTATTTTGATAGTCACCGTATTTCAAGTGGGAGAAAACACACTGAAGCACCAGCAACTAAGATTCTCATGATAATTTTTTTTATTTAAGTCTTTTTGAAGTTGAGATAAACACATTTTCCTTTACTGAGTATGCACCTTGCTTGTCACACTGAAAGGCTCCCCTCACACAAACTTTTTGCAGGGAGTCTTTTCGCGGCAGGTCATAATAGGGCCGTAGAATTAGAGGCCGTAGAATTAGAGGCAAAGGCGGGCTATATACAGCCACCAGTAATTTTCAGATTAGAGTATTGCTTCCAGAATGAGTTACCAATTAAATTACCAAATTGAAGGAGCTCAAACGTCTTGGCCCCCAAATAATGTGTATCACTTTGTATTTTTAAAGGTACATAGGCCTGGGCCTACTTAGTATTAGCCTACTAACTTGACGCAGTTGAAGGTAGGCAGTGTGTATAGAGCAAAAAAAAATTAGCAATATGTATCCCAACATGTATCGACACATGTTGTCAAATAATTCAGAATCAATTTTCCAGAAACTTGTGTCCAAGCTCTGACCAATCAGAAATCATATTTCAATCATCTGATCCACCTGTAGTCCTGTGACTTTGAGAAAATGGCAGCCCCCATGGAATGGACAAATGTCAAAGTGGAGGATTTGATTACAGTTTGTGAGAGTAGTCCTTGTCTGTGAGACCCTTGGAGGACGCTTTGAGGACTGCACTCAGCCAAGACTAAATAGTCACAATTAATGACACACTCGAGAAAATTGTCAAGAATGGTCATATTTTATTTTCTGGAGCTCTACCTGATACAAGGTATCGCAATGTTAACGCAAGCCTTTCTTCTGCAGATGGGTCCTTGCTTTCTTATACAAGAGTTTAAACTTTAGACAGTAACTCCTCGAAGGCCAATTCGTCCATAGCGAAGTAAATTCATATAGGAGGGCCTGCATGGGTGGCGCCAGGATTTGCCCTACAGGGGGACAAGCTTCCCCAATTTGCCTCTTATTGGAGGAAATTTGAAAAAGTTGGGCTTTCACTATCAAAATTTTTCAAAAAAATTGGGATTTTAAGGGAGAATATTAAAATATTTGGGGATTTCATTGAAGAATTTGCCCTAAATCAGACCAACATTAAGTACATCGTTGGGGCGACTGGCCGTTGTCGGGGACTACATATTTTATTGTATACATAACGGCTCCCCGACGAAACCGTAAAATTTCCCCGATGGGGTGCCAGCCTTCCCCAACGGGGTGGTCAGTGCCCCCTGCCCTCCACCTGGCGTTACCCCTGAGGGCCTGTCTCCTAACCTGAGCTCCTTCAGGAGACAGTGGTAAGCCTCATGTTGCTCTGTCATGGTGACCCAGGGCCCTGTCCATAGCCTATTTGATTCCTTGCCGAAGGCAGGTAAGGAATCTATGCGATGGTGATGTTGGTGTATGTGTGTGCGTATGTTTGTGTGCACCTGTGCTGTATACGGCCATGATATGTGTATGTGTGCACTCACCAATGTGACCTTAGCGGGTACCGTGGGAGCCGGCGAGAGTTCCGCTCTCGCACGTCTTTTCTAGCTCACACGCAGCTCGAAACTGGTGTAGCAGCCCGAAAATTCGGTCACTGACATGAGAAGTCATGTGCGGCTGCACATGCCTGCCTTGGAACGCAGCCCGCCCTCAACACGTTCGTCTAGTCGCCTCGTTTGCGGGCAGCTTCGCTGCTGGGAAATTCCCTTGCATTCCCAGTCTGGTTCCTGTCCTAGTACCCCGTAAGGCATCGCGGGTGCGTATTCGTGTGTGTGTAAGTGTGTAACAACAATCTCGTTAGCGTTCTAGTTTTTTGAAGGGAAAGGTGGAGACACTTCAAAGTTGGTTTGTGGGTACAGCATATAAAGATCTCAGCTGGGATTGGTTTTGATGTGGTTCAAAGGTCATCTGAGGTCATCAGCAGGTGAAATATGGACAAACCATGTTTGCAGTATCTCATCAGCTATGTGTTTCCTGAACTTCAGACATGGTGGGTAGAGTAGTACCTCTTGAGTTATGAAAATTTCCAGAGATTTAGTGGAGGTCAAAGGTCATACAGGGTCATGACAGGTCATGAAGTAAAAAGTTTTTTAGCACTCTAATTTTTGAAGGAAACATACCGGATACTTTAAATTTGGCACATTGATGTATTATGCAAAGATCTCCTTTGGAATTGTTGTTGGCTTGGGTCAAAGGTCATTTGAGGTCACTGTGAAGCAGAAACTAGAAAAGCACAGTGCTGCATATATCTCAGGCACTACATGTTGCATGGAATACAAACTTGGTTGGAAGTTAATACATTAAAGTTTACTATTGTTTTCATTATTTCTTAGAGGTCACATGGGGTCAGGAGCGGTTATAGAGAGAAAAGTTTAGTAAACTCATAAAAAATTGGTTGATTTAATGTTTTAATGTTTAATAGTAATATTTTTATTTTCCCCAGAGGTCACATTGTGTCATGTGTGGTCAGAGAGTGAAAAGCTTGGTAAAACTACTTTTTTACATGAAATATATTAAATACTCTGCACCTGGGGTTGTTTTGTGTGTGTGCGTGTGTCACGGGTGTATCCCGGGTTCCCTTCAAAATTTAAGTGGAATGAGATGTGCGTGAGACCAATTAAACAAACCAAAAATTACTGACAGAAAAAACTCTTTTAAATTCACATAGGGTTCTCGTTCCCTTCTTTGCTCTTCCTTTTCTTTTCCTTCTAAAATTCCTTTATTACAGTTTATTTCTCCCTCTCTCTTCGGTTCATTAAATGAGTGAACAAATATATACAATTCCGGTATTCATAAAAATAACAGGACTCTTCCTCCACCTCAAATTCTAACAAACTTCAGCGAGTTCTCTGCATTTCTCTTTGAGCAGTTAAATTATCTTTCGTTTTCTCTGGCTTGCTTGATTTAAACTTAACGTTCAATTTTTCTTCCTTCTGGATTCAAATTAGTGTTGGATTTCCTTTGTTCTGGATTTAAAATTAGCGTTCAGTTTTCCTTGATAATTTCGTTCGAAAACTCTTAATTTTGTGGACTTCTATGGTCTACGTCTCCCTTTCCGTACTACACGGCTGAGCTAAGGGTTAACGGCTCTTCAATACGTAGCCATCTATAATTCAAGAAAAACCCAATAATTTGTCAGTTTCAATTCGATCTTTCATTCTAAAGATACCCTTATAAATTTGGTCAGTTTTTTTTTTTTTTTTGTCTTTTTTACCCAACTTTGAATAAAAAAAAATCTACTTACGGTCGTATGTCGTTGATTTTGCCTTAGAGGCCGGACTGGCTCCGTCGTGTTCACTTGACGGGAATCACATGCACAGTGACCCTCCTAATTGAAACGCAGAGAACTCTTACTAGACATACAATGCTGTTAAATTCTTGATTACAATATACAATAAAGCGGTCCAACACAAACAATACCGTATGCCTCAGCAGAGGCTTTAATTAGAAAGTACTTCGTGCCACGTCGGCTTAAACCTTCTCAACAAATTCCAAATGCATTAAAACTCTTTAAGATTGGCATTTGCAATACAAAAGCATCGCAAAGAGCTCATAACTAGCAATGGAATTTACAAACAAGCACTCTCATTAATAATATTCAACACTGCCGTGACAGTGTGTGGGTCAATGATGATTTGCACATAGTTGGTTACTGGTGCTATGTTTAATTCAAACACTATATATTTTTCTGCCTTTCACTTATCCTTATGATTTTATTGCTTTTAAATATAATCAGTTTGAACAGATCCATTTGCAGTTACTTGGTTTATATTATGATTTTACAGGTTTTAAGCTCTTCTTTATTTGTGCCTCCCACTTGGTTTGAGACATTGCTGTTGATACAACATATTCCACTTTAAGAACCAGAGGTAATAACAATTCTCCTCTCTATGTCCACTGAGGATAAAACTGTCACAACTCACAAAGACAAATCACCCTTGTAGACTGGTACTGCTGGCCTCTAACACCTAACTTGCACGGTTGGTGGTGTAGCTGTCAGAGTCAACACCAGATTGACATGTGATTGCCCATGGACCATGCAAGAGAAACGTTTTTTGACAAGTTGTCCAGTGCAGTTTTGACAGCCCTAAAGTGTTTAGATTAATGTCAGTATAATGGCCTAGTTTGTGGAAAGAGGATATGGATGCAACTGTAGCAATTGAAAATATAAATCAGGTAATTCTTTGCTGTATGTGAATCCCTGCTGTCACTATGCCAGCACCAGTTACCTGGACCCATCTTTTCAGGGTGAGCTGTGCCCTTACTGTTATTGCTAATGATGGTACTTGTTCTTTAGGGAATACAGTTTACACTCCATTCTCCTGACACCTAATCTCCTAAAATCATAGTGCTGTCAAAGTGTCAATAAATCATATCATTGACAGTGGGGCTTTTTGACTCTCCTGAAAGCATATCGAAACCTCAATATATTTTGGCATTCTGGTTTTTGTGAAGGATAAGAGTGGCACACATCAAAGTTGATGTGTAAGTTCAGTGTGTAAAGATCTCAGTTGGGATTGCTTTTAACAGAGGCCAAAGGTCATTTGAGGTCACCAGCTGTCAAAATATAACATCTTTTGTAACCACATTATCTCAATAAGGGATACATAAAGAAACTTAGTCATTCATTTACTTCTATTGACAACACAAGCCTGTCATGTCCTTATTGATTGCAAGAAATATTTAAACTTTTGCTCTCCATCACTCAACTTGGCAAGGAATCACTACACCTCTTGGCGTTCGTGTTTATTGTACCTTTCGTCGTTTCTTTCTCTTCTCTGCATAAATTGTCAATATTGCCGACACATGTGTCCCGAAATGTTAATAGTGTACACTGGGCTTTATACTAAAACACGTTGGCTGCACGTTGTCATTGTGTTGTACTACGTGCACCATACTATACTGGGGGTTGCATTAAGTTTTACTTCAGGGTCAGTGGTAAGGCTACATGTTACTTTAGGATGTGTGGAAACAGCTGCAGGGGTATTAGGCAAGAGTGAAATAGCCATGTGAATAAGCAGTATTCACAGAATTATTCACCCATCTGCCGTAAGAGTAAAAAACTATGTTCACATATATTGGGATTCGTAGGTGAGGTGCTGAGGTCATCTTCTTGTCCTGTTGTGTACTGTAGTTGACCAGACAACGCTTAGTACTGGTCTTTGCATAATGTTACGTAGCCATGGCCTGTAAAACAACCTTCTTCCATTTCCATTAGGCTAGCTGTGGCCCAGATTCTGAACGGATTGATTAGAACTTTTTAACCGTTGCTGGTAAGTAAATAAAATGTATAGTCACAAAACTATGATATGTGCTATAGCCATAACCAGCATAATAATTACTTTTCAAAAGGAACACGAGGAAATTCTTGTTTCTCATAAGGATATTTAATAGTGGGATTGATCAGATTGTCTTCAAGAGGTAGGGATCCTTTTTGCTTCTTTTTCCATGATGAGTGTAGTTACGGCATATCTCACCAGTTTTATTTCATTTCCCTGAGCGGTAATGAATGTTTTAATGCATTTTTTTTTTGTTTTAGCAATGACACACTCAAGAGACGGCATTGGTTCTGCTGACCATGAAGCTCTTCCTTGTACAATATCTACGATACCGACAGTTGTTTGAGGTCATCCGCTACATTACCAGGAAAAGCAGAAAGTAACATGGCCACCAACAAAGTCCAGACTCACTTCAGCTATGAACTTTCATAAGATTGTCAATCTTCTTCATAAAGCTGCAATATTTTGGGAAAGCATGATTATTTTGCATCACCAACTGTACCCTGGTGAATATTGCAAATTCAAAGAGGCAAAGCAGTAACTGTAGGAAGCAATAACTGTCAGTCGCTGTTTAAGGACTGCATACTTTATCATAATAATTAGCGGTCTCCCTGTCAAGACTGGAAAATTGCCCTGGGGGAATGGGGGCATGTAAAGTGGCAAACTATCCTGATAGGGAGTAGTTGCTGTACAGGAGCAATTTCTTTCACTTTTTAAACATGCATTATCAGCATTGTCTACATGAAATAGACAGTCTATTGGTTACATATTATTTTATACTTTTTGTTGCTTGATTTTTTTTTCTATTTTATACACTGCACTTTGTAATCAAGCATTTATGCTACCATATTTGCTCTATTGAGTATTTCATGCAAAAAAATCACTTTTTCATCATGGTGGTAAAATGATTATCTACATTTTGGGATACGAGCGGCTGTGATATTCTGACATACTTTCCAAAAAGAAATACTTTAGCAATGTCCCCAGTGGACCTCCTTTACCTTGACTGCAGGTTATTGCAAAACCCAGCCAATCTCATCCAGCTGTTTGCAGTTGTTGGACATGGAAACCCTTCTTGTTTTTGTGCTCCCTGCAGAGGGTTCAAGGATGCCCTTGTATCCTGTTTTAGTTGTCTGAGTATCTGTATTTGAAAAAAAGGAAAGCAAAAATAAAGAGATGAAATTTACACTAGATCAACGTTTCTGTTGTATCCCGTGTGGAAGTTCTACCAGTCCGAGCTTATTCGTATGCCAAGTATTGGATGTAGTATAAGGCTATGGTACTCACTTTTTCACACCTTCCTGTTCAGTTGATCTTCAAGAGAGTTCCTGTTCATAGTATCAATATCTCAACCTAAGATCCCTAACTGTTACTAGAGCAAATCATTCTAACTGGAACCGCGCAGGTCAGAAGCCCGTGCGCCCTAATATTCTTGAAATCCTAATATAAAAATTAAAAAGTAAACTCTAGAAATCCTCAAATTTTCTGTTAAGTAGAAGGATGAATGGACATTTCTTTCTTCTTCACATCCAATTGCAACCTTTACTGACCCGATGTAAACAAAACATGAGAAAAGTATAGGAAATTACACAAAATATATTTGGGGACGAGTTGTCTTCTGCGCAGAGTTGTCATTGATGCCGAGTTGTCTCAGTCGTCTACATCTCTCATTCAGATGGCGAGTTGTCTCGGGACCCAGCATATTGCAGGTGTCGAGATGCCCAAGCCTAGAATGGACCTGAGAGATCCCCTTTAGGCCCTGTTGTCTTGCTGGGGCGAGTAGTCCTTTACATACAAGTGTGCGTTACTTGGACCTTGCTCTTTGCTACCGATGAAAACCGGATTTAACCCTCTCTGGACAGTTCCTGTTGACCTGTAAAGATAGAAATTTTTTACAATTTTAACCCCTCGGAACATTTTCTCTAATTTAATCCAGAGTGGTGGTGGTGGTTGTTATTATTATTAGTAGTAGTATTAGTATTATTGTTATCATTATCATTATTATTATCGTGATGATTATGATTATGATTGTGTTTTTTATGATCCAGTAATTGAAGATTGACAGTCTGATGAAAGATTGTAGCTGAAGTTAGTCTGGACTTTGATGGTGGTCACTCTTTGCTTTCCGTGCTAATGTGGTGGATAACTCAACAACTGGTGGCAAAGTAGACACTGCGGCATAAGGAAAGACTTCATGCTCAGCAGCTACTGTAGCACCAATATGGTCTCTTGGGTGTATCACTGTTAAAACAAATAAAATGCATAAACAGCCATTACTGCTCAGGCAAAGCAATTAAACTGCTATGATATACTGTAACCAGACTCATCATGAAAAATGAAGCACAAAGGATCCCTACCTTTGTAGGGGAATCCTATCAAAATTCAGAATTGAGCATCCTTATGAGGAGCAAGAATGTCATCAAATCCCTTTTAAAATGTAACAACTGTGCCTCTAGTTATGGCTATAGCATATATTACAGTCTGATTACTATATTTTGGTTAAAAAATTCTAATGAATGCTTTCAGATTCTCCGAATCAGTACAGTTATAGAATATCCCGCCATGAAATAAGTCCACGGTGTAGCCGACTACGCCGTCACACATGCTTCACGACGTAGCCGGCGTAGCCACATCAAATGCGTAATATGTTAATGTGTATTCGATGAGTAGGATGTCTTTTACGATGTAGTCGCTGGAGCCGGCGTAGCCACTCCAGGAGAAACATTTGGACTTAGGTTTTTCACAAAATGTATTAAAAGTATTTGTAAATTTAGGCCTAGGCCTAGGCCTAGGCCTAGGCCCATATCTTCATGGTGTAGCCTATGTAGCCGGCGTAGCCACTTGGGTGAATAGCTTTGGACTTCGTCTATTTTTGCAAGTCCACATACACCTTGTGCATCAGGTATATTGTATATATGAGTCGTTCTCAAAATAATTAAGTTTGGAATTTAACGAAGTAGCCAATTAGTTTTGGGGGAGTTTTCGTGTTGCGGGGTATTCTATAATTGCTCCTCAGGATCTAGACTAAACCTAGCCTAATGGAAATGGAAAGTTACTTTTGTATACGCCTTGGCTATGTAACATTATGCAAAGCTCAGCAATAACAGCAATAACAGCAAGGGTAGTAGTATAGTCATCTGGAATATGACTGGGTAGTACAGTACACAACAGGATAGTAGGATGACCTCAGCACCTCATTTTTGTAGGCCCTATCCCAAAATACCTTCAGCTGTACACAGCTCAATACACAGATGTTTGAATCGTGCTGTAAATCCTTCTAATTCTTGTGACTATCTCACCATTTGCCTTATACCTGCAGCTGTCTCCATCCTAATATAACATGTATCATTATGAATGACCCTGACACAAAACTCAATGCAACCCCCCAGTATAGGTCTAGTATGGTACATGTAGTACAATACAAAACAAGAATGGCACTTGCAGCCAATGTCTTTTAGTTATAGTAAGCCAAACCTTACTGCATCAAGTCAATACTAGACATATGCCAATATTTACCTTTAAAATAAAAAGTTTTGTTCATATGATTTGGGCTAGCCTGGACGCTTAAGCTCCTGCAATCGATTTGGTCATTTACTGAGTAATGGAGGCCTCGGGTAAACTAACGTTGACCTGGCGCGAAAAAGCTCCCTGCACAAAGTTTGTACAACTGCTGGTTCAATGTGACTGGCCAATGTGCAAATTCAGTGAAGAAAAACGTGTTTATTTTTAACGTCATTGTGACTAAAATACAAAATTACGACAAGAACCTTACTATTTAAGTCAGATGCTACTACCTCCTCGTCTGGGGTTGATGTAGATAACTTACAAGGAAAGATTTTGGCATGTTTCTGAACACGGAAAAGTGGTGTAATTTGTACGTGTTTCAATGTAAGTTCAACTGCGTAAGAGCGATTTTTGCCCCTTTTTAAAATGGCGGCCGAGTCCCCATGCAATCACAGCTTTTTCGGAGAGTCCGCCCTTTAGTTCCTATATCCTGCTCTATGGCTACAACAACAAGCGTCAGCAGTAGCTATTTGATAGATCTATCCAGAAAATGACTATAAAGCTGCTTACTCATACAGTGTCTTCCATGCAGGGATGAGCTCCACAAGTTAGGGTAGTAAGCATGATGAAGTTTTTACAACTAAAAAGATACTGTAAATTAAAGCTGTCAGTGAAGGTTGTTCCCCAGGTAAGGTCTAAGGTAGCAACAAGCTAGTGTGTAACTTAATGTACTATTGCGAGGACATTCTAGCAGAACTAGTACATGTAAGGGGACTGGAACTCATACAGAACAGTAGGATCCCATAACATTAATTGGTGGGCCTATGTACAGTATGCACTAAAGTATAAAAATAATTACCTTTGCATATTAATGCTGCTGTTAAGCTAGCATGGCTGCCTACAGGGTCAGATAATCTGCGAGGCTTTAAAAATGTGTTCAAACTTTGTAATGTGGACAATATCACCAATTCCTTCTTACCCAGCTCATGCCAACACACTCCCTCCCTTTAATTATACATTCACATTAACAAAGATATAGCACAATAGTCCCTTGTAGTATAAAATGAACGAAAAATTCAAGTAAGCTATGATGTGAGTGCATGCATGTAAATGACTTTGGGTCCTGCAACAGGTGCATATGACTAAATGACCAATCTGTACCCTACATAATCAGGCTTCTCAGTAAACTTTATATAGGCATAGACAGATCAGCCATGACCAATTAACCTATGCTGGTAGACAGTTTATTCACATAGACTTGATCAGGATGACTTAAAAGCAAGAAGTCCCTTTGAAGCAGTAATTGTTTGACTTTCATATAGCAGTATATACAAGGTAAATTTTGCTTCTTTCTTTTGTAAAATTTGTAAATACACAAAGAGTATAAAATTGAAAACAACAATTTCCCCTCCACAAAGTCCATGATAACTTCATGGTTTGAATAAGAAGTTAACAGATTCAAGTTCACTTACAGTGTACTGCTAGACACAAACCTGTTATTGTTTGCAGTGTGCAAGGTGTGTAATAATCAATAAGCATTAGGCCTAGACTGTTATACCACAATGAATGGAACTAGGTTCAAGGCATTGGTTCATATTCTTTGGATCTTCTTAGTAAATGAAGATTTGTATAATCTTCCTCTTGAACTTTCACTGCTTTCAGACTCAGCAACTTGAAACCCAACTGCTGTTGTTGTAATTTCATCTGTTAATTAGCTTTGATTGGAGTAGGATACTAGGCTACTGGTTGTGCAACATGCATCTATGGTCATGTACTGCACCCAGCAAGAGCCATATGGGTGCAAGTTTGCAGCTGTGTAATTATTCTGGTAAAGCTACAGTCCTGATTACACAAAAAAGTCAGCATGCCCTTTTTGCAAATTGTGAAAGTAATTATGCATAATCCTGATGGACTTGACTAGACTCGGCCTCAAGTCGAGTCCTCAGAGAGGTACTGAGTCCCAAGCCAAGTCCGAGTCCACAAAAAACTGGGCTTGAGTCCGAGTCCGGACTCGAGTCACCCAGCCCTGCTGAATTTAGGCTGTTAGAGAAATATGGTTACATTGCTTTATTTATGGCCATCTGTTTAAAGTGCATCCAGTGCCATTTGGGAATAATAAAATGCGTTTCAATGTCACGTATTTTGTAAATACCAAGAACTTCCACGGGCTACACCCCACGGTTGTCTATGAAGACATTCTCCCTGTACCCTACCTGGGACCATAAGATGGGCCCCAAAACCTACGGCTCCCTCAGCGTTATTCAGGGGCGTAGCGGAGGTGCTATCTGGGGGGGGGGGGTGTGGTGGAGATTATGTTTTGCCGGACGGATCTGGTAATGCGTAGTGCGAAAACGAGCTTTAGCAGGTGGGGTCCAGGGCCCCGCCTAAGGACCCCTGATGGGGTCCAGGGGGCGCAGCTCTGAGGTTTAAGTATATCTCTGGGTGAAAATTAAGTCTAAGGATGGATATATTTTTGTTCATAATGCATCGTCAAATACAAACTAGATCCCCACTAATTTTAATGTATTAGGCCATTCCTCTCGCCAGGGCGCTCTAGTTTTAAGCGGTTGGGATCCAGCAGCCCGCTAGTGTTTTAGCTAGGACGTTTTTTCAATGCGACATGTACTGATCTGTGACCTGGGGGAGGGGTTCCCCCTCCCCTTGGAAATTTTTGGAATTTGAAAGGTGTCTAGATCGCAAATGGTGCAATATTTGAGTGGATTTCCGCCCTAATGAGGTACCTCAAAATTTACACCCGGGTAGAATTTGCTTGTCAGATCTTTTTTTGTGCGACATTTGTCGCCGTTTATGCGACATTGTCGCACAAAAAGGGGCTGCCTAAAATACTGCCCCCCCCCCTAAGAACCCCTAGTGGATTCCGAAGGGCGAAGCCCCCGGAAGCCTTGAGGTTTAAGTATAACTCTGGGTGAAAAATTAAGTCTCAGGATGGATATATTTTGTTTCATAATGCATCATCAAATGCAAAGATTCCTATTAATTTTAATTCATTAGGCTATCCCTCTCGTCAGGCCGCTATAGTTGTAAGCGGTTGGGATCAAGAGGTCCGCTAGTGTTTTAGCCTGGACATTTTCTCAATGCGACATTTACTGATCTGTGGCCTGGAGGAGGGGTCTAAGGGGAGGGTGTGTCCCCCTCCCCTTTGGAAATTTTTGGAATTTGTAAGGTGCCTTGATCGCAAATGGTGCAATATTTGAGTGGATTTCTGCCCTAATGAGGAACCTCAATACTTACACCCGGGTAAAATTTGCGTGTCAGATTTTTTTTGTGCGACATTTGCCGCTGTTTATGCGACATTGTCCCACAAATAAGGGCTGGCTAAAACACTGGGCCGGCTTGGGAATCCGTGGGGCTTCGCCGCCGGAAGCTCTGAGGTTGTAGCTTAATCTCTCGGTAAAAAATTAGGTCTCGTGCAGGACTGGTATATTTTGGTTCTTAATGCATTATCCGATGCAAAGATTCCGGTTAATTCTAATATGTTAGACTATTCCTCCCGTCATGCCACTATACTTCAGGAGCTGAACCTGTCGTTCAGAACTGGAACACTATGTGTTCAGCATTTGAACACTAGACGTTTCGATAAGTGGACAAGTGTCCGGCGTTCAAAAAGGGAGAGAAAGTGGTCAGAATCTTAACACAAGTGTTAAAAATATGCTTTGTATCTGTTTCATTTCGGTGTTCAGAAGTTAAAAGCCTGAGACTGCAGTGAAGGGAAGACAAGTGCAGCACGCATTATTTTTCCCAGGATGTTTGTGGGTAGACCGGATCCTCAGAAGTTTGCAAAATGTGTTTTAAGTCAAGGTTAGGGTTTAGAAGACGGGCTAAGGATATCCTCTCCATAGGTAATCGGGTGCTGCTCCCCATGGTGATGATAAAAGTGAGGAATAATGTGCAGACAGTGGTTTTTCAAGAATGTCATATGACCCGAAATAGTGCACCTATACGGAAGTCGTTAAGTCCCTTTCTTTTCCCGAGTTGCCGACGGACTCAGTCACTGGTCTAGTTACACCGACGTCCGTTGACACGGCCGTCACGTGCATAATCAATTTGCTGACGGGTCTTCAACTTGAATGGGCAATTTGATGAAGAGCCGGAAAATCGAAATAGCCGATAACAGACTGGCCCGTTCTCTCTTTCTCTTTTTTCTTTTCATTCTCCGTCTTCCCTTTCACTCCCGTCCTTTCCCTTTCTTTTCCCTTCTTCTCTTCTCTTCTTTTCCTCCTCTCCTCTTTTCCTCTTTTTTTCCTTTCTCTCTCCTCTTTTTGCCGACAGACCGCAAATTTGCTGACGGGCGACCAAATATTGGGGGGTGTGACACCCCCACACCCCCCGATCGCTACGGCCC
Organism: Holothuria leucospilota; assembly: GCA_029531755.1. Lineage (NCBI taxonomy): Eukaryota > Metazoa > Echinodermata > Holothuroidea > Aspidochirotida > Holothuriidae > Holothuria > Holothuria leucospilota. The sequence continues at coordinate 50,132,884 of CM055972.1, forward strand.
TGGCGTTATTAAGTATTTCAAAGTGAGACCCCATTGATAAACCCTATCTGTACGATTCGTCTTTTTTGTCCTTTTTTAGTCTTTTTCTGTCCGTGACCCTCGATTCTATTTCCCAATGAACAACAACAATAATCATTTAAAACCCTATAAATCGCATGAATAGAAAGCCTTCGATTTTTCTAAATTTTAAGAAAGCAACAGTGGGCTTTCTTTAATTATTTATGCTGCAAATACTATCATCATGTTACACTGTACTAACTCGAAACGGACCATGGATATGCGCGTCCGAACCCCCAGAACCTGTGCATTCATGTGTAACGTAAGTGTAATTGAAGTGAAAAAATGATCATATTGTTTGCATTGTCTACACAACAACGTCACTTGAGCACTTCGTAATTGGTTCATGCCTTAAGCCCAGTATTAGTAAAGTTAGACACGGTAGGGGTGACAAGTTAGGAAAGTATTGTAAGTTTTCAAAGCAAACAGTGGTGTCATTTTGTTTTGATGTTATTTTTAAAGAAGAACGCTCGACAAGCTCATGCTTTAAAATGGCGGTTTGAGCAATCATTACAGGTGTTTAAGAAAGACCTAAACCGTCTTGCCCAATATAAAGCTTGGTTCTGCCGTGTAACGTAAAGTGGTGAGGACGCGTGGTGCCACAGTATGCGGTAACTTGTCATGAAGTAGGCCTATCGTGAGTTAGTCAAATTGACCACAGTAAATTTAACAAAGCCAGAAACGTATTTAAAATTATCAAAACAACAAATAGTTTCATTCTGTATTGATGTTATTTTTTAGCAGCGTTGCTATTTGATAAGAAGTAGTTCATTTATAGTATTTCAGGATAAATCCGTTGTGACTTCTATTTTCCTTTCTTTTCAACAGATTGAATCTCGAGTCCGTCAAATGCAGTCGGTAATAGTTTAGTTATTTTCGTCATAGAATACAAAATCTTTTAACTATGGTAAATAAATAAACTCTTGTGAACTACACAAGTGTCTGCACGCGAGATATTTTTCGTAGGATAGCGAGGGGAAAACTATGGAATATTCATGTGTTTTGAGTCTATGTTCATGACTATACATAACGTCTTCTTCGCTTTCTCGCTTCATAACTCCTGGGCAATGCTTTCATAGCTTACAGTCCTTCGGCTAGATAAGGTGATCGGTACCACATTGGGACACAAAATTTGAGTGCTATCAACTTGTTCTGGTACGTCAGCTAGATACATTTTTCCACGATAGACCGCTCAAAGTTACGCTGAAGCCTACTAATGTGCATAAACAAAATGGTCGCTGCTGAATTTCGAAATATTCAGTTTTGGCCTTTTCCTGACTTAGGCCTAAAAAGGAGTGTTCATTCAAGACAAGTACTAACTTCAAGTTTTGAGTAATAAAAGAACAACTCACCGTATCTTTCCTTATTTCAAATTGAAACTAATTAGCATAAATCCAATATGGTGACAAATCTGCATAAATTTGGAGAGTTTTTTCATGAAAACTATTAAGAAATGATACGGATGGTTTTCATATTTCTTAGCTCATCATAATACAAGTATGTCACATATCTGCATGTTACTCTACCCATTTTATGGTACAGACATGCTAATTTTCATAACCAAAATGTCCTCTCAAAGTCACGCTGAAGCCTACTAATGTGCACAAACAGTGGCGTTGCCAGCAGTTGGGGATTAAGGGGGGGGGGGGGCACAACAGATTGTGTTGTAATCCCACCCCAGTTATACCTCACACACACACAAAGTCAGTGTAAATTGTACATATGCGTACCTGCCATGGAATGCACTCGCGGCCGATCCTTGCTTTGTCCCTTCGTGCAGGCGCCGTCCTGGGGGAGGGGTCTAAGTGGGCAGGTGACCCTCCCCTTTGAGAAATGTTTGTTCGCTTAAGGTGGCTTAGATGCAAAATGGTGCTATTTGTGGCACATTTTTAAACTCATCATATGTTGAAAGATTCACATAATTCAGTGGATTTTTATTTTCGGTTGGGTGTAAGGGAAGAGTCTTGGTGGAGGGATGCCAACTCCTCCCCTTGAGAAACTTTTGCTGATTTCAGGGGACTTAGATGCAAAGTGGTGGTACCTTTGGCAAATGTTTGAATTACGGTAATTGCATCCTTAGAAATTCTCATTAATTAGTGACATTTTGGTCAGCATGGCACCCGGAGTCCTACAAAAATGTATAACGACAAGTACATACCCCCAATCTTTCACACCATGCTACAAATGTTGCTGTATAGACTACTCGTGATGTAAGATTACTCATGAACCTTCCGTTGTCGCGTGGGTCCCTAAATAGGTTTGAGATGTACCTCTGTATTCGGTTGAGCGTATTGGTTTGAATATTATTACCCTATGGTCAAGAGATGCGGACTGGCAAACCGTAACGAAAGCACATCAAGTGCGCCGAAATCTTGCATTAGAAATCTTTTCCATGACAAAAATCCCACTCAGACTATGCACCGGGAAACGCTCAATCCCCTAATAAAATTTATTTGCCAATTAGACGTCTTGCAATGCTATGCTCCTTTGTTGGTAATCACATCTACGCGCACGAACAATCGTCCTCTAAGCCCTCACCGCTGAGTTCTGTGAATACGTCTGAGACGGTATTGATAATAAGCACAGCGATGAGGTGTTGCTGGGAGCGCTGGAAGAGCGCAAAAGTTTTGATAATTTGCAAAGGATTTATGAAAATTTTGAAAGTTTCACGACTAACGACTTGCAGGGGCAAATTTGGGGGGGGGGGGGCGGGGGGCCCGGGCCCCCCTTCCAAAAAATTTTGAAAGTTTTTTCAACTTCATAAAACAAAGGACAAGGTCCTATTCCAATGAAATAGGCCTATGAGATGTGTCAGAGTGAAACTCAAACTTGTTCATTATTTTCTACCTCAGGAAATGTGTATGTTTATAACTCTGCTACTGACTTTCAATTGATAACATTTTGGCTTATATTGGCCTCAGTAACTTTCTATGGGCATTGCAAGGAGTTACTCATGAGCGCTGTATTAATCGATTGCTAACTTCAGTCTATTACCTGCCAGGCTCACAGCATTGGGAGCGCTGCTTCTACTTTCAAGGAAATTTTAGAATTCTTTAATAATTGGAGGAATATTTTCGACAACATCAGGCTTTTAACTATAACTTGCTGCAATATTACCCTGTAGTGTCTTGTTTAAGCCTTGTAATTTATTTTAACGAAATGCACTGTGAATTTAGGGTAAAATTTAAAATTCACTAAATTATGAACATTTTCCAACGGTATATGATCAGTTAAAAAATATACTAAAGGTATCACCATTTTGCATCTAAGCAATCTTAAATTAACAAAAATTTCTCAAAGAGAAGGGGACACCCCTCCCCTTAGACCCCTCCCCAGAAAAGCATCTGTCAGAAAACCAAAAATTAAAATCACTGAATTATGAACGCTTTCCAGCCGTATATGATCAGTTCAAAAATACACTACAGACATCACCATTTTGCATCTGAGCAGCCTTAAATTAACAAAAATTTCTCAAAGGGTGTCCCCTTAGACCCCTCCCCCAGGACGGCGATTACTCGTCACATGCTTTGCCCCCTATCAAAATACCCTGGCAATGCCCACCGGGACACCCCCTCCTTAGACCCCTCCCCAGATCGGACTTTTATACAAACCACTATGACCTGCCCCCCCCCTTTTGCCAAATCCTGGATCCGCCATTGACTTGTGACAGTAATTAATCAATATATGTTCATCACTCAGTCGACTACATAACTCACCCCACCCCCAACAGGAATCTATAGCTTTATCGCCCTTTAGGCTCATTTTAAAAATGTTCGGAATTTTTCAGAAATTGGGGGGACGTGCCCTTATCCCCCCTGCCGACGCCACTGTGCATAAACAAAACGGTTGCTGCTGAAATTTCAAAATGTACAGTTTTGGCCATTACCTGATTGAAAAAGGAGTATTTATGTGGGAACAAGTGCTAACTTAAAGTTCTGAATAATAAATGAACAACCCATGTTATATTTGTTAATTTGAAATTGAAACTAATTTGTATAAATAAAATATGGTAACACATTTGCATGAATTGATAATTTTTTTATGAAATTGAGTGAGTATTTACATTTTTAAGAGAAGATGCCGATGCTTTCTATATTTTCTAAACTAATCATTATACTACAACAAAGATGTTTCATATCTGCACAATATAGGTAAAATGCTACACCGGAAAGCAAAAAATAAAATGTGCATAGACTCAAAATGACACCCCTTGACAAATTTTTGTCCCCATATCTCGAGATCCCTTTGTTTTATATTCAATAATTGTTTTTAAATGGACACAAATTTCATACCAACGAAAGAATCTTTTCAAAGTCGTTTTGAAGTAACTTCTTCGTCATGAGGTTGATATAACGACATATGAAATCTGTTGAAATGTGCCATGGCGTCTTTGTATACGCCATAAAGTTCAAATAAACTCATATATGTCACAAAGAATCAATACAGGCTCAATGCATGGCCAGCGTTTTTTAGCAGTATTGGAAGGACGTGAATCATTGAAGGAAGAACAGTTTTTCTGACCATTCTTCTCCCATCCCTATTTTCTAAGCATGACGTCAGAAACATGTGCCCCAGGAACCAAACCTGTCTTTCCAGTTCCCCCAGCTGAAACTTACATGCTTTAGAATGCCTATACAGCACAGATAGATCTCTGATAATTGGACTCTATTACGCAGTCAAAATAATATTATCTATGCTGCCAATCTAGGATGGAACAGATCACATAACACGAAAGCTGAAAGTACTGAGAAATCTGTAGAAGAGAAACCTTTACAGCCATGAAAGCAAGTGTAAATCTGATAAGAGTGTCGGAAAAAACAAATGCGGTCACTAAAGTGGCCCACAGGAGACGCTTCAGTACGGCGCGCAAACGATTTGTCGGTAGGAAAAGCTATTTTGATAACCAGCGTATTCCAAATGGTAGAAAATACAAGCCAGGAGAAAACGCAGGCGGAATTCAACCGAATAAAAACTTGAAGACATGTTCTTGAACGGCAGAGTCTATTACTCTGGTGCTCATGCAGGATCCTTTAACGACGGGTTTAGACATTGACATATGAAACGAGTACTGCCAGGTGATAATATTCGTTTTATACGAAAACACATGCTGCACAACATGTGGACATTACTGATTTCCATTTAAAAGTACCGTTTCCTTGTTCTATTGTTATCGAGTCGTTAGGTAAAACTTATGCAGAACGCAAATTTCTATGGGATTGAAGGATAAAGAGAGGCAAAATGACACAAAGCTGTTTGTGATATTGATAGTCGTAATACGCGAATTCGACCCGATCTTCGTTTTGTTTTTCCTTAGGTCAACTCGTTCAAATAAATGAAATAATATCTCACATGGCTTCAAGGACTTTTGGTGTGAGTTTTGTGATAGGGGTGGGCAAAGGTGGAAAAGCATCTACCGCTGATGACAACAGATTTGTGACAAATAAATGAACTTATTAACGTCATAGAAAATGTGTGAAGTAGACTCTTATATCACGTGTCTTATTTTACCTCTGCATTCCAAGATGAAAATCCATATTAGTCCAGTTAGGCTTTTAAGTAGAAGCACCCTTCCTGCAATTGGCCTTGATCCTGCTCCATTTTAATTTAAACAAGGAAACTGTTTTTCTACTTGAGCCTGGTTTACTTGCATTTATCTTGCATCGTTATTTTTAATGTTTTTAAAATCTTTCACCTTGTTATCATTTTAAATATTCACATGTTTATCGACCGACGCAGATGGAGGATGAAGATCAAGGCATGGAGGTAAAATGTTAAAATACTTCAACATATTTTATACTCTCGATAATATTGGAATCAACGTTGCTAGGTTTTGACTAAGTTCCACAAGTGATGTTTGCAGAATTGTTTCTTTCGATACTTTTAACTGTAATAATACGTTACTTTTTCTGTTCATATGTGTACCGAACGTATAATTGTAGCGATGGGTATCTTGCATTTGAAAATATGGGGCCATGGGCGGAATTTGGTTTCTGAAAGTGTAGGGACAAACTTCGATGGAATACGAAATGGCGCCAAAGGCCCCCAGGGATCGTTTCAGGTCCAGGGGCGCGCCGTCCGAACCCCTGGTGGAGCCCAGGGGGCAACGCTAACCAAGTCCTAGGTATGTAAAGTATTAAAACCTTCAGAGTAATGAATTTGGCTACCCTAAAACTCATTGGATCAGCACTAGACAGATTACAATCATACACAATTCCATTTTAACCAATTACTACCGCTGCCTTACTCAGAATTATGTCATTTTTTGTTTTTGGTGAGTTGTGGGTGACTTGACTTGTGGGTGGTTGAACATGAACGATAATGGAAGAGTTTGTACAAAGATTTAGAAAATGCAGGATGTTCTACAAGGAGTAATCGCGAATCTACTTAAAACGGGTGCGCGCAAACCTTTTGTTTCGCGTTAGTTTTTAAATGCAATATTATCCATGGCAGTAAAGGTTCTGCTACACTCCCCAGCCACTTATTCTTTGCTTTATATTTCATTTTGTTGATGATTTGGGACAAAAAAGACCTCAAGTTAAATATTATTGTGAAAAATTAATGTAATTTTGTAAGAACTTTTAAAGTTTGAGTGTTATAGTTTTGCCTATCGAAGCTACAAAATAAGGAAAACAACACGGCTGGAAGAATCTCAAACAGCTGCAAACTTTATTAAAATCAGCCACCAATAACAGATGCTGGCAAATCTAAAACACGTATTCATTACAAACACTTTCACAGAAACACTTTCGTTTTAGAAGAAAATGCAAAAGTTTATCTCACAACATTTTACAGATGATCGCTGAATACTACATAGTACATATGCAATCGAGAACTTCACATTTGTTGAGATGATCCCTGGAAACTACTTAGTGCATACACTCAGTGTGATAGCTTACGGTACATAGTACATATATATACTCTGAACTGCCAAGATGATCTATTATTCATAAGAAAACATCACAAGACAACTGCTTTGGTGGCCGAAGAGCAAAGTGCTGTACTACGACAATACAATGTCTACCAAGCCACTCTTCTTTGCAATTCTACTGAACAAGATTACACTTCGGCAGTGCCCCCTTGCCCCCTCGTATTTACGTTATTATGTGTGGCTGAGCACATAGCTAAAGCACGATCTTTGAATCAATAGCCACGAGATGGGTAGTAGGAACGCTCGGCCAGCTCATGCTTGAAATTAGTGTCTTAAGCAAGCATTACAAAAGTTCAAGAAAGACCTAACCCGTCTTGTCCAATATAAAACTAGGGTCTGCCGTTTAATGTAAAGTACAGTAGTGAGGACGCGTGGCGTCATAGTATGCCGTAACTTGCCTATGAAGTAGGCCTATCTTGTTTTAGTAAAGTTGACCACTGTAAATTTATCAAAGCCAGAAACGTATTTAAAATTATCAAAAAAACAAATAGTTTCATTCTGTATTGATGTTATTTTTAAGCAGCGTTGCTATTTGATAAGAAGTAGTTCATTTAAAGTATTTTAGGATAAATCCGTTGTGACTTCTATTTTCCTTTCATTTCAACAGATTGAATCTCGAATGCGCCGAATGCAGTGGGTAATACTTTAGCTGTTTTTGTCATAGAAACAAAATCTTTCAACTATGGTAAATAAATAAATCTTGTGAGCTACACAAGTACCATGGGTAACTCAACGCGTCCTGCTAAACATGAGAAACATATAGTACCGAATAACTCTTGATACATTTCTTTGGCGTTGGACGTTTATTGAAATAGGCCTATTTGAACAAAATTAAAACTTTGAACGAGATTATAAAGATATTAGGACGACAGTATAAATTGAGCCGTAATGAATACAACTTTAAGCCAGATTCAACTAGTGCCACAGTGCCTTCTCTGCACAAAATATGGGATATTTCTCACACATTTTTTTTTAACTCTACACCCATATCTCACTCTCTTGCACGCTTCTTTTCTGCCTCACTTTGAAAAAAATAACTTCAAAGTAGGATTAACTGAGAACGCATGACAATTTTTTTTTTTATTATTCCTGGGAAATCCTACACGGATGACCCCAGCGAAAATATTTTGACCAAATATCTCGAGAGTTGTTCTTTAATACTTAATAATTGTTCAAGAAATTGCCCTAAAAATTATACCAGAGAAGCTTTTCAAACTCGTTTTTAAGTATATATTTCATCGTGAGACTGATATGAGGACATACCATAAGGACTTGAAATTCTGACATACTTGACGGTAAAAGTGTACCCAGTTTGTTTAATGTAAGAATAAACTAAATGCAAAATGTGTTGACAGCAGAGTTTGCATATCTTGAAATGTGCCATGGCGTCTTTGTGACGCCATAAAGTTCAAGTAAACTCATATATGCCATGAAGAATCAATACGGGTTCAATGCATGACCAGTATTCTACAGCTGTATTGGGCGGACGGGATCATTCCAGAAGGAACAGTTTTTCTGACCATTCTTCTACCATCTCTATTTTCTAAGTATGACGTCAGAAACATGTGCCCCCAGGAACCAAACCTGTCTTTCCAGTTCCCCCGGCTGAAACTTACAACCTTTAGACAGTTAGAATGCCTATACAGCACAGATAGATCTCTGATAACTGGACTTTATTAGGAAATAAAAGTATAATATGTGTGCTGCCAATCTAGGATTGATCAGATCACATAACACGAAAGCTGAAAGTACTGAGAAAGCTGTAGAAGAGAAACCTTTACAGCCATGAAAGCAAGTGTAGATCTGATAAGAGTGTCGGAAAAACAAATGCGGTCACTAAAGTGGCCCACAGGAGACGCTTCAGTACGGCGCGCAAACGATTTGTCGGTAGGAAAAGCTATTTTGATAACCAGCGTATTCCAAATGGGAGTAAAGACAAGCCAGGAGAAAACGCAGGCGGAATTCAACCGAATAAAAACTTGAAAACACGTTCTTGAACGGCAGAGACTATTACTCTGGTGCTCATGCAGGATCCTTTAACGACGGGTTTAGACATTGACATATGAAACGAGTACTGCCAGGTGATAATATTCGTTTTATAAGAAAACACATGCTGCACAACATGTGGACATTACTGATTTCCATTTAAAAGTACCGTTTCCTTGTTCTATTGTTATCGAGTCGTTAGGTAAAACTTATGCAGAACGCAAATTTCTATGGGATTGAAGGATAAAGAGAGGCAAAATGACACAAAGCTGTTTGTGATATTGATAGTCGTAATACGCGAATTCGACCCGATCTTCGTTTTGTTTTTCCTTAGGTCAACTCGTTCAAATAAATGAAACAATATCTCACATAGCTTCAAGGACTTTTGGTGTGAGTTTTGTGATAGGGGTGGGCAAAGGTGGAAAAGCATCTGTGCGCCGCTGATGGCAACAGATTTGTGACAAATAAATGAAGTATTAACGTCATAGAAAATGTGTGAAGTAGACTCTTATATCACGTGTCTTATTTCATCTCTGTAAGATGAAAATCCATATTAAGCGCAGGTTACACTAGAGCGATTTCGGATAGGACGACTGTCCGATTTTTGTGAGTTTTAGTTAAAATCTTCTCCATCCCTGGTTGGAAAGAGCCAAAAAATTGCCAACCTGTATAAATATATGATTTGCATTAGAGGACTACGAAAATGGAGGGTAAACTAATTATTTCCTGACGTCACATCGGCAGACAGCGTTTATGGGACGAAAAATTGGATTGATTGTCGAACAAATCCCGCTCTGTTGAGCGGTATAAGTTTTATAATGATAGCAGAACAATTTATCGTAAGACAAACTAGGATCAATTATCGATATAGCGTGACCATCCTTAGAACAAAGTCTGATTAAGAAACTATTGGTCCGATTTAGAAAAATTCGGATCGGATTTTGGATTGAAAATAGCTGTAGTGTGACTGGAACTTTAGTCCAGTTAGGCTTTTAAGTAGAAGCACCCTTCCTGTAATTAGGCGTTATCCTGCTCCATTTTAATTTAAACAAGTAAATTGTTTCTGTACTTGACCCTAGTTTACTTGCATTTATCTTGCATCGTTGTTGGTAACGTTTCACCTTGTTATTATTTTAAATATTCACATGTTTATCGACCGACGCAGATGGAAGATGACGATGAAGGCAAGGAGGTAAAATGATAAAATACATCAACAAATTTTTATACCTTTGATAATATTAGAATCAACGTTACTAGGTTTTGATTAAGTTTCACAAGTGATGTTTGCACAACTATTCCGTTCGATACTTGATAATTGTAAGCATTATTTACTGTTTATATGTGTACCGTATGTGTAATTGTGCCGTCGGTATGTTTGCATTTGAAAATGTGATGCTATATACACTTAGCGGAACGAAAATTTTGGAATAGCTACGAAATGGGTAGTATGCACGCTCGGTCAGTTCATGCTTGAAATTAGGGGTTTGAGGAAACATTACAGGAGTTCCAGAAAGACCTTACCCGTCTTTTCCAATATAAAACTTGGGTCTGTCATGTGATGAAAAGTGGTAGGGACGATGTCACACTATGACGTAATTTACTCATGACGCATGCCTATCTTGTTTTAGTAAAGTTGATCAGTGTAAATTTATCAAAGCCAGAAACGTATTTAAAATTATCAAAACAACGAATAGTTTCATTCTGTATTGATGTTATTTTTAAGCAGCGTTGCTGTTTGATAATAAGTAGTTCATTTATAGTATTTTAGGATAAATCCGTTGTGACTTCTATTTTCCTTTCTTTTCAACAGATTGAATCTCGAGTCCGTCAAATGCAGTGGGTAATACTTTAGATGATTTCGTAATAAAAAACAAAATCTTTCAACTATGGTAAATAAATAAATCTTGTGAACTACACAAGTACCATGGGTAAATTACCGCGTCTTGCTAAACAACTAAACTTGAGAATGTCCTACTCCCTGATACTCCCTGATACATTATTGAACGAAATTTAACCCTTGAACAAGATCACTTGGTTAACATAAAGATGTGATAAATAATGCCATAATGAGAACAAAGTAAGATTCAGCCATTTTAAAGTGCCTTCTCTGCACCAAATACGTGATACTTCTCACACACCTCTTGAACCCTTTCGCATATCACACTTTCTTGCAAGTTTCTATTCTGCCTCACTTCTAAAAAATTATTCCCTTCAACCTAGGATGAACTGAGAACAAACTCCTTTTTTTTTTCATTTCGGAAATCCTACACTAAGAAACCCTGACATGTGCATAGGTTCACAATGACCGCCGCCGACATATTTTTGGCCCCATATCACGGAAGCTTTATCTTTTATACCCAATAATTGTTTTATAAATGGACAAAAATATCTTACCAAAGCATCTTTTCAAATTCATTTTGACGTATATATTTCGTCATGAGGCTGATATGACAACATATGACGTCATCAGGACTTGAAATTCTGACTTACTTGACAGCAAATGTGTACCCGGTATGTTTAATGGAAGTATAAATAAATGCAATCAGTGTTGACAGCAGAGTTAGCTTATGCTGAAATGTGCCATAGAGTCTTTGTCAATAGGTTAAGATAACCCCGTGTATGTCGTGAAAAATCCATTCTGGTTCAATAGCCAGTAGTGTTCAGCTGAAGGATGGGAACAACCTGAATCTTTCCTGGAAAAACACTACTTTAAACGTCATCCCCAACCCCCTTTGTCATTCTTCTCCCGCCTCTTACTTTTTAGGGATGACGTCATAAAAATGTGCCCCCAGAAAGCATTTCTGTCCCTACCATTCCACCGGATGAAAAAGTCTTCGCTACGGCACTTAAGCTGTATGGTTTTGAAGTCACAGAGCTTACACCATAGTAGGGCGTCTATGTTTCAATCTATCTATCTAAAATTGCATAAATGATCTCACAAACGAGCAGTCGTAGACGAATGTCGATGTAACTTGGAAACAATGATCGATGGGTGCGGGACAACTGTTGACCAACAGTAAGTCGAGGTCAAACTTGACTCATGGGTCAATATAGGCTATAATTTGAAAATCTTAAAATGTATCTCCTCTCTCACAGAGGACCTTTTGCTCTTGAAACTTGGTCATAATGGTCCTTACATAGTGATTCTCTTGAGTAGTAAACATGCTTTGAATTCAAGGTCATCTTAGGTCATTACAGGTCAAACAGTGAAAAATATTTGATTTGGTATAACTACGTAAGTGAGTGCCGGATGGTATCCAAACTTTTTGTGTGTAAATATCATTGAATACCAAAACTGTCAAGGTCATTTGAAGGTCATCAGGAGTCATTTGAGGTCAAAATTATTGATTTCCAAAAACTTCGTAACCTAAATTAGGATTACACACAAACTTGCCACATGTAATTGCCATTTGGTTCCAAAATTCTAAAGGTCATTTTGAGGTCATCAGAGGTCATTTGATGTCAAATTTGCAAACCAATTTTTAACATTACATGAATCGTACAAAATGTAGTCAATACTTAGAACCTGATATTTTGGCATCCAGGTTGACGTCATCAGTGGTCACTTAGTTCAATATGGCAAAGACTGTTGGATATTGATGTTACATAGTGGATGTAGTCAACATCATTTGCTAAAAGTTTTGGACGTACTAAGGATTGCGTCATCGGCGTCGTTCAATCAAAGTTCATTTGAGACTCATAGATGTACATATAGATAACGTTAGGTGCCAAAACTTCGATGATAATTTGAAGCTTCTTAATTTTCAAAGGTCACTCAAGCATAGGCGTACGGGGGTCAATATTTCTGGAGGTCAGGGAAAATTTTTGCCCGAATTTAGAATTTTGGACCAAGTTGCCCGAATTTTGATACCGTTGTGTCGGTTCCAAAAAGGCATAATTTGTTTTCTCGGCTGTCTCATTTGCCCGAATGGATTCACTATTTTTGCCCGAAATGGGAGGGCATATGCCCCCCCCCCCCTGTCCCCCGCCTCGTACGCTTATGCACTCAAGCTCAGGCTTCATTCGGCGATTGGAACCTTTACGCCCTTGTGCATGATTACATGTTCCTACGTACAAGGAATGTCAACTTAAAGAAAGGTATTAAAATTGAGCCCTGCTATTGCCCGTTTCCTGCTTGCATACGTTTCCTGGGATAATACATACCAGAATGCCACTAAAAATATTACTTTCCCAATGCATATATTGGCTTTGATAAAATAAGACAGGTATGAGCTTCTGCACTGTTTGTGCTCTGGTTCATGACATATGGAGGTGATTTCAAGCTCGTGACGTAATGCCAACGTTATAGTTCAACAAACAGCTAGTATATGTGCCGTCATACGTCTTGAATCTACTCACAATAAACTTCCTAGGTATACACACATTTTTCTTCATGTGCGTCAACATTCCCTATCGCGATGACGTCATAAGAAGTCACACCGGTCTCATGACATCATGACGTCTATTTTACTTTGGTTATTTGATTCAATGGTATCATAATTCTCTCCACTCATAACACATTTTGAGATATGGAGCCTCCCAAGTTGTCGGTGGCGGACATCGTAAGTTATGCAAATTAACGTATTTCTCGGTGTCGGAGTATGGCCGATTTAGATATTTTATTCAGTGAAGTCACCCTTATAATAAAAAACCTTGCAATTTGTTTTAGGTTTCCCTGATTTTTGATTATGTTTACTGGACTGCGGTATTTTGATATGTTCAGCGTACTCTTCCTATAGGTGTATATAGGTGTTCTATTGCAAACGAGATTCGATTATAAACTTTTCTGTTCGGTCGGCTAAGATGCCCAAAAAACAAAATGAACAGCCAGTATTATAATAATCACTTAAAATTGGAGAAAATAATCATTTGGAAACTTGCACTTCATGTCTGCTAATACTTTGGAAAAAATACTCAAAATTTATTTTTATGAAGTTTTCTTTTGAGATCCAGGCCAACCAAATTGGCCGAAAAAGCAAAATGGCAGCCAATATTATAACAAGAGGGCAATCAAGGAGTTGCTGATCTCATCCCAATACATCCTTTTGCTATGATCGACATAGCCTATAGAGGTTATGCACCGACGTCACTGTGTTGCGCTTTTCTCTATTTTTCCATCCAGGCGTACATTGTGCAACAGTTGTTACTAAGGTGCTATCGTGCGCGCGTATCGGTAACACACCTACTACGCATGATCAGTTGCATCCAGCGAAACGCGCTGACGTAACGTGCATAAGCTCTATATCATAATAATAATGATGATGATGATGATGATGATGACGATGACGATGACGATGACGATGACGATGACGATGACGATGACGTTGATGACGATGACGATGACGTTGATGACGATGACGATGACGATGACGACAACGACGAAGATGATGATTTTAATTTAAAATATTTTCGAAACAGTTTATCCTAATATACGTTCTTGTATTATGAGAATGATTCAAAACTTTTTTTGAATTTTTCTGTAAGGATCCAGGTCAGCCAAGATGGCCGAAAAACAGAATGTGCCAATATTATTGTAATAAAGTATTTTAATGATTAACAAAATAGTTATTAAAATACTTTTTACATCATTGCTCTTAATGTTTGTTCATGTGTTGTGAGAAATATTCGGAAAATATTCTACCAAACTTTTCTGCTGGGATCCAAGTTAACCAAAATTGCCGAAAAAGCAAATTGGCCGAAGAACAAGAATCATTTACTGTACTAATAACGAGAATTATCATCAAAATTATTTTTACACAATCGTTCTAAGCATTTGTGTCCTTTTTGTAATTACTATTCAGAATTTGTTTTCTGAACCTTTCTGTTAGGACCCAGTTCAACCAAGATGGTCCAAAATACAAAATCAAAATAACAGTAATTTATTAAAAGTTTATTACTCTAATTATACGGTATAATTATGATCAAAATAGCAGCTATTTTGTTTTTCTGCCTGATTGGTTGATCTGGCACCCCTCATATAAGTTGAGATGAAACATATGTTAAGAGCGATTGTGTCAACGCTACTTCTATAATCTCCATTAATATAATATGTTATCATAGTAACATTGGGCGACTATTTTGCTAGTCAGTCATCTTGATTGACCTGAATTTTGGAGGAAAACTTAAAATAAACAACTTTGCATATTTCTAACAAAACACAGATAGAGGTTATGATCAATTTGAAAAATATTTCTATAATATCTAATTTAATAAGATTTGGCGGCAAATTTGGTTTTTCGGCTAAAACGTGATGTATTTTGTCAGAAATTTAAATTTGCGATGAGAATCGAAAAGTATAGTGAACAAAGAAGGTTAAGAACAGGGGGGGAGAAACAGGAGGTTGGGGTTATAACCCTCCACTTTTTGAGAAAGGGTTTGTCCAACACAATTATTCCCCCCAGGTTTCAGGTACACTTTCGAAAAAATAATTCATGAAAACTGAAAAAAGCAAATGAGAAAATAATAAAAATAAGCGACCTTTAGTTTTAACTACTCATAGGTTCCTAGACTAGACGCAACTAAACTGTCACTAAAGTTAGTGATCAGTCAGTTGTCAAAATTGTGCCAAGGTCCGATACACCTGGAGCGGTGATGGAGTGAAGTGTACTTTTGCACTGCCTTCAAATGAGAATACATACATATCAGTCAGTTTTGATCTATGAGTAAACCATATAGATATATATCTGTATACTGATGGACCATCCCAGCTTGCTAAGGCAACCGGTTTGCCTTAGCAAGCTGGGAAAAACAGTTCATAAATTACATAATTATTTGTCTCCTTATGCATACAAAATACTTATAAAGTATGCACCAAATCGCATATTTTCACATTAAAAAACAAAAAAGCTTCACACTGTGGGAGGGGGAAAAACCCTCCCCCCCCCCCCTCGCGCACAAGCGCGCTCGGTCGCTTCGCGACCTCGCTTTGCCAAGTATGCGACTCCCCACCCCTGACAAGAAATCTCCGCCCCTGGTTAAGAAAGGAAAATGTGGTATCATTTGCAAAATTGAAAAGAGCTTTTCTTATGTGTAATGGTATATTTAGTACTGAAAATAATAAGTTGAGCACATATGTATATAAGCCTTCTTGTATTTATGTAAGATGTTGAATGAGTCGATTGAAACAGGAAGAAGAGAAATTTGTGTTTGTTCTCTAAATTGTTGTGTGAACCAAGGATTTATACTTACATATAAATGTGTTTGCGAAGACGTATTATGCCATTAACGGTATTAATAAAATTTCACAGTATATATCCATTTATCTTATGATTGTAACACATTTATGAATGATATAGAAATGTATGTACTACACTTAATTAATTTTTTGAAAATTAATAAATAGAGGACACAAAAATATTACTAAATATTAAGAGCAACTGTGTAAAAAATATTTTATACGATTTTTTCCTTATTAATATTTATATGTTCGTTATTACTACAGTATTGGCGGCCATTTATTTTTTACCTTCCACCTTGGTTAACCTGGATCCTGACAGAAAAGTACCAAACATAATCTTTGAATATTCCTCACAAAATATAAATACGTATCAGGAGCAAATGTGTCAAAGTATTTCTAATGACTATTTTCTCTATTACTATTTCTTATTACTACACTAGCAATACTTGGCAGCACTTTGCTTTTTTTCCGCCATCTTGGTTGACCTGGATCCTGACAGACAAATTTGAAATAAGTTTTAAATATTTCTCATAAAATAAATTTTAGAGAAGTATTGTGTAAAAAAAGTTAGTTTTATGAATATTTTCCTTACTATTTATATGTTGTTATTATAATATTGGAGGCCATTTCGTTTTTTTTTCAGCCCTCTTGGTTGACCCGAATCTCAGCAGATAAGCCTGTAAAAATAACTGTCGAATATTCTTCAAAAAATATGAACAGATATTAAGCCCAGTTGTGTAAAAATAGTTTAAACGATTTTTTTATTGAATAGTTTAGGCGACCATTTTGAATTTTGTTACTAGGGCAAAACGTTCAGTGCTGCTCCCGTGTCAGCAGGCACAAATGTCTTATTTAGGTCAAAACTACATGAATCAGCCTTAAAAATACTATAACTCTCAAATCCTGGTTCACCTCAATAT
Source organism: Holothuria leucospilota (assembly GCA_029531755.1). Classification (NCBI taxonomy): domain Eukaryota; kingdom Metazoa; phylum Echinodermata; class Holothuroidea; order Aspidochirotida; family Holothuriidae; genus Holothuria; species Holothuria leucospilota. Next base: position 50,149,952 of record CM055972.1, read on the forward strand.
CTGCCGGACTATGGTCAAGTACTTGTCCTCCAAGTTTAAACTTGATCGGACTTACATTCTGGGAAGAACTTGTGGTACACAAAATTTAAGTTGCTTAATTAAATTTGAGGACGTGGTTATCCGTCTCAAACAGGATACCCAAGGTAACTATAAAGGCTAAAGCTAAACCGCTAGCTGGAAGCTACCATTGCCACACTGACTGCTAACATGGTACCACTCAAGAAGCTGTCCGATTTAAGAATGTTAAGAATGCGTCTTCTTTGCTTGGTTCAGCTGTTAAGCAGTGGTGCCAAGAAAGAACCCTCCACCCCTTCCGGTATCCTATAGGCGGCAGTCAAAAAGAGAAGGCGGATTTTGCCGCTGTTCATCCACGAACAATCTGGTATAGGGTCCTTGATGAGCCAAGTGGTTTCCTGAACCTGAAACGTTAAATCTTATGGCGTTATCTACGAGTCGTGCAATAGCCATTCTCGCTGTTCCTGAAAAGTGAAAGATACGGTGCATATCAGATAAGACTTCTACGCATGCTCTGAATAATGTCGTGGCTTGGGCTAAGGGTACTAGCTTCCCAGTAGCCTACGTTTCACAGCGTCCCACACTAAAAATTCAGGAGTGAAAAAATACACCGCTTTTGTAGTTGAAGCCCCATTAATGGTAGCTCCTGGGCCAATATGAAAAAAATCCCCTTGAGACACTGGTTTAATGGGTGAACAATTACTATCTGTGAGTTAAATGTAACTTTGCTTGGCCTGTAGATGCATTGATTTTCCTTCTCATTCAAGAATCGCTGTAATGAACCAGAGAGGAATTAGAAGTGCAATATCTCAAGTTCTACCCTGCGTCGCTTAAACAGTCCCTTTCACACAAATCTTTCTCCAGAAATTTTAGTTGTACATAAATGTCATTGCCTTGGTCATTGACTCTAAATTACATGCATTTATCTTATTTTGTTGCTGTTAACCAGTCTCTCACCTTAATATTATACTTTACTTTTAACAGTCTAATATACAAAGGGAGATGACAGAGGAAGAATATCGCCTGGAGGTAAAAGGCTGATATCTCAATATGTTTACGAAATGTGACTCTTCTAGTACCGTCTTATGTTCCAGGTGAAAGTTTTGCAGAAATAATAACTATAAAGTAGACGATGCCAGACTAAACCAACAGCAAGTCTCCTAAACGGTTAAACAATTATTTAAACAAAGAATCTTCACATTAATTGTTAAGAACGGTGTGGGCAATGAGTTTTACAAGATCAAAAATTGGAGGAAACTGTTAATATTTGGTCACTTTTGCATTTTTGTTGTCAATCGGCTGTTTTTAAGGAGAAAACCCGATCATTATTTTCAACCGTATATATGTTACTAACCCCCCCCCCCCCCCATGATTGGTCGTTTTTGTCAAATAAATTATCCTAATTAGACAAGTAAAGTTTGTCGTAGAGTTGCAGTACAGCTAAACCCTTGCCATTGGAGTGTAAACAAAGAATTAGGAGCACAATCAATCTTTTCTTGTATTTTGTACTCTGTTTAATGCCAACAAATATGAGTAAACTAGCCTTCGTTCACGGGTAGCTGAGAAACGGAAATGAAAGTTGGAGAGAAGAACTTACATGTTTCACAGTTTTTTGCTTAAGCAGATTTCTAATGGACGTACATCAACTAGCATTATTCGGACTGGGTATAGTCCTATCACATGGGAGGAATTAAGTCCAACATTAAAAGCCATTTTGGCCCAATTTGCCAAAATTTAAATTTAATTCAAATTTATGACATGTTGACTACAGCAAAAAGGTTTTGTGCACTAATAACATGGTAGGAAAGGTGCAAAGTTTCGATCATGGGTATAAAAACCTTTGGGAACAGTGCTGTTAGAGATACCTGTAAATGGCCTTTGGTTATGTCTCATACACACCCACAAATCCAGGAAACATTTTATAATTGGAAACCTATTGATAGTAATGTTGTCACCAAGTTTCAGATTTACTGTTTGTAAGTCCACAGGATATAGGCAAGAGTCCATACCGATAATTGACTTTGCAACGTTTCTAAAATGCCAATACGATTAGTCGCAGAAACATGAGCCGCTTAGTTCAGCTGGTATTAGTACATTTATATCATTTTGAGCACTGTTTCATACTCACTTCTTCCGTTAATTGACATTATGTAAATATTGGGCACATTTAAGATTAAGACTATTTCACAACTAGTTTACGATTTTACAAAAAAGTTGAAGACACAGGTGCGATGATATGACACTTAACAATCACTATGTTTATCGGAACAAACTGATGGTTAAAGCATTATAGCTATGCTTTCTTAGCTTAACACCATCTTCAAGGGCTTTGGCATGTACTCTCTGCAAGTAAAGTTTCGTCTGTTTTTTTTTTTTTCTAACCTCGTTATTTCTTATATACACATCTAGTTATGTAATTGTAAACAAAACATCTTAACAGATTAATTGTGTTTGATGCCTTCACCACATTTGATGTAATATTTGACTCTTCATTATTTCTGTCTTTTCTATTCATGCATTTCTTCAGAAAAGAGAACTAGAGGAATGTTGTTATGGGGTAATTATATTAATTTAATTATTTCCTTACTTTTTAATTGCAATATTTTTGCAGCATGTGTTATGTACGCAACAAAGTTACATCTGATTACACATTAAGTCCATTCAACCGACAACAAAATTTCAGCTATCGTTGCTGAATATTTCATTAAAATGAAATAATTTAGAAACGAACTGTAAACGCTTCTAAATGTAGCCTGTGCCAATTGATTAATATTTAAATTATCAAAGGTATGATGTGGTCACTTCGTCGCACTTTCAATGGAAAAATAGTCGAACTTTGCAGCTATTGTTATTACGTCACTCAAGATGGACATGACACGAACTATTTTGCTTCCAGGCTGTTACCATTTGGATATATTTCGAAATGAAATGATCATTTTGGAACTGATATTGATTCATAATTAACAGAAAATGGCTATTGGAAACTCTATTTGAAGCCCATTTGTGACCCAAAATGTCAAAAACATCGTTATATTAAAATAACGTTATTAGCGGTACCATCATCAAGCCAGTAAGTACGTCGTAGTATGGTATACAATGCATGCCATTGATGCATGCACCAGGGAGTTACAGCTCCCTGCATGCACTGCCCATGACTGAGGTTTTAGACTAGTAGTTTGTATTAGAGATAACCTCTAATGTAACGTATAAGACTCTGGGTTACTAAAAAATCTCAAAACGTGCATTTTTGTCGGGGCGCTTTTCTCGCACCTATCATTGTTACTTAGCATTGCAACACCAACTTGACGTACCGCAGATTGACTGATATCTCTTCAAAAGCCCCATTATATCCCTACCATCATCATGCCCCCATTCACAAATCCCCTTCACCATCAACCAGAGCCGCTGAGCCTGTTAGATTTATTCGGCAGTTTAATGCACATTAAACGTTCTTCTTAGACAGTTAACTGACTTACTTCTAATGCCCATAATTTTGAAAATAGTTCGGTGCCTCAAGGAGCTTTGCTACTACATAACCCACTGGAAAGTAATCTTGGAACCCACACCTAGAGGGAGAGCGGTTCCAATCCTTGGGCGTCGTTGTATCATCCTTGTTAAACCACTCTAATTTCTTTTGCCCACAATTTACCAGCACTTTCAAAGGCACTGGTGACGCCATTGTATATGATGTCATTTAAACGGAATGTAAAATGCCAGCTTAATTTTGGTAAGTTCCCCTGGCCCTAATTCATGGACCATGTTGGCATTATTGAGACAAGCTCTGACATATCCAAAAAGACTGCATTAAAAAACTGACCATAAGCTATGCCTTACACGTTAGTCGTTACAACCGGCCTCGGCAGTCGGCAAAATTAGATCTCACACCCCCACTGAAAAGTAGACTTGCTACGCCCCTCTCCCCCACAATGACTCTAAAGTCTCCCTCGAAAATGTTGTCACCGCAATCAAAACTTTTAACAAGGTATACATGTCAGTGAGGGATATGTCCCTCATTTCTTGAGAGGGAACACTAATGTCTTTAACCGTTCCCAACGGCATGTCCCGAAGGCTCAAAGGAAAGTTCACTAAAACCTAGTTGCAGGTTTTATCATACACCTTAGCCCTTACACACACAATTCGGAAAAGTGCTCACTAGCCCTTAGCGTGTACCCAATGATAATAGGTCTTTCATTTCAACCATAGGCGTACGACCCCCACCCCTTTCCATGATGTCTGCTGTTTGGGGGCAAAACATTTGCTCTTTTTCGGTTAAATTTCCATTCAGATCTCGGGCAAACGTTTTCAGCCCATCCACTTGAAAGTAGTCATGTACGCTTATTATTATTGCTACTTTTGTACCTCACGTTGAGAAGAATTGCCTTTTTATAACTATTTTTTAACGCAGATTGTGATGAATTATCGTTTCTGAAACCCTTGCAGTCATTCCCATCATCCAAATTCCCAAACCAACTACCACCCATCATCACCCACGTTGGTCTGAGTTATTATTTTAAAAGTAGCAATTCCATTCTTTACGGCCTGGTCATTGTACATCTAATATCATTTGTAGACGACTGAAAGCCTCACGCTAACGCCTACAATTTTGTAAAAGCCCTAGAGTTTCAGACTGGTTGCTATTGGACCCCACTCTTGCCCGATGCCTTGAAATTCACACCAGTAAGTCCTTAATAGCATACTGCCAGGAGAGGGCGTTACTTTCCAGCAGTTTCTCTGTACATTTCAGCGAAAATGTTTCTTTCAACACCATATTTGCAAATATTTTCAGCCAAAAAATGTCCTAAACTTTTCACGTTACACAGTTTACCTTGTTTACTCCATCCAAATCATTATATGTACGCCTAACTACTATATTTGTTTACAACAGTGCAGACGTCTTGGTAGTCGTATGGTTCATTAATTGTCCATCGTGAATTTATACATAATACACTTACTGTACGTGGATATTAAGAGGAAAAGTTTTGAGGAAACTCGTTCGAGAGAATGTATGTAGAGCGGGGAGTTCTTATAAACACATCTCCAGAGGTGTATTCACCTGTTTAATTAAAACCTGGTTTCCTAAAATGCCGAGATTTTGTTCCCAACTTGGAGAACACAGTAGGTGTCTAGACTCTCTCTGGAGAATGGCGCTAACCAGTCTGGCGTGACATAGAACTATTGAAGTGTATCATCCTTGCAATAATGAGTTAAAAATTGGACATCATTTTGATATCAAGTTCCATACTTCTAATAAAGCAACATTTAGCCATTTTAGAATAGAAGTTTTACTTAACTTCATTCTCAAGGACCCACTTAACGACAGATTTGTCACTAGTGACAACTCCCTGACTTAACAGATAAGCCTCTTTTTAATCAGTAGACGCACCGCAAATGGATTTCTTTAACCCCACCTCCCACATTTTGTTCTCCATCCAGCGTCAACTGTGCGTTATTATCTGAGATATGGACCATATCACCAAATATCACCAATATGCTGACACCGAAAAGTATCCCTTCCATGATTCACCGCCTACCAGAGAGACTATCGTATCCAGTCATGGGGGCACTACTGAAAGCCATCTTGAGTCACGTGGCTAGATCTTCAGTTAAATCGATTTCATAGTGAGAGTAGCTTTTATTCTATATTTTATTCATTAAGAGCAACAGGAACTGATTTTGGTTGCCTTAAGCTTTTTATCTTACCTTCCTCAAAGCTACCTTTACTATTAACCAGTTTTGCTCAACTATACAGCAGAAAAACAAGGCTATACACGTTGTTCTTCGTTTTAGTAGTTGAAAACGAGCTACAGTGTTTGCCATGTTTTATGCCGTGTTGTTTCATTAAACTAGGTCTCAGATGGCTTACTTAACGTCAATTTTAAACGAACCGCACATTAATGGCTATCCTACATATTTCGCTGTTTGTATATTAGAGCGCTATATACCAGTTACTACAATTACTGCACATTGGGAGAAGTTTTTAGCTTCTTTACAATTATTATAGTTGTGTGTAACAAAAAATGTGATGCTATTCGTTGTTAAACTTTACAGAAATTTTTGTCATCTGCTTCACAAATGCGTGATATTTGCTTACATCTTTTTTCATGAAAAGCCCATGATGCGAGACCATAGGCTTGCACAATTTCGCAATCGGGTCAAATCTGCTTGAGTCATTTACCCCCAGCTCTCTAGTATGGAACACCTTTGTAATTTGACCAAACGTTCTGCTCGATTAATTTGCAAGTTGAGGTTTAATAGCACCTACGTCAAAAGACCTTTCACAATTTGGTAAATGAAGTCGATTGGAATGTGTTTTGCTGTACAAATATTTGCAAGAAAACTATTATCATACAAAGTTCTGCAGCTTGTATGGAGCTATTAAAGTAATTTAAGATGTAACAAAGAGCCGTAGTCAGACCACCAAGCAGATGAAGGGAACATTCAAGTCGTAAAGTATGGTTTCAATAATTTTACTACATTTAAGCAAAGAAACGTGTTATCAATCCCAGCTCAAGGAGTGCAAAGTGTCTTTTACTTTAGCTTGCCTCGAATGTTTGCAACAGTGAGTACTAATGCGAGCAGAGTATTCACGTCTCGCAGCTATCTCAGATATGTAACACAGAGAAAATTGGGACAACATTAAGGCCGATCGCAAAAACAGAAACATACTGTAGGGTTTTAACAATAGTCCCCTCTATATAGTAATTACACAGGATTGTGGGATAGAAGTTTGGTGTGCCTCCTTTTTGCCACAGTAAAATGTCATTGAAGAAAACGAAGCATATCAATACTCTATTCCACAACCCTTTGTAGTTGCTATTTGGAAAAGGATCTATTGTACCTAAGACGTTCCTGCCGCTTATCCAGTCAGTGTAATGTTGTTAATTTCAAATTTGTAATTTGATTACACATTATACACATTTAAAATACGTATTTTTCCTTGAATGTATTATTTGCGCAAGTAATCTAGTGACGTATGTTGCATTGTCTCAATCATCAAGGCACATTTTAATAGTTACAATGGGTGAGAGCTAGGTATATTTTGTAGACCCTGCGGGGTAAATGGCCCATGAACACTCTAGGCTGAATGGAGCGAAACAATAGTTAAATACTGTCACCATTAACAGAGAATTCTCCTCACCTTTCCTGTATACGTACATAGACAACGAAATGAATGAGTTGCAACAAAATTTTGCTTTTTCATAAAGTTTTTTTTTGTAAAAAAACAAACTTGTGCCTCAATTGGTTCTCCGAAAAGTATTGGGAGGAAAGATATGCACTCTGATAGGCAGAAAAGTAATGATGATTGAGCTTTGCAATACTTCTACTGAATTTTGAGATTGAGCTCGAAAATAAAATATGGCTGTCATTGCGACATTAGGAATTCTCTGCATTGATTAAAAGCCCCCTAGGCTACTTCATTGACTATGTATTAAGTAGTTATGTAGACACTGGTTGGCACAAAGCATGCGCTAGGATATATGCATGCATGAAAGGCTTTGCTCGTGTAAACGCTAGCACCAAAAGCGCAAAAGGTAGACGGAAGACAATCTACTTTTTCATTGTGAGGATACAGTGATTAAATTTCTTGCCAATCAGCTGTGATGCAAGTTGTTTGTGAACATGAAAACTCTCATAGATAGTAACCACACCTGATTTGTAGACTGGAGAGGGACTTAAACATCAGGGAAAAGAACACTAGTTGACATTCTTGGGGGATTGCCGAATAGTACTCCTGACATAAACCTAAGACCTTGAAACATCAGCACTATATTTAATTTTAATCCGACTTCACGTCACAGACACTTTGGTGATAAACAAATTCAGCACATAACCTGTCAACAACACTTCTTTGCAACGAATGGTGACTGGTTTACTGTTTAATACATTTTTGTGAATATTTTTAAGTCACCAGGGCGCAGAAATCTTCATTCCAAGCATTGCCGTATGCGACATGGTACAACCCTGTTATTCGTAATGAATATGTTGATATATGAATCTTACAAAATAATGTCAAAGATTAACATTTCAAGCTCTGTTTATACGTTTGTATGTGCCTTTTGTGTAATATAGCTTATAATGTTAGTAAGGTTTACGTTGCGATAGCTGTATACAATACCAGAAACAAACTTTTTTTGAAAAATCATAAACCATATAGAACGAGTTTTTAAATAATTGCAGGTTCATAGACTGAAAAAATTAAACAAACTACGAATAGAAGTAACTATTGCTTCTCAAGGAAACAACTTCTAAACAACACGACAAAATCACTTGTATCAAGACTGTCTCAAATCAAAGCTATTTCATTTAGAAAACTTAAGCTTTTCACAACACTCCTGTGTACAGAGTGGCACTTAAAATCGATCATGGATGTGGTAAAGTCAAGCAAAGTTTTAATCGACGAATTGTGTGAATTATTGTGTTAAGCTTTTAGTGATCGTGACAAAATATCATATTTACGATGACATTGTGTCGAAAAGTTTAAAGCCGTGCTCACTAAGACTTCAATCATTCGTCAATGACTGACATTTAGGGGTTTGTATATACGTGTAAATAGAACTACTTTGTAAAAATGGGATATAATGAACAATCGTGATGTTTTGAAAAATGTGGGTAAGGTCAGAAACTGAACGAAAACTCAGTTATAAAAATAAATAAAAACTATACAAAATTCAAACATTTCCATTAAATTACTGAAGAAAATGTCTCTCAGAATAAAATAACAACAAATGCACGTTTTCTTTTAAATCAGTTTTCTTTAGTTTGCTTGTTTTAAACTACAATTTACGAAAACTCCTATCGTAACTTGTGCCAAAATTCGTAATAACCGGATAAATTTAGTTAGAATACTTCAACAAGTAACATTTCAAGCATCGTATAGACCAGTAAGTAGACCTATCGCGATATACGGAAATAATTTGAATATTTTAGATTAACATTATGAATGCCGTAGGTTAAAGACCAAAACCTCAAAGTTATTGAAAGGGAAGAATTAACTTGACCAAACCTCAGAAGCTACTACTAAATGGATTGAGAAATTCTCTTCCAAAACAGAAATACAGCGAATGCGTAATTCTTCTTTTTTTAACTGACCTTTTAACTTTTGTCCACAAAATTCTTTAAATTGCACTCTTACTTATACGTTTTGAAAAATAAATTCCTGTATAAGCACATGATTGGTGCAGGGAATGTTATGAATAGAACAAATGAAAATATGTGGTAGATGGGTATATCCGTGGCATAAAAATGTCATAATGAAGAAACAGCTGTTTTTTTTTCTGTTCAAATCTAGGAGATTTATCAAACAAAAACTTAGATAAACAGCAAATTTATACCTATTGCTCCTCAAGAAAACAAACAAAGAATATGACAAAGTCACTTAAACCATGTCTGTCTCAAATTCAAGTTGTTTCAGTTAGCATACTAAGCTTGAACTTCATTGTACAGAAAAACATTTTTTTTAGTAATTTGTTCGGGATATCTTTTATCTAACACAAATCTGCAATCAACGTCCTGTATGGCTTATAGTCCTAAGCCCGTATGGATCACTGCATGTCATATTTACAATGAAATCGTATTGATATTGTAATAACCGTGCAAAGAAGAGATAAATTACAGTCAATGACTGATAGCATAAGCTCTGTAAATATGTGTAAAAAGACCAGTTGTGTTATAAGGAAATACATTGAATACTTTTTATAAATGTTGTAAAACTACAAAATGTAGTTAAAACTAGAAACGAAACTCCATATCAACAGATAATTACAATAGAATGCAACATTTTTATTTTAAGGCATGAGAAAGTCCGTCTTAGAACAGATGTACAATAAGTGCATGTTTTTTGTTTCCTTAGTTACATTTAGCTATAATTCTGTATAAATTATGCCGGTTACTGTAACTCTGCTTTTAACCTCAAAGGGAAAATGCGGTCACACCAATTTGAATTGGTATACCCTGGTATCTTAATTCAGTAATGGTTCCTTTAATTATGTGACATTATTTTTTCGACTTTTTAGTAAAATTCAAGCAGAATAACTCCATAGTTAACCTTTAATAATATTCAACAGTTTGTTCAGAAACATAATGAAGGATACTTGTAAGGGAAATAAGAGGAGACTTGGAAGATATAGGTGATTGAAAATAAACTTCTTATTCCCTTTAAGTATTTTGGGAAAAAATTTACCACATGTCACTTATTCTAATAATTGTTCGTGCACATTTTTTATTCCTACACATGTTTAACCCTCGTGTTATTTTTGCAAATTGCTAAGTTTGATTTGATTTTTAAACGTTCTTAGGCAGAGCTAATGATGACATTTGAAGATATGTTTTAACCTAAATTCGGAGCTGAAGCCGCAGCCCCCTGGTTCCGACGGCTCTGATCGATAATTTAATAACCATGTGAATTGAGAGTGCCGTCATCAGATGATAGTTCTAGCTTTATATTTACTTGTAAATAGACATATTGCCTTACAAGGAATACTTTAAGCATTGTACATTAACTTTATGAAAGCTGTGGGTAAAACCAGGAACGCAAACTCATGTAAAAAGCAAGGTGTCTTTTTTATTTTAATTTCATCTAGCCTCCAAGCAAATTTACGCATGCTACCATCATTTTGTAAAAAAAATCTGCAATTCATTTAATCATTTTGGAAAATACTTAACTTCATGGTTGATTGATTTTCACTACAGAGAAAAATTGAAGAAAGAACGAAATGAATGTATATGGGAGTAGTGGATGTATGACATCAAAACAGAATGATACTTCTAATTAGTGAGATTTGCAAAATTATTTGACGTTGCTCCATATCCTGTACTGGGAACTCTTGGTTGTTGCATCGTGTCTAAAACCAATTGTTAAATTGCACCTGCTTAAAATTGTAAAAGAATTGACAGTTACCGAAAGCACATGAAGAGATTGTTGAAGCAGTCAGAAAGATTGTTATAAATATCATTCAGTTAAAAGGTTAGGTTATTGTGTAGCTTCATACAGTTTGCAAAATGTTAAAATAACGTCAATTTTTAAATGTGACAGAAGTAAACTGTCAAATAATATGAAGAGAAGTCAGTGTTCTTTACTGTTTATAGAAAACTTACACGTTTGTAAATGATGTGGAACATCTCTTTGAAAATCATCCTGACTCTTGCTAACAATTGTACATATCTCATATTTCAAGGAAACAATAAAACTCGGAAAGCGAAGCAAAGAGATCACAAGTTAGGCGACGTTATATTTGTAGGTAGTTAATACTTGTATGAAACTTTGAAATAGCACATTACAAGAAAAAGAGTAGCCATAATACTACTCTCTTTTTCACCAAATAGCAGAATTTCCTGCTGGGAATAATCTTTGGCATAGCGTAAGTTATAAGAATTTACTATGAACGAGCATACATCTACAAATGAACTTGATCAACACTTTCATCCGAGCATGGTTTTGTTGTAGTTATGATTCTGCTTTAAACCTTATTATCTTTAGTGTAATCGATCAATCTGGCAAAACTTCTTTACTTCTTGTAAATACTATGTAGAAAGGAAAAAAAATGATAGCCCTTTAAATACTGTAATGGTTTTAATGAACTTCAATGCAAGGGCGATGGTGTCATTTGAGTAGTTTGGTAAGGTGAGAGGACAGATGGATCTTCTAGAAAAAAAAACAACGTCTCGTAAATACATTTTAGTATTGCAACATGCCGTAATGCCTTTACTCCAGTCAACTGATAAGGAGGTATTTCTTTGCCTGCCTGTTATCTTGTGCATTACAGAGGCATCATTTTTCACAGGCACAACAGAAAGATGGGAAGCTGGTTTCAGCCCCAGATAAGTGGAACACAGGTCGAGAACAGTATGCGTAGTAGGCTACTTTCTGTGGCTAACGTTGCAGCTTCCAACTGTCATACGTAGTAATAAAACTAAGTGAACGATGATGTGCATCTATCATTCTTGTTTGTAAGGTTTCCCTCTCTTTGTCAAAAAATGATATGAGTGTGCAGTTTCTTTAGGCATTGTAACTGTTTCATTATTAATACGTGACACTAATTATCGTGCATCATTCAGATCTTTACATTAATTTCTTGCGTCTTTTACGCAAATATGTTCGAGTTGCAGATAATGATATGAAACGAACTTAAAGTCACAAATGCTTTGAAAACGTATTAGAAATTAGCAGGAATATTTGTACTTCCAGGCAGTTCTCTATCAATTTTCGAAGTATTTAATATTTTTGTTCATAAGTCATTAGCTAATGTCACTACACTGTAAAAATGTCTCTTAGTTTACAGAAAATAAAACAAACATATTAATAAGACATACAGAAATTTTCTGGCAATTAATTACCAGGACATTTCTGTATTCCTTTAATTTCTTTATTTTATTATCTGTATATTTACATTTTACAATTTACATTTTTAACTTTGTAGACAGTTATATTTTGTCTTTCTTTGTTTAGACATATGTGCGGGCCCGTAGCCAGTTTTACATTTTTAGGGGGCAAGTATTGTGATTGGGGGCATAAAAGTTTCTCCTAATTTCCGGTGTTCTATCTAAGCAGAGCGGCACCATCGGTTGTCGCGTAGCGTACAGCAAATTTTTCCGCCAAAATACCTCACAGGTTGCAGGAAATGACACTTAATCCCAAGCCTTGTAAATTGCGTGTAAACGGTCTTTTTTTTAGCTTTTTCTTGTAAATAAAAAAAACTGACAAACTTCACCAATATAGAGTGCCTAAATTTCACCAGAAGCATAATGGAGTAGATTCCACCAGATTAATTATTATGCAGTTTCAATTTTCATCTGGTGGGACAGAAATATTCGGTGGGGCATTGTCCCGAAATGCCCCCCTACCCTCCCGTGGCTACGGTACCGCATATGTGATACTCGTTTAGGTGTTTTCTTACCAGTCTAAATCCTCACTTAGCTCTCATTTCCTTCATGGAAATGCTCATCACATTATAGTACTTTTCAAACGAAGGAAACTGTAAGATTGTAAGGTTAGATTTTGCGATAGACTGCACTTGTGAGGAATAATTGCATGAATGAATGTATAAAAGTAAATTGTTTTATGTTTACATACAATGATTTTCAGTTTCAATGCTCCTGTACTTATAATATCTTCGGCTCCTCCAGACTCATTACAGAACACTGGACATCATGAAGGTGATTTCATTCATCATTCCCTACCCTTTAGATTACCTTGACAATGTTCTTTTACCTGTATCCTCAGAGGAGGATCCATGATTTCACAGGGAAAGGGGCTAATTCCGTGGGCGTTCCTGCGAGCGTCAAATGCACGAAGCCTTGATTGGGAGCGGTCTAAGGAAAAAAGGGAAATTCAGAAACTTAAATGGTATTTCCGGGCAGGTGATAATCAAAATAAGCATATACATAATGTACAGCAGCTTTGGGACCGCCTCCAAAAAGGAAACTTGCGCTGGAACCCCCCCCCCCCCGTCCTCGCCTGATCTTTACAACACTGATGCATATAAATGTGTTGATGGTTTTACCCCTTTTATGTACAAGGAAATAAAACTTTGTTTTTATGGTGTCTGGAATCAGTTTCAAATAAATAAATGTAATAAATTTCTTCCGTAATTTCATGCTCAGTGTTTTGTTTTTATTTCGTAGTTTTTACTCACAGTTAACAATCAAGTTCTCTAAAGCACAGCATTGCAGGTGGCCTATTTTGTAATTGAATGAACTAAATAAAAAATACATAATACTAGTGTCATCAAATCTTGATTGAGTTCTGTTTTTGCCAGGAACATATGCTGGTCGGTTGGGTGGCGTGTTGTTGAATGTCTGTCGTGTGCCGTAATTTGCTTAATACGTAGGCTGTGTTCCAAGTGTACTTTTCCACACAAATGTTATCACCTGAAGGCTCACCTCTCGGAATGTTTTTATGTGATAATCCAGCCCTTAAACACACATCTGAATGAATACAAGAAGATATATACCAGATCAATTACTGGGAAGTTTAAATCTAATTTCATTATACTATCAGTTAACGGATAGTATGCCCTCCCACTGTACAAGCCTATAACCACATTTAAGCGTTTCCTCATGACGCGGTACTCATTGTTCCCCTTGACAATCTTTTAGACCAAATTAAATGTAATTTTAAAAGTCATTTCCAATACTGTTGGGTTGTTTGATAGTTTCCCTCCAACCACTCAGGGTTATAAACAATCCCTTCATTCAACGACATAAAAGTACGGGACTACGTTTAATTGGGGAGTGAGTCACATTCCCCATAAAGTTAAATGGTGGTTGGCCCTGAAAATAGCATAAGGCCCTCTTTTTGCCGACAATGGAGTAAATAAATCATGCCGGAATGGGGGGAGTCTGCCAGCCCCAACACCTTTTCTTCCCGTCAATGATGCCACAAAAATTCTGGTTACAGTGAGTGGTTGAACATCATCCGCCGCGGAATTTCTAAAGTCAGTAAACTATCAACAGAATACAACAGGTTCATCAAGTGGGCAGGTACGAGGTGAAACACTAACACTAAAGTTCTCCTTTTGCTGGCTTGAAATCAGCAAGAGGAGCTCATGTAGCAAATTTAAAATATCCTCAGTAGCCTTCGTAGTCGGTAAAGTACATGATTTGAAGAGTAATACGTGTTTTAATTTAAACCACCATATTGTGTTGCATATCATACATGGGAAACGTTTTACCCAGTTAGAGACTTATGGACGGTAGCTTGGTAGTCGGTTAAAACCATCTGGCTTAATAGACACATTGTGCTCTCGATAAAGTTCTTGACTGGTGGCCATTGGGGAAGAAAATTTTGAAAAAAGATGAGAGAAATCAAGACAGGATTTTAATGTTAATACTGAGCTTTTGAAATTAAAACAGAACTGCCACATTATCAAAGCTGTTTTAAATAAGTTGCATTTTGCGACCAGCTTCGAGCGCACCCGTACATACTTTTGTCGCAATTATTACTTTATATTAGACGACTTGAGAGGAGTTGCATTAATGCACATAGAAATTCCAAAATTATCCCATTTACATACGGCCATGCGTACTGCTTCATCAAATAGATCACATGTTAGTCAGAGTTAGGGTACTATTAAAAAAATGATCAAATGGTCATTTGATCAAATGTTCATGGTCACTAGCTTAGATAACAGTTTCTCTGTTTTCTAGTGCCCATCATATGCTGTCCGTAAAACCGTATCATAATTTTAATCATATCGTGGAATTGCTTGTGACAAAGCATATGAAAAATAAATTTGAAATTGAAATTGAAATTTCTATCGCCTGCTTCGGGAACTTCTAATACAAATCAAAATACTAAAATGTTTCTTTGGAATGTCCACAATTTTGAAAGGGTGTATCGCTTTAGAGGGCTTTGATCCCTGGTCCCAACAAGACCCTCGCCTCTGAGCCCTATCGAGGGCCTTAGGCGTGTTCATGCATGTACGTCTTAAGGACATCTTGGGTTCTTTGTGTGGTCATTGCACATGCCTCTTTCCCTGTGAGATTTTTTCTGGTCCTCACGTCGCCTGCGACATAAGTTGATTCATTGGGCCGTTGGGGGTGAGGAGGAATGGACGGCGGTAAAAAGCGTTTTATGTGCTGGGAGCGCGAATGGACTGTCAAGCAAAAATAAGGTGCGAGACATACACTCCTGCTACAGTGTATCACTGGGTTGTAGTGATAACCACATATATGGTTCTGTAGCATAGTGCTTAAGGGCATCTCTCTGCAATTTCATCATATATATGCGCATTACTCAATCTATGACACTACTCAAGTGGTGGCGAAGAGTCACTATCAGGTCATGGCAGTCTTGTTGAGTGGCAAACTTGCAGATTTGCATGCAGCTAGCTTTAGTACGTGTGGAATTACCTCGCATGGAAATTCCTGGTCTAGAACATGCTGACCCGTTAGTCTTTAACAATTTAAAACACGAAACATTAAATACGTTGAACGTTTTAAGTGCAAGTTATCGGAACTTGTTGATCAAAAGCGCAAGAGAGCGTGAGAGTCCTCATGTCGCTTTTGCATTTGCAAGCAAGGGAAATGAGTTGAAACCCTCTACTTTAGCCTATATTGTCACTATGGACAAACTAAAGCAATTTGTTCTTCTGAGTATTCCCCTCTTTTTTTACTTTCCTTTTTTGTCTGCCAAAGTTCCACCATACACTCATCACCCTACAAGCTCGTAGCCATGGGGAAGGGCAGGGAAAATCTCCCTGGAAAATCCCCCCCCCCCCCAGAAGATCAAAAATGCCATTGCCTTAATGCATTTTAGTAAATCTCGCCTCTCAAAAATAAATCTGGCCTCCCATAAATTTGCCCCTTAGAAACTGTCTCGCCCCCCATCCGGTACCTTGTCTGGCGTCTGACTACGGGCCTGTCACTATACTGTTGGCACCTTTTACCAATAATTCGGGTAAATTAGAAGACAACAGCGTGGTGGGGGATAGGCTTTTAGGGCTGTACCACCCCTCCAGTTTTTGAAAGGAAATGTTGATCCCGAATTATAAGACAAATATTTCCAATATTTTAGAAATTACAGCAGCATCATTTTATTTCCAGTCTGGCATGTCAAAAATCACTTAGTCCCCAAATAGTTGGACCAGTTTTGCCAATGGAGACACTCTAAACACCCTAAACACCAGCAATTATGGCCCTCGAATTATGCAACTGACTGTATGATTGTTTACTGCCGCCTTATTTTCCTGTCTGAAGCTGTCTATCTCCCTTAATTTGTAAAACGTAAACACAAACGTTGTCATCTTTCATGTTTTGTTCTGACTCGTTTGACGTTGTTATACGTTATAAGATAATAAGCATGTACAGCCTACACATCACCAAGTTTGGAATCCCCAAAACTTTTTAACATCATCATGGTTACCTACGTAGCAAGACACAACTGTGTAATTATGTGACGTTTAACAAAGAAATAAGCCGTGCACTTTATATTTTCTGAAAAGGAAGAATAAGACTCGATGCAGTTTTCACCCAATCAAGCACCCACAACCAGCGAAGCGAGCAGGCGCGGATTCAAGGGGGGTGGGCTTTCCCGGCCTCAGCCCCTCTTTTTCGCCACATTAACAATAACAAATACGCAAAAATTAGCATAATGTTAATCTAGGAGAATATTCAAGAGGGCTTTCAGCCCCCCCCCCCCCCCCTTTTCGAAATGTCTGGATTCGCGCCTGGAGAGTATATTCATACAAAGATTTAAGTTACAATGGACTGATTGTCCCACAACTCACATCATACACAGTAAAGATTTCTTCGAAGTCATACAACGACGGAAAAAACTTGATTTGATGCAGGAAAACTTGTTAAGATGGAACTATTTGAAACATTTGATGATGCTTGATGCATTCAGCAAAACATTGTCAGTACTTTATTGTATCTTTCGAGCACAACGATGAACCTACATCTGCCAAGCAAGTTTATGCTTGGCAAATCACATGCTCACACATCTTTATATGACATAAATACATGTTTACACCGGAGGCAGGGGGATTACTCACATATGACGCAATCACATATCAAAGTTGTGGGCAAATACTTTGTTATACTTATATTTTATTCTGTCTTTCGGATTTTGATGCAAGTTTTCTATCACTTTAGGTAGCAAACCCCGCCAGGTTTAAGCTACTCCTCACTAGAAAGCTGATAAGTTGGCCATTCATGGCACTTAGAATTCACCATACCATAACCATGAAGATTTTTTGCTAGAGGAGCTTAAAGCCTATGTATCTTTTTCCAGTCCATTTTACTCACTCAAAGCCTGATATACTACCTCCAGCTTCTAAGCCAATAATCTCCCCAGAATTGCATCAGTCGACCTCATTTTGGTGCCTGTGATTCTTCATCTGGTCTCTTTTACACCAAATTGACAGAAGACCCCATCCTTTTTGGTAACATATCAAAAAAGTTGTTCAAATGTCTCCTCTTGGTATTATTTGTGAAGGTGAATAAATGAACCGTTAATATATGTCCTGTGGGGGCGCGCTACCATATACAGAAGTTTACAGTCTCGAATCTGCTGCCTTAATCGCATTCACGTCGCTGCCATTCAAATAAAGGCAAGCGTCAGTTCTACGATTGTTAAGATGCCTCATTCCTATCTACTTTTGTAATTTTGAAAAAAAAATATACTCTGTGGGAATTAACCAGCCCATGCCCCTTACCTTCTTCCTCCAGTTTGTATGCTTGTGATTTGTACATGGATGCATGAAGAGAAGTGTGAATGAGAGCAAGAGGCTAACTATGTTAGATAAAAGGTGCAAGGGGTTGAGTAGGTGGCACTCTTGTTTGTTACTAGGAAATTTCTCTTGCTTAATTTTGAGGAATTAAATTCCATATTAGTGGAAGCAAAATGATTACTTCTGTGTTGCTATACATAGTAGGCATCACTCATCGCTTTTTTAGTATGGTTGGATAAACATGTCAATACAATTCCAATGGAGCGCCATCAGAAAGTCGTGAACCGCCAGTGTGGTACACCAAATTATACAATTCCTCGTGTTCATAGGTATATAACAGGTGCTCAAGTTTGGAGGCTGTGACAAGTTTGAGCTTTTCAAATTAAAATTCATTAGCTGCAACCACACCATGCTTTTTCTGACACGCATATGATTCCTATATAATTATCATGAAAGAACCGTTTCCAAAGGCATTTCTAATTCGCAAAATGATATGAAAATCATTATCAAGCTCGTTTAACTTACACCTTTTGACAAATTTTGCTTTTGTTGTCATGAAAATTTTCAATTTTTTTGTCCTATGTTGGTTGACGTTTGCGTGTCAGGAAGTGGAAACACACACGGTCGATTCATTGCATCTTGCATCTGGTGATTGCTTTGCTTTGATTTTGGTCAGTTTTTGTTTATTGACCGCTGTGTGTAATTGGCCTAGTATAGTAAAAGTACAGTACAGAGAAAAAAATGACAGTAACTTTTGAAGTACCTAAAACGAATATAAATACCCTACAATAAAACTACTCAAAATTAATATATCTACAATTTTATCAGTTTCAAGTATTACTTCAACAACTGTCTGGATGAGAATGAGATAATGAGAAAATATGACACAACACTTTTGTTACTTTGACCGTGCCCTAGAAGAGAATACGGTACTGCTTGAAAATACCATGTAAAGTCCATCGCTATGTCTCGAAGGTAGCTATTCATCAATTTCATTTTCATTCATTTATTTTTGTCTATACATACATACATAATTTACAAAGAAACAATACATGATGTAGTATAAACAGGACGCTAGGAAAATCAACTAGATGTTTATCTTAGCTAGCGACCTTACAATAAAACAAATGAAAGGAAAGAAAGACTCGCACGAACACCCCATTTCCATCGACGCTCTTTACCCCTCAAAAGAAAGGGAAAAAGACAATTAAATAAGCAATAGGAAGGAAAGTCAAAAATGACATATTCTCAAGCAGAGTAATTGTCAATTAAATAACCTTTAAGTTTCCTTTTAAAAGTTACAAAGGCCTACGATTTGGAAAACTTGATATTATTAGGGAGATCTTTGCATACTTTGAAACTGTAGTGTATTCTTCCCAAAAGGATCCTTCGCGGTGTTTAGAATTGTGCCTAGTAATTGAGAATAGGTGCATTACTCCCTTGTGCGGTCCCTAGTACACTACTCCTTTCACGGTTTCCAATGTAAACTAGAATAGCCCGCAACTGAAGTTAAAATCAATAGTGAAATAACACGCATTGAAAAGAAATGATGTCATTGGCGTAACGATCCCCTCATCCAAAGTATCCTCTTGTCATCTTTATTATTAGCTTCATGGTATATAATCAATGATCCGATTCTGCGGATATGCATAAACTCTTCCTGCTAAAAATTAGTGTTTTAGCTTGTATATTTGTAGTAAAAATGAATGCCTGCTGCTTTTGGTGTACTTTGGAGTGTGAAACAATTGTTACTATTTCAAATCCGCTTATTTGTACGGAGAGAGGTAATGTGTTTCTGTACGCTTCAATGAAGTCAAAACAGCCAGTATGTGGAACGAAAGTTCTGGGAGTGTGCTCTTGAAAAGTACAGTAAATTTTAGTTTACTGAAGAATTGTTACTCCTAACCTTACTTAATATGACTTTTAATTTATAATTGAATAAATATACTGAAGGAATGAAAGACATAACTTTTGGAAGTTTCAAGTGTGATTAGAGAGACTGTAAACATCTCAATAAATTCAAAACCTTACCATGAAGTAATGTGTGAATAAGAAGTTTAATTTATTTTAAGGAAACATAAACAACAAGCCGTTCCCATTCCATTTTGCTACATATTTGAAGGGGGAGTGGTAGAAAGACCCTTTCTTAATATTTCACTATTTTCAGAGATCCGTAGACCCACAATTACACATTACGGCGGATATCACTTTCTTTGAAACATCGGAACCAAGAGCACTTGCAACCGTATTTTCTAATGTTGGCTGGCGTTATGGTACTAAATACTGAAACGGAAGATAGGGGTAACCTCTTGTATAGGACTAAGACACAAAACGGCCCATAGTCGAAAGGACAGCCTGTTCGAGACTGGGGGCTTGAACGTTGCTTTTTAATCTATCCACTAGGCACTTCGTTGATAAGATGAGTTGGTTATTTATACCATATGGCTTATGAGGCAGGGGGTCCGTCAACGGCAGCCCCCTCCCAGCAAAATGTTCATTCCTGAGGCAAATTTCCCCATGTCATGTTTGTTTGTAAATTGAGAAAAAAGGTTCAGGGTTAAACACATTTCTCCGCCTTCCCCCTTGTGAGTTGTGTTTTGGTACGTGCGTTTTGTTGTTTTAAAACCAACAGAGATGCAGTAATTAATTCACAAAAGTATAATTTGATTATAATTGCATGCCACCTTTTTACAATTCTCTAGATGAGGCTCAAAAAGGTGTACCTGTCTTCATGTTTGGATGTGTTCCAGCTATTTTTATTGGTCATTTTTTCTATTCTGAAAATGGTCGAACAAGGTCCTCTTGGAATTCCAAGTTTCCTGCGGTAAGAAGCATAATCTTCCCTTAAAAGTCGGTCAGAATATACTTTCAAATAATATGAAATTTGACGTTTTCCTCAGTGTTTGTAGTAATACCCAGCTTTACTAGTGTCTTTTTTACATATTTGTGTCAGAGGTTTTAATTTTCCATGTTTTCAAAATTTGAAAAAAAATATAGTTTTGTCTATAAAATTTTTAGGGAAGATATTGTGTTAGTGAAATCCTGATAGAAATGATGGTAAAATTGAAACAAGAAAAGTAGTAAAAGTGGCAATGACTAACAAAATTCATAATTTCGGTTTAACATTTTTATATTTCAACATGACAATTTATTTTTTCTTCATCCTTTACAAACGAGTGATCCAACATTTAATCTTGTCACGACAAAATTTTGCATGATTCCTTTTCATTCTTCTTGCTAAAGTAGTCCCATTTAAGGTACAAATGAACCACGAAATTGCTGACAAATTACAAAGCACAACTCGAATTGTGAATCAAAGTAACAGTAACAGTCATATACCTTTTCAGTAATTAGTACTTTTGCCATCACACACATAACACAACACGATTTTAGGTCCTCGAAGGAGTACACCACGCTATCACGTTTTACTACAATTGTCCAGCAAAATCGGAATTTATTTCTGTCCTTCTAATCAAACGTTTCTAAGAAAGTTAACTATTTAACAGTCTCCTTGGATAAGTAAAGGTATCTTGAAATCTATTCCAACACAAAAGTAAGTTGTTGTTCTCGCAGCTTAAAGTTACTACTCATTCTGAAAGCGACAAAGCAAAAGTAATACCCATTAACAAGAATGTCCTTCTTCTATTGTAATTAAAAACGCAAAGAAAATGTATTATGATGGTCTGATTGAGCGTAAAAAAGATAACACTAGTGAACTTTGGTGAAAATCCTTAAACAGCATCATTGGTAAGTCAAAACGTGAAAATTGGTCCCCTCTGAGTTTAGTAAGTGTGGGAAACTTTGTAACTGATGATGATAATTGTATTGCAAATGAATTCAACAAAATATATTTTTACGTCTGGTTGCCAAGGATTTACTCAAATAAGCTTCACCGTTTAAGTGACACTGATCCCTCTTAATAGGTAAATAAAATAATATGTGAGGATTTCTTTCATGATTTTCCCTAAACAACTGCTAGTGCGATATCTGCCCACTTATTGTACGGTTTTAAGACCGGCAAAGCCCCGGCTGATGATGGTATCACCAAATACCGTTTCTTAAAAATAAAAGGCGAATGCCTACTGCAATTCCCCCTTTATCGCACATTGTTAACCGATCCTTTTTAAAGTGGTGTGTTTCCGATCTGAATTTAAACTGTACCAACGTTTAATCCCCAATTTTTTCAGTCAGGTGACAATTAAGTGTTTTTCTGAATTATAGACCTGTTTTCACTCTTATCTTCTGTCTCTAAAAGATATTTGAACGCCTTATGTAAATAATATGCTATTAAATTTTTCTTGAAAAACATTCAGTTCTTAAATGCCTTTCATTCAGCATGGTTTTCGTAAAAATCAAACTCCAACTGATACTACTGCAACCTTGAACTTGATAGATATGATTTCCTCCTGGCTGGATGATAAACCCTCTTACAATGGGTATTTTCCTTTTTCCGCGTGACTTTCCCAAGGCTTTTGATACTATTGATCATGCAAATTTTATTAGGAAGCTCTATGCTTTATGCGTTTGGGGCAATGCTCACAACTGGGTTTACTAGCTACCGTAATCCAATCGGGCCCAATGTGGTTTACTTCAACAGGCGTCTCTTCTTTGTACAATTAAAGTCTAATGTTAGGTGTGCCTCAAGGTTCACACAATACTAGGACCGTTGTTATTTTTGTTATATATCAACAATTATTCCCATGTGTCCCGTCATCAATAGCTAAATTTGTTTTTAATTTGCTGACGACACTAACTGTTGTGCTTATTCCATACAGAAACATTTTTTTATGAAGCCTATCGTTGAGGCAGAAACTGATTTTTTGCAAAATTTTGTCCACTGGCTTAATGCAAACAAATTATCACTCGATATTCTATTTCTAAAACCAAGTTGTGATATTGGTTGACTTCCAAAAATTTTCTAATACCGCTAACGATTTATCTGAATCTTGAAGGAACCCCTGTCTCCCCCTCCTAATAGTACAAAGTTTCTCGGAACTATCATTGACAATAAATTAAGCCTGGAATGATCATAATTTTTGAATGTTAGTAAAAAAAAAGTAAGCTAAGTTCAAGTGGTAATCTTATATAAAAATTAAGATTTTTATTCCACCCCAAGTACATTTGGTTACCACTTTACAATGCTTTAATTCTACCTCAATATTAATTAATACATAATTTTAGCATATGGGAAACTCTTGTAAAAACATAAATTTGAATAACTTGTTTTTTTGATATGCCGAAAGGAGTTGTGAGGAATATTCATAACGCTCATTTTCACTGCCCATACCGCTCCTCTCCTTTTATACTATGCCTAATAGTTTTACCTGTTCGTGAAGCTTTAACGAAGTATCAGTTGGGCATCTTCATGTTAATGAAAAATTTCACAATGGACTTGCTACCCCCTGCACTTTCAAACATCACGCTTTCATCACCTACAACAACGCTCTATATAGTCTTATAATACCCATTCTAGAAGTAATTTCCATGTTTCCCCGTTCTCGAACAAAAGTTAGTCAATCTCAAACTCGTACGTGTGGCGCAACCGCAACCCTATGGACATTCATTGGCCCAGTGGAATTACAAGTAAAAGAACTATTCATAACGTTTAAGATCGTCCCTAAAGAAGTAAATGTTTTTTGGTTCATTGAGCCATTGACAGTATAATTGGCATTAGGTTATCTTTTTGGGAATGAGTGCGAGCTTTATTCTGTATGTTTGTTTACCGTCTGATGTTCCCTTTCTCTACCGGCCCTAAATTTTCTTCTCGATTCCTTTGTATATCTTTCACTTGTGTAATTTCTTTTAAGTGGGCCAGCACTCGAAAAGTTCTGCTTATTTTCATGGCCAGGGCTGTAACAGACACCCGAGTCCGGACTTGGACATCAATTTCCGGACTCTTCGAGTCCAGTTTTTTCCCTGGACTCCGGAATTTGGCCCGGAATGGGAGGTCCTGGAATCAGGAATTTGGCCACGGAAATGGCTTGCAAACTGGACTCGGACTCGGAGGCGAGTTCAGCCGAGTCCCACTTAAGTAAAAATTTGCAGATGCCCCCTAGCATATTTAGCCCATAATTACCATTGGGCTTCATCACAGCCTATTTGTCTGGGAAAATGTGCCCCTGGGATGTTTTTCGACAGTGGGGGCATGGGAGTTTAATTTATTGAGAAAATCAGCTGGGGTTGAACACTTACTCCAGGTTTGGAATTCTGTAGGTGGGGCAATGGCTTTTTCTTGGAAAAGGATTTGCTAAGTCCTCCTGGGTCTTCCAGGCTCAGCCAGGTGTACATGGGAAAATTAACTGGTCTGAGTCTTTTAAGCAATGAACTGATTCAAGAATGTATGAAAAATGAAAGAAGAGAATGTTTTTAAATCAAAACGAACGGCCCTCTAAGTTAGTTGGAAAGTGCGACATGTTACATGCCTGGTTGACATGTGGGTCATCATGCCTATTTTCCTGGTAATGCATGGCAAACAGTGGGCAGTAACCATTCATTACTCCAGCTACAGAAATTCCTTTGATTGAAGTAACTGACAACATTCCTTCAGGTTAGTCCAACTTAAAAATTGATTTTATCTATTCAAGCAGTGACCACTCACTAAGTCTTGCAAGATGTGAAGTTAAATAACAACAAAAGTGAAAGGTTTACTGTGTTTGGGGCAGGGTTGGAGTCAAGTCCACCTGTCCACAAGTCTGAGCAAAGTCCTGAGTCTAAGGGTCATAAATCCAAGTCGAGAGTTCCAGAAGGCCCTCGAGTACCAAGCTTGTGGCCGAGTCAAACCAGGATCCCGGAGTCAGAGTCTGGCATGCATTTTTGAACACATCTCTTTTGATGGGGTGTAATATGTATAGGTAGTGGGGGTGCCTCACTGACCTCTAACTGAACTAAACTGAGGACCTATAGTGGTTTATACTTACAACTCAAAAGCAGTCTGAGAATTGTGCAATTAGGCTATTCAGATGATTATGCCAGGACTGCCTGAAGGGGGCAGGGTGGCCCCAAAAGTGAGGGGAAAGGTGGAGCAACCTGAAACCTGACAATGGGGAGGGTTGTGTAAGAGCAACATCAAATATAATACAGGCAATCAACCTAGGGCTTGATTTTTTGGCGCCTCAGGGGTAAATTTTTATCACGTGCATCATGGTAAAGTGAATTGGCTTTGAAGGCCAAAGTGCATATGCAGGGCTGCGGTGTCTCTGGTTATATTCCTTCGCAGGCTTTTTTAATATATAATATATAATAAAGCCAACAGAACAAAGTTTGTCAATGCCCATGGCAAAACCAGCTGCAGTCCCACCCCCCCCCCCCCCCACCCCCCCCCCCCCCCACCCCCCCCCCCCCCCACCCCCCCCCCCCCCCACCCCCCCCCCCCCCCACCCCCCCCCCCCCCCACCCCCCCCCCCCCCCACCCCCCCCCCCCCCCACCCCCCCCCCCCCCCACCCCCCCCCCCCCCCACCCCCCCCCCCCCCCACCCCCCCCCCCCCCCACCCCCCCCCCCCCCCACCCCCCCCCCCCCCCACCCCCCCCCCCCCCCACCCCCCCCCCCCCCCACCCCCCCCCCCCCCCACCCCCCCCCCCCCCCACCCCCCCCCCCCCCCACCCCCCCCCCCCCCCACCCCCCCCCCCCCCCACCCCCCCCCCCCCCCACCCCCCCCCCCCCCCACCCCCCCCCCCCCCCACCCCCCCCCCCCCCCACCCCCCCCCCCCCCCACCCCCCCCCCCCCCCACCCCCCCCCCCCCCCACCCCCCCCCCCCCCCACCCCCCCCCCCCCCCACCCCCCCCCCCCCCCACATCATAAGTCCCGAAAATAAAGAATGCTCCGCACCCTTTTATAAGCATTATTTACTATTGGCACCTTTGATGGACCCTTCTAGCAAGGGCACGCGGAAAACGAGCCAGTTCGGGCGAACCAAGTCGGAGTTCGGCAGAAACCCACGCGGCCACACCCTTAATTTACACATGTATTAACCCTCGAGTAGGCATGAACTCTTCCCGAAAAGAGGGACACTCTTATATGCATGACGAAAATACTCCACAGTTGGCAAGACTTTAGTCCAGTCTGACGGCGTGCAGTACAACGTGTGATCTCCACTAAAATTTTCAAATAGTCAGGGTCAACTAAAGAAAAAACCATATTTGCGGAGTAAGTGGCATACAGACAAACATGACTGTACTATCAAAGAAACGCTGTAAAAACACAGTGCAGATATTGGCTCAGCCCTTATCACCATTTTTAATAGTTGATGATTACCGGATACCCCTGAAAATATTACCTAAGTCTTGACAGGTCAGAGCTCTAAAGTAAATAGGGATCGTTGTCACTATCTGGGGTAACGATTTTGAAATTGTTGGCTTTTCCATTCCCAATAAGTGTACGAAGCAGTAAACTCAGGAGCCATACCGAGCGGCACAAAACTCTCGCGACCCACCTGGACCAGAACGTTTTATAGGATATATGAAATTGTTCCAGAGACCCTTGCCAGAAGGCTCCGTTATATTTTTTCTTTTATATCTAAGTAAAGCCACAAAAGTTTAAATGTCCTAACCATTTTAATAAGCCCTTGCCTTTATTAGGAGGTGAAAAAAGGAAAACTGTTGCCCACTGAGTATGGCTCCAATTTTTTGCTCCATACTATTACTGTATAACAGGTATAGTGTTAGATGAACTTTACATGGGTGGGAAGTACCATTTCCAGCAAGTTTGGATGAATTTTCAAAACAAATTTTTAAAAGGCTATCGCCACGGCATAACTTGTTCGTGCGCCCACTCTGCACTTAGTGCTGACCGAGATATCAAATAATTAATCATTCCCCATAATTGGTCACAACATAAACCGCCACACCAGATGGAGGAGGCGCTGCCGAACCTTAAGTAGGTTCCAGTGCTAGGAAGGGGGGGCCTCAAGCGATTTTTAACTACGGTCGGCCACGCAAAGGAAGGAATGTCTAATGATTAATAATCTGCAACATCTTGATCACTGTTCAAGTACCCCCCCAATGCTGGCCGCCCGTGACACCATTCATATTTCCATGTTAATTCCTATAAGAGTAGTGTAGTGCATTTCCTGTTATTATCGACCACGGATGGAGGATCCGCAATATTGACATAGACCGGCTTAAAGTCTTATCATAGTCGCACACCTAAATTCTTCCCACTATCGCCACCTTAGGCTTAGATGGCTCCAATCAGCCCACACTGGATAAAAACCCAGTTTTGTTGGAGATAACTTATAAGACTTGAGGTAAAACTTGACATGCCATGGACGTTGTTAAAGGCTTCAGAGCAACTGATGTGTCTCCTCGATTAATGCATACTCCAATTACTAAGAGACACTCAGCTTGCCTAGACCTTCCAAGGTATCCCATGCAGCAAAGTGTCAACCTCAAGTTTGATAACTTTTCGTTTATAGTATATCTTCTTGCCACCTTACTAATTGGAGCTTTTTACAGTTGACATTTCTAGCTGATCAGTTTGCGTCATGTTTGTAGCATCACAATGACACTACATACTTAACCAGAGAGCAAATCATAGTTTTAAAAAACCATCCTTCAAAAGAAAAAAATAAATACAATATTCACGGCGCGGAGCCTGAGGGTGGAGGTGGGGATACGTGGGGTACAGGGTAGTGGAAGGTTAGACAACTTATTTAGCACCTCACCTGAAGAGAGGAGTGTGGACAGTTTTTTACAAGGGGAGAGGAGGGGGGGGGAGAGATGAGGGGGGTAGACATTTTTAGTCGCTTCTCAGGACAAAAATAATAGAAATGGACAGCGTAACGTGTGTTTTGAAGAAGAAGTTCAAAAACTGTGTCACATATTGCTAAAATTAATATTGGGCCCTCCCAAAACAGCAATGTCATTGCTTTCTATGGATTTCACTTATACCTCGTGTAAGCATACGATAGTATAGCCCCAACAATTAAATCTCTTTCATTTACCATCTCCTTCTTCGGCCTTCTTGGAAATACATAAACCTTGAGCATCCGAAGTGAGACTCTTATCATGTGTCAAATATGCGGATAAGACGGCATTACGTCAGCAGACATAATGACGCTATTAGACGCACATGGCGCACACATTTTGCATGTGTGTAATGGGGGTGACTGACGCGCAAAAAGGCCAAGGAATAGAGGGGAGCCCCCCCCAACTCCCCTCTACCTCCTACGGATCAGGAAGCAGGTCCAGCGTGAGACGGAAATGTGCAGGGCCCATTCGGGTTGTCGATGATGCCATTGCCCATAGATCTGGCCCGTCACAACTGTACGTCCTGGGATCCACCTACATTTTAAATGGTTCTGTGTGATCAAGGTTTCATCGTAGGATATTTCATATCAAATAATCGATCAATATTACCGCTCAATTTTCGGCCGTCGAGAAGGCGCGCAAATATAGCCAAAACAAAATACCATCCATGCATGTCATCATTGAAAAAATATGTAAATCTGTGTCAACCCTACCCAGATGTTCATAGTTTTCTTCTATTTTAATTTTTTTCTCAAAACCATTCATTCACTTACGAGCCAATTTAGTGGGGTTTGTGGAAATACACCCCAGGTCCTCAATTCGTACATTGTTTACAAAATTTACACTACAGTATAACGCTATGTTGACGCCGTGCAATCCCTGTAACGAAATACTGGAATAATGGGACTGCGCAGGTGTATACATAAATGTGCCCTTGGATTGATACTTTACAGTTTAATATCAATCTCTTATGGAAATATATAGCTAGACTTGGCCAAGTCTCTCGTGAGTGTCCTCGTACCTCTGTAAAACCCTTTTAGCTCACTATGTCTGCCTTTTGTTCAACACGCCCTCTATATGCCGCTCAATGTGTATTGCTTCATACGTACAGTTTAAGTGGCCAATAGAGGGCTTGTTGAACAAAAGCAGACATGGTGAGTTGTAGGTACTACTGAGGTACGAGGACACTCACGAGAGACTTGACCAAGTGTAACATACAGCTGGCGTTTTTATGTGAGAATGCTTACAGCGACCGCCTTGGGCACTAGAGTCTTAATGATTCATCCTTAATCACATGTGCGCTTATGTGCGTCAACAGGCGGGCATGGACAAAATTTATGTTCCCCACTTTCAAAGTTTGAGAGCAGCATCCACACAAATTCTTTAACTGTTTTACATGTTCCATTATTACGCCCCCAACTTGTCGATTGGGACCGACTCTACAGATTCAGACGAGTAGCCAGCCCAAGTCGGTCCGAGGGCAAAGTTAAGATGATTGTTTTCATTTCATGGTCTTAAAATAAGTAGTGGAGGCACCGCTCTCCTACGCTTGGAGGGTGTGCACTGTAAAAAATGATCAACACTTCTTTGTAACAGATAATAAACGCGTCTTGGCCTTTATGTAACCGAAAAAACAATAAAATACATAAGCAAATGAAACGTCTAAAACGTCAACTTTAACACATTGACGCCATCTCGTAAACACATTTATGCGTTTATTTCATGATTACTGTAAACATCAAGTTGTTTTTAATAATGAGAAATTAACATATATATATATATATATATATATATATATATATATATATATATATATATATATATATAACAGGTAAACAAGCAGAACACAAGGCATAGTTGACACAGCAGGAATACATTAAAAAGAAATTTATTGTTGAAATTTTCGGTCCTACCTAGGACCTTCATCGGCAACTACTAGACTGACAAACAGATAAAAATACAGACGCTGTCGAGAAGTGCAGAAGCAGTATTAAAAGATTTAAAACTTAAAAGAATTCAAAAATGGGCTGCAACCAGTGTAGCATTAAAAGAGCACAAAAAATAACTGCTAGGATATAAAAGAAAGCAGAAATAAATGGTGAAAACCAGAATGTACAGTAAGATGTGCTGTGATACAACTGTCCAGAGAGCTGTAAAAGCTGCAAATAAAGGCGCATTGAGGAAAGTTAAGTAAAACTAATTCACCTGGGGGATTAAGGGCGCTGGCTGACCCATGATCAGTCAGGCCTTGCAGAACTGACCTCTTATCACGGGTCAGCCAGCGCCCTTAATCCCCCAGGTGAATTAGTTTTACTTAACTTTCCTCAATGCGCCTTTATTTGCAGCTTTTACAGCTCTCTGGACAGTTGTATCACAGCACATCTTACTGTACATTCTGGTTTTTACCATTTATTTCTGCTTTCTTTTATATCCTAGCAGTTATTTACGCCTTTTGTGCTCTTTTAATGCTACACTGGTTGCAGCCCATTTTTGAATTCTTTTAAGTTTTAAATCTTTTAATACTGCTTCTGCACTTCTCGACAGCGTCTGTATTTTTATCTGTTTGTCAGTCTAGTAGTTGCCGATGAAGGTCCTAGGTAGGACCGAAAATTTCAACAATAAATTTCTTTTTAATGTATTCCTGCTGTGTCAACTATGCTTTGTGTTCTGCTTGTTTACCTGTTATTTATCGGGATACACGTGGACCATATTTCTATCATATATATATATATATATATATATATATATATATATATATATATATATATATATTATATATATATATATATATATATATATATAACATATAAACGTGTTTACTGAGTGCACTTTAATTGACGTCATTATCTTTATCATGTTTTAATATTCGTTCAGTCATTTACTATGCTTATCCATTTTGTTGTTCGTTTTCCAATTCTTAAACGCCATAATGTGTTAAAAAAAATGAAGGCGTCTCTTTTTACAGTGTGGGGTCCACAGTGACTCCCCGTGAGGGGAGGGGGCAAGCACAAAGCCCATACAGCTCCGGAAAATTAGTTCACAATTTGTGGGCAGCAGAATTAAGCATTTAAATATCTTCAGATGGCTTTACATGCAAAGTATACAAGTCATAATTGTCACAACTTAACGTTTTTTTCCCTTTTGATAGCCTAGCTCGGACTGAAGACACGTCAATTTGATGACACAGGGGCTTATTGGTTGGGAGCCAGGAGTAGACACACGATGCTTTGACGAGGGTCCAGAGCATTTGCCTCAAAGGGATCTGCGTGGCACTTAAAGGAGCACCAGCAGCAGTTGGCGTGCAGAGTACCAAGAAAAGTTTTGTCACAAAATTATGTTTTCCAGATTGCAGAAAATGGCTGAGGTTTCATGAGAATTGTTGCCACGTGCTGCCATGCCAAGGGATCCGGGCCCGAAATTGTCAAAATATAAACGCTCTGACATGCGATTTATTATCAACATCTTGCCTCAACTAGAACTGTATGGCAACAAATGGGAGAAATAGTTTATATTTTGGGCGGTTGGAGTTACGTTCCCCTAATGAACTTGTAGGAAGCTTAGAAAAATTTACAACCTATGTTTGATCATCATCAAACAGACCGCGCAACCACAATTTGACGAAATTTTAACACTATAACTTAACTCGAACTTGCAACAACCGACGTTTGAATTGATGGTGCACGAAAATGCTAGTGGGGGGAGGTGTGATGAAGAAAGGGTTGTACAGGGTACACAATT
This sequence comes from Holothuria leucospilota, assembly GCA_029531755.1. Lineage (NCBI taxonomy): Eukaryota > Metazoa > Echinodermata > Holothuroidea > Aspidochirotida > Holothuriidae > Holothuria > Holothuria leucospilota. The sequence continues at coordinate 50,181,621 of CM055972.1, forward strand.
ATTCCCTACACACTTTCTTAAAAGAAGTAATACAACAACTTAACCAGAAAACTATCACAGAAAGATGCACATAGAGCGTGCCGATAAAATAGGTGCCTTTTCAAGACACAGTAGGTGCCTTTTCAGGATACAGCTGCTCTATAATGAAGTAATGTTTTATCAATGTTAATATTCCTTCTAAATCCTTCTTAATATCTCTCGTCTACGTTCCCTTTCCTCCCTTTGTTTTTCCATTATCTCTTTTGCCGCCAAGAGCAGAAGTGACCCTCTTCTTGCATTACCCTCCATAACTTTACTTGTTTATTTCTTGCTTCTCCCTCCCCGGGGTTCTGACCACAAACAGATTCCATAGCTAGATCTTTTGAAAAGGATGTCAGACTTGAAGAGAAAATTTTAACCTGGTTAGCGATTTTAATTAGTATCTTTAGGGCCATTTCGTGTTTCATAAGTGACAAATCAGAGACGAAAAAAAGACGTGATACTGGCTTTTTGGAGAGAGAATTTGTCTTATTTACCAAAAAAGTAGTTAAAATTATCAATTTGGTCTTAGTCATTAACTTCATGTTGTAAGTTGCTTAAACTACAATAGACATTAAAAGTGCTACCGAATAAAATCACCGTTACGTAAGTTACGCAAAGAAGTTACAAAATTTTGCTTGAGTGAAGAAAGTTTCAAATTCCTGTGAAGTGTTCAAGCAAATCAGGTAAGTTAAACATTATTATTTGATGAAAGATGTTGGTAAATAAAATTTTGTTCAAAGTCAGTTCGTGCAGTTTTTCTACAAGTATACAGGAACTGTCTCTTAGTGCTACGTAAGTTACAAAGTTTTGTTACGTAAGTTACTGGACTATTCGACCACTGATCATATGAATTAGGCCTAATATTATTCGAGTATAGTTATGGGTTCAGTTTATTTTGAGGATCGTATGCAGCTCCTTCAATGAGGGAGATTCTAGTTTGTGATAAAGAAAAATGATCAAATGCCACTCTCTCTAATAGGGAAGCCATATTTAGTTGGCATGTACTAAGAAATTTCTTTTGCTGAAAATGTCTCCTAAAACCATTGCCGGGATCGTAAGTTGTAAGTTGCTCAGTGACATTTGTTCTGTCGTGTTTTCATGTGACAGCAAGTTTAACTTTCCGAAAAGAGAGAATAAGGAAACGTTTATTTGGTAAAATCACTGAAACCTTAAGCGCAGGTCACACTACAGCGATTTCGGAAAAGATTACCGTCCGATTTTTGTGAGTTTAGTTAAAATCTTCGCCATCCCTGGTCGAAAAGAGAAAAACACTTTGCCAACCTGTATAAATATATGATTTGCATCAGAGGACTACGAAAATGAAATGTAAACTAATTATTTCGTGATGTCACATCGGTAGACAGCGTTTATTGGACGCGCGTGCAAAAATCAGATTGATTTTTCGAACAAATACCGCTCTGTTGAGCGGAATAAGTTATATAATGGTAGCAGAACAATTATCGTGAGACAAACTAGGATCAGTTATCCTACCCAATACACATAGCATGTCCAGTTTAAACTGGTTATCGATAAAGCGTGACCATGCTAGGAACAAAGTCTGAATAAAAAACTAATTGGTCCGATTTAGAAAAATTCGGATCGGATTTCAGATTGAAAATCGCTGTAGTGTGACCCGCCCTATAACCATCGATGATCGCGAAAGTCGCTTGCTAGCAGAGTAATTGACTCTGACGTGGTCTCGAATGGCACTTTGTCTTGATTTGCTGCTTGACTTGAAGAAAAATGACTTACGACTTGACTTGAATATGTTTGACTTGGCGACATTAAATGACAATGTTTGTTGCTGACTGTGACATGAATATTCTACCATGATAAAATTATCTATGACCAGAAACGCAAGCCTTTCCTTCATGCCTTCGAGATTGTATTGTTCCTCGGGTAGAACGGCTATTTAATAAAAGTCAGGGATCGAGAAAAAGTAATGTTGTAGTGTTAGTGTAGCATAGATTGAAGCAACCATTCAGACACATACCTCGCAAGGCTCTCCCCTGATAACAAGCACACACCACATTTAATTAGAGTACGGCAGTGCTTCCCAACCTTTTTCGGCTCATTGCCCCTGGGTCAGAAACGCAAGGGTTCGAGAAAAAGTGAAATTGTGGGGAACATAGATTGAAGTAACCATTTAAACACATACCTTGCAAGGCTCACCCCTACTTATAATGGTGATGAGCAACTTCTCTCCCCTTATGTCTTCAAAGTATGAATGAAAATAAAAGAATGCCCTGTGTATCTAAAATATGACTGACAAGTAAATGAAATTACATGGTTAGATCCAGGATATTAAATACGGTCTTTGTGTGGGTACAGGGAATCACAAACCCATGAGGGTTCACTATGTGATGGCAAAACTCGAACTTGCGATCGTGGAAGGAGTGATGACCTAATGGGGTGTGAGGGTCCTCCTCAAGAAAATCTCCCATAAACATATTCCGGCCAACATGTTCTGCGGGTAGTATTAGCTAATCAAAGGCAATTACTGGTGTTTTAAAATTTCGTTTCGATTTTCTTTTTTTCTACGTCTTTTTCTTAAGTGGTCCACATAACACGGCTTTCTCCTATCTCGATAAGCCACTTAGTGCAAAAGTAAATCAGTACAGCAAATGTTCAGCCCTTTCCGGCATCCGTTGCAATTCTGTATAAGCATGGAAGTACTGTCCGAGGTAGCACTTCCATGGTGTTTGAATGAGTTCATAAATAAGGGATCAGTAGATTTAGTCTCCCACGTTGCTTTGACATACACCTTCAAATTGTCAGTAAAAGCATAGAAGTAGTGAGAGATGGTCCCATGCATAGGCTTAGGTGATGCCTTACATATTCTAAAATATACGAAACATATCAATAACTTGTTATGATACTATGTGCAAAAATGATTGCCTATTGTTACAAGACGACTCGTCAGGAACACCAGATTGAATCCGCCGACGAGCGTATGGAAAGCTCCAGAGAATTAGAACCGCTACAACAACAATGTCACCTTCAACGCAGCCTTTCCAGAATTCTGTAGAAGGAGAACTGTTTACGTAATGTGCCAATCACAGCAGCGGCCTGGCGAGACTTCTAAGAAACATTGCCATTGTTTACTACTACTGTGCACACAAGGAACATTCTTGTAATTGCTCGACTTTGTGCACTGGAAGTTTCTATTAAAGACAGACAGTCATCACCCCAAAGTATATTTTTAGTGTATGTATATGAAAATTCTCAGTTGGTGACTGCTCTTTGATTGACATCAAAGTTTGAAAATCTGAAAGATGCAGAGTAGCTCACATTCCACACAAGGCAGAGAGAGTACTTTTATTACATTTTATAGCCTTGTATGCTCACCAGGACATGGCCTTAAGCAATAAAACAGGTTTATTCTTGCACAAGGAAGAGCCTCATACAGTTATGGGAGGAGCTAGAAGATGCATAGTTGGGAGAATTGGAACTGTCTGTGATCATGAAAATTCCCCTTTAAATTCCGGAGATGTCTCGATTGAAAGCCTAGCGTATAAAAGGCAGTTCAACAACTGTTGTATGGGAGAGAGATATCATAATACTTCATCGAGACCAGACGCTGTCATACTGCTGTGTTATCATTGTCCGTTTGTTGAGAAGTTATTCTCTGACCGAATCACCTGAAGCCAGCCGCTGACACTGCACACTTGCGATAAGTGCCCTACGCCGTTTCTACACTGTGTATTGAGATCGTTATCATCCATCATCGCATAGCCTTGTCATTATTCGCTCGTGGAACGAGTTCCTACGCTACAGCACGCTGCAGGTCTACTACTGTACCATCGTCGACGTGCATGCACTACCAACCCTTGGACCAGACCAGAATAATATTAAGTAAAGGATTGTGAGTAAATCTGATTAATTATTGTAAATTTAGGTAAGATAAGGAGATCGTAAATAGTAATTAAGTTGTTGAATTTTAATCTCGTTCTTCTGTGATCTTTCGCTGTTATTGGTTTGACTTGCGACCAAGCCGTAACACTATTTTCTTGTAACTTGAACTCCATGGGCGCAACATTAACAAATGTAGTAAAGTCATTTCATTTTGAAAATAAACTGTGAAACCACAAATTCTTAAATGAGTGAAAAGATGCATTTTTAGGGAGCAATTGTATGGTACATTGGAATTTACTACAGCTAAACTAATTCTGTTTCAGCAACATGGAGCAGCACTGTAAGTACAGATTACCTGTTTAACACCACGTGAAACATTTTGGTGTCTCACTGCAAGTAGTAATTCGTCACTTTACTACAATTTAACTTGGAAAATTCAAGAAATTTCTGATGAATTTCTATTGTACCATATATTCACTAAGAAATGCTCAGTTTGCCAGTGTGTAAGTGTTGAGATCCAAGTTTCACTTGGTAAAGGGGACACTGCACAACGCCAAATGGTGTCCCACTTTTAATAAGTATACTTACCAATTTCCATTCCAAAGAATAGGGATGGGAAACCTCCGGACCGGGGGCCATATGTGGCCCCCGAGACCATTTGATCCGGTCCGTGAGGCTACTCATATATAATTTCAGAAGTAGGCCTACTTGAAATTTAAATGATAACAATGTTTAACCCATTATATATGCTGCTTATGCAATTTTCAGGATATTTTACGTAACGACGATGCGTGATAACGCCAATAGTACATCACTAACAGTTATACCCTACATTATGCAGAATGTCACACGCTTTGTATACTGTGTCGGTAAGAATAAACTATGTGCAGAATTGCTGTAGCCTACACAGGTTTTAACGTTGTAGGTGTGCGTGAAAGAAGTGCAAGGTCACATATATACCCTGCAATACGAAATACAGTGAGAAATACTTTCGAGGGTTCTGTGTTAGGTCTGGTGGAATCCTGGAATCAGAAGTTCTGACCCTCCGATGAGCAGGTTGTAAATTTAAAAAAAAGTTGATGACTGTACCATGTGATGTGAAAAAACTAATATTGCTTCACAAAGGCTGTTTTGGAGGGCTTCTCTCCCACTTTTCGTAGGTGCTCATTCATTATTACTTCATAGCCTACATATTAAATAAAACAAAATGATCATATTGTGATACTTCTGGTCTATAACCTTGCATATCAAACGTCATTTAAAGATAGCAGATGATATTTTAAGGCCTACAAATTTGTACGAGCTCCAGAGCTTCCGGGGCTTGCCCCAGTCCCTTATCCGGGTCTTTTCTCTGGACCTACCATGTCCGGCTTGGGGCCCCTGGACCAGTGCCCTTTGGGGAAGCTTCTTGCGTCCTCGCCGTCTGCGGGGCAGTTGTCCCGCGAGTGAATTATGACTATAAAGTACAGTATCAAAATAGCCCTTCATAAGAAAAAAGTTCCCCACCCACCCTTGCCATATCTAGAATATCACCCTGCATACCGTATGTAACATATTTTATTTTACACCTGTTTTCACGGAAATGAAAAAGCCTAATGCTTTCAGTATTTGATGGAAAATCTGTATTTGGTGTCCCCAGCCTTTACAAGGAAAATACTTAAAATCTCTAATTTGAACAGTATTTTTATGAATATTTTTATAACTTTTGACATGATTTACATGGACTACTTCCATGTTTGGGTGGTTCAAAGTTCCAACGGGTTCCCTATAGTTTGAACACCTCTTACATATACCCCAGCCGAATCATTCACGAGTTAAGGCAAAGAAAGGGTTGATTTGACCAAGAAATGTGAAGCAGTTAATTTTTCTGATGAAAGTAAATTGTATTTAAACAAATAGTTTAATATTTACGGTAAACAAAACCTTAAAATATTTGGGCACTTCACTTCTTATGTAGGTCCTATTGGAACTCAGAACCTATCAACATATCTATACTTAATCTGAATACAAACATTTGTTGTTGACCTTTTAACTCTGGAATTGGAAGTATTACCCAAATATGAAAAGTTGATCCCCTCAATTTCTATTTATTATGGAATCACTCCTTATCTCACTCGCTTTTAAAACGGGTGCTTACTTTGATTATTTAGTTAATCAAGTGATCGTGAAACGAATACTAGCCACTTTTCGATTTCAGGACTAAAAAGCTACAGGACAGATGAGAGCTTAACGCAAGCGCACGGAGCTTTCAGTCCTAAAGCGTAAGGCGTAAGACAACCGGGAGCACAATAGAATGACATTAAAACAAAAACAGACACGTGCCTTTATTTGCTACATACTAACAGTTGGTTATAAGACATTGTAATCTAAAATTTTCAGTTTAGCGGCAAATTCAGGAATAAGGCTACAGATAAAGAGCATAATATGCAATCAATTAAAATGATGCACTTTTTGCTGTCACAAGACACCTAGGTTGTACTGCTGTAGTTTAGGGTACCTAGGCCTAGTTCTCACATACTCTTTGTTCCCTGAACTAGTATGGGAAACCCCAAAGCGACCCAAATACTAGGTCAGCAGACTGCGGACTAAGCCTGGCCGAGTGTCATGTTGTTCGTCAAGTTCATTAGGCCTATTTGCTGGCAAAACAGCATCAAAGAGACGCGTACGTGTGGACCAAGGGAATTGCCATGACAGCCCCTTGTACCGTCATATGTCTGAACCGGACGTTAGATCGGTCGAAGATCGTTCTGAATATCAACACAACGGTGAGGTCTTTTGCTGCGTTAACACGCATGCACAGTCCATTTTTTTTTTTTTTTTTTGCTGCGCTTCCTGTCCTCTTGGTCTACCGTCCTGAAATCGAAAACTCGCTATTAACGAATACTGGAGCGTATCATAAGTCGTTTAGTCTATCGTTTGCCAACCACTTTGTGTTTATTCTTATACACATCACTGGTCATCCCGCTCGATAATATTGCCTAGGCTAACTTTCTTTCTTTCTTTCATCCATTCATTCGTTCGTTCATTTATTCATTGTCTTTAGTTTCATTCGTTCGTTCGTTCATTTATTCATTGTCTTTAGTCACCTCACAGTCTATATCATTGCTTGACTAGTCCGCAGTCTGCTGACCTAGTATTTGGGTCGCTTTGGGGCTTCCCATACTAAAGTAGGTTACCATTATACGAAGGGCTGTACACAAGTGGGGACTGGCCACTGGCCAGTAAATCCGAAGAAACACTCGTCCAGCTTAATGGCTACTAAAACCCCATGAAACAGTCGCCGGCTCAGCCGAAGCCGACATTAGCTACAGTATATCTGTATACCATGCTGCATCATCAGTTCATCACAGGGTGCTGAAATAAAATTCACTGTTGACATGATGGCTCATGGGAAATGAAGTGATTCAACTGAAAGTCTGAGATTATATCGGTACTCACTCTTGAGAAGGTTTTAGTGTTGAGAATTGAGTCTCTAATAATTATTTTCAGGGGACCAAAAGTACAAAACATTACTCGCCATTGGCCACTGAATCAAATTCAGTGGTCTCACGGACTGACAAAATAGTCGCCAATTCGACTGTTTTGGTTATTGTACAGCACACGTAATTTGCAAAATTGGACTACCGCATCTTCAAAAATCTTGACTATGTCTTGATCTTTCTAAAATTCACATACTTTAATCCTAGGAAATGTAATCTCTATGGGTCATTAACATGTTTAAGACCCTTTATTCTGAGAATGTTTGCACTTAGAATAAAACAATTGTCCAAAAAGTTGATGTATATATAGGCCAACAAGCAATCCTCTTAAATCTTGTTACTATGACGTTCACAAGTCTATTGTATACTAAATAGGACGCATTGCTGTTCAATTGCGATAGCCTAGGCTAGTTCAGGGAACAAAGTATACGTGAGAACTACAGAAGGCTAAGGTACCTAGGCCTAGTTCTCATGTGCACTTTGTTCCCTCAACTATAGGCCTAGGCTATCGCTGTACAAAGTTTTTCCCACATGCTACTGTGAGAGTAACATCGTATGCGTGCGTTTCTGCAATGATTGTTGCTACATATACGCTTATGTGCGTGTATCAACGTAACCATAGCTATGAATTTAGCCATATGTCACAAATTGAACAGCAATGCGTGCTATTTAGCATACAATATAGTGTGAACGTCCTAGTAACAAGATTAAGCAGTTTCATAGAATGTTTAAAAAACAAACAACATGGTTTGTGTTAAACAAAATTTTGGGTCTCTTTTTGGACACTTAAGTGCAAATATTCTTAGAATGAAGGGTCTTTAACATATAAACAGGGGTGCAAATCCGGGAGGGGGGCAAGGGGCCTTTGCTCCTCAAGTGAAAGTGGGGGGAAAACTCTAATTTGCCCCCCAAATGTGAATAGCAATACTCATTTTTTTCGCCGCTTGGTCACTTTTGACATCCCTTTGATAACAACACATGACAACAATTATAGGCAAAATTTGGTCAGATGAGCCACAGAAAGTGACAGATTTGCTAATTATAAACTCAACTTTGCAAAATCAAAACCGCGATATTAATTTACATCAAAAACTGAGCCATTATGCAGGGTTGACAATTTCCAAACGAACGCACAACCTAACGAAAACGAGTCACGGCATTTCCTAGTAGTGTAGGAGAAAAATCTGTCCTCTACGTATGTTCCTTAAAAATAACCATTTAGATTTATTATCAATTAAGTAAGTCAATCTGTGGTCGTCTCGAATAATGATTAACGTTGTCCTGCTTTTTGTACATTTAAAAAAATTCCAGCTCTTTCAAAACTTTAATACAGTGAAGCACATCAGTAGTATTAATTAACTGTGTGCCCTAACTAATCCTTTGACAAGTGAAAATGTTCTAACTGAAACCCAGGAGCCTTTACACTAAAAAACTTCCGTTCGAAACAATCTTTCTGCAGCTTCTGAAATACTAAAACCCAGGAGCTTCCGGGGGCTTCGCCCCCTGAACCCCCACCGGGGCTTTGCCCCTGGACCCCACTCACGAGGGCCTCGCGCTTCTCGCTCACGGTGCACGCTACGCGAGCACAGTTTCAAATCCACGCGTACACCATATTCGTTTTCGCCCCCTCACTCTCAAACAGAGATTTGCGCCCCTGCATATAAATGACCCGTAGAGCTCAATTTCATAGGAGTAGGCTATACGTGAATTTCAGAAAGATCGTGACCATTCAAAATTTTTGAAGTTGTGGTAGCCCAATTTTGCAAATGGCGATATTGCTGACCTAGCCTATAGTTTGAGAAGCCTTAGTCCGCAGTCTGCTGACCTAGTAGCATGGTGGGACCGGAATTCGGTCACCTTCACGAATGCGCGTGCTGTACAATTGGTATGGAGTGAACTAGTCCTCAGTAAAGGCCCGTGTATAGATAGTTCTCACGTGACGTCATAGGAGCTTTTCACGTGTATTATTTCAGCCATGTCTGAGGGCAACCCCGGCATGTGTGTACAGGCTTGCCCACAGACATGGCGGTTGTTAACCCCTAGCTGTGACGTCACTGAGAACTATCTATAGCCGGTCGCGGCCGATAGCTCCCTATACAGTGTATAGTGAGAAGTATAGGCGAACGACCATAGTCCTTTACTGAGGACTAGGAGTGAACGAATTCCGGTCCCTGACAAATTGCGGTCCCTTTAGTATATGTATATGTGGGTCGCCGCTTAAGGGCTTCCCATACAAGCCTAGACTAGGCCTAGTTCAGTATGGGAACTTTGTTCATGATGCACTTTGACATCAAAGTGCATCATGATGCACTTTGACATCGTGCACTTTGAACAAAGTGTACAAAGTTGTACACTTTGTTTCCAGTTCAGGGAACAAAGTGTTGCCTAGGCCTACGTGCGAACTAGGCCTAGGTACCCAGCGTACCCTAAGCTAGGGAAGGTACCTAGGCCTAGTTCTCACGTACACTTTGTTCCCTGAACTAGGCCTAGGATATTGCAACACAAACTTTTGACCACATGTTACTGTGAGAGTAACGTCGTCTGCGTGTGTTTCTGCAATGATTGTTGCTACATACGCGTATGTGCGTGTATCAACGTAACAGCTATGGACTATGTCACAATTGAACAGCAATGAGTGCTATTTAGCGTATAATAGTGTGAACGTCCTAGTTACACGAATTGGCAGTTTCACAGAATGCTTAAAAAACAAAACAGGATCGTTTGTGTAAATCAAAATTTTTGGTCCCTTTTTGGACACTTAAATAATCTTAGAATGAAGGGTCTTAAACATATAAAGGACCCGTAGAGGTCAATTATGTAGGCGTATACGTGAATTTGAGAATGTTCAAGACCATTCAAAATTTTTGAAGGTGCGGTAGCCCAATTTTGACAATGGGTATATTGCTGACCTAGTATAGTGGGTGTACCTTGAGTCGGTCGGTACCTTGAATCGGTCAATGCACACAAAATGTAACATAGGCGCGCTGTAGCCTTCAAATGAACATATGACAGTAGAGAAACTCCAGCACGACATGACAATAACTCAAACTCTGTCAAAAATAAGCATTTACTCCCATTTTTAGAAGAAATTTACCCAGCCTAGGCTACATGTAGGCCTAGTGTTAGGCCTGCCTAAAGGTAGCTCGAGACCTTCTTTAAATGACCTAAAAAATTATTTTAAACAATTCTCCAAATCACTGCAAATGGTCTCCTTCCATCATTTTATGGTTTGCGTTTGTAATGGTGATATCATTATTGGAATAGCCTATATCTCGATAACACTCTTAGGCCTATGGGCTTTCATAATGTTTGGGTGACTGACTCAAGGTACCGTTATCAGTGAACCTAAGGCATCTGAAACTTGTGGTGGAAATTTCTCCGTCTCTTGAAAGTTTGCCAACGAAATTCACTCTAACTTTCAGGATTAAGAGAAAACACGTTCATGAGAATAATTGATAAGTTTAAATTACATATGACTACTTTATGTGTAGGCCTAGGCCTATGTTTTCAGTAAAATTTCCCTTAATTGACCGACTCATGGTACCACCATCATATGGGAAGCCCCAAAGCTTCCCAAATACTAACGTTAGGTCAGCAGACTGCGGACTAAGTCCTAGTCCTCAGTAAAGGACTGTGGTCATTCGCCTACAGCTCACTATACACAGGGAGCTATATAGGGAGCTATTGGCGACCGGCTATACACGGGCCTTTACTGAGGACTAGGGAAGCCCCAAAGCGACCCAAATACTAAGTTAGGTCAGCAGACTGCGGACTAGCCTAGGGTACCTAGGCCTAGTTCTGACGTACACTTTGTTCCCTGAACTAGTATGGGAAGCCCAAAAGCTTCCCAAATACTAGGTCAGCAGACTGCGGACTAACTGCGGACTAACCCCGAAGTAGCCTACCCTAGGTTATGCTTAGACCCAAGCGTTCAGACGAAAACTAAGAAAACAAATTATATACTCGGCTCACCTAAAACTATCTTGTGGGCTGTAGCTTCAGTCTTGATCTGATGAACTCGGCGTTATAATTAGACTCCTGATCAATTAATTTCGCAGTGCAGGCCTAACGTTAGGCTACTCATCAGATGTCACACCATACGATTTTGAACATCAACTGCATGTACGTGGGCGTAAGAAACAAGTGCGTTTGAACAGATTTCTTACAACCTGCACCGTACCTAGCCTAGTACCTGCAACTTTCTACAACACACGCAACTTTCTACAGGACGCACAAATTTCTACAACACGCGCAGCTACAACTTTTTTACAGCGAGCGCAACTTTCTATGGCACGCGCACTTTTTCACATGCACAGCACGCGAACAAATAAGACGTGCACAGTATGTACAGCTGTTAGTGCACTAGTCCGCAGTCTGCTGACCTAGTATTTGGGCCGCCTTAGAACTTCCCATACAGGGAGCAAAGTGTACGTGAGAACAAGGCCTAGGTACCCTAGGCTAGTAATGCACATAACTTGCAACACAAATAAATCTGAGTACAACGCTATGCACGCATCGTAAATTATGCCATATTTTGACCAGCCCGTCTCGCTTGCTTTCGTTACACTTGCATAATACATTCCCTATGTATTTATTCGGTACCGCACGAGTATTGGAAACTAATGCGCAATATATAGATATGATAGCGCCCAAATTATAAGCATAGATTCCAAACTCCTATACCTACACTGCATGCCACGCTCAGTGACTCCCCATGGAGACGCATATATTGGGGCGGAAGTGTGAATTTGACATGCGCGCCGTTCTATTCTGTGATCTGCGTACAAAAATAAGATCGCGTTACAGAATATTCCATTGTTGAAAGAGGTTAGCGTACGTAAACTTTTACAACGCGTTATACACGCGCAGAATACATATCTCTGTGTGTTATCCGGAATATTTGACGCACACTTCTGCACCCTCGGGAAACAAACGCGCTGGTTTGTTTCCCGTTGTGTGCGCGTAGGAAATTAAACGCGCATATAAAAGTGCTTTACTTAAAGTGGGCATGGCACGGCCAAAATAACTGTTGTGTATTGCAAGGTTGGGTACAGTATTGTAAAAGTATCATCTCAAACACAATTAAAACCTGCGCAGTTCGGCATAAATAGAATTTGAAGAAAAACGTCCAGAAATCCAATTTCGAAAATGCCGCAACAGGTCACCTGACTTTTATGACGCAATTGGCGGCACCCCGCACTGCGCTATGTAAGGACGCGTATCTAGATGTGAAACTAATACAACGCTTTGGGAAAGTTTCATATCTTAGAAACTTCATGAAAAGGATTACATCACAATACCCGCCCAACATACAGAGCGCAAAGCGCGAAACATGTTGGGGGCTTCGAAGCATATCATTGGCCAATATGTTCGCGTGCATATGCGCCCGTGTTTTAGCTTCCCTGCATATAATAAACAGCTTTGTTTTTGTGCAAAAAGAACGCGGTCCGGGCGCGCTGTACAGAACAGCTATGAACATGTATGGACAGTCCATAACAAGCGCTCCTTTACTCAGTGAGCTGTTCAGTAACGTTGCTATTGTGAATGGTAAGCAGTCACCGCGCATGCGACGCATAGTTCACAATGTGGTCACTGGTCACGCGCGCTGCTGTATAGTATCGTAGCACAGGTGTTTGCAATGATGTACCTGCTAACACGCGTTATAGCATGCACATGATTCGATGTGTAGAACGATGGGTGAGCTGCCTGGCATGGTACAGTGTTACTAACCGTGCCTCCAATGGCGTCACGATCATGAGACGCGCTCACATACTTTTTTTCGCTTTTGGATTTCAGATGGCTGAGTCTGGCCTGTAATTGGGAATTCACAAGGAATTACTGTGTTTATGGACGTAGATGAGTCGGGAAAACATTCGTTTCATTTCAAGCTGTACCCAAAGAATATTTACTGAGAAACGTACCTTGGCCCTGTCATACCCACTTTAAAGATACCATAGAAACTGACTAATGAATAAATTCATGAAGTTTAAACCAGTCATTGTGGGTTCATGTTCAAGTGTACCTATTTGTAATGCCGCCAGGAAGAAATAATCTTCTTGTAAGTAAAATTAAGTTTGAAGAGTAATTCTTCTTACATTAACAATGTTTCGAAATTACAAGTAGTAATACTTTTGTAAGACATTCATTTTCCTGTTTGTTTTCAAAACGACTGGTAAGTGATGGCACTTCCGCCCCGGCATTTTGGGCTCCGTGGGGAGTCAACGGACCATTTTATGTCTGGAATCTATGCTTATAATATCTTTGATAGTGCCGCACTATGAATGTCATTGCGGACACGCTAACGGATTTTTCGTTCATAATTCGCGCAAGAAGGATTATGCATAAATTAAGCTGGATAATTTTGGTCACATTGGCTATCTAATATGTAGTTTATAAAATTAGACCATTCACGGTTACGTCACTGGTTGGCATTGGCTGGCATAGAGCATACGCTAGGGTTGTATTCGACACCCTGTTCTTGACTGATGGTTGGCATTGGCTGGCATAGAGCATACGCTAGGGTTGTATTCGACACCCTGTTCTTGACTGTTCCAGAACATGACGAGAACATGGGAACTCGCTATCTGCAGCCATGTGTCGAACACGAATCCTACACTACAGGCACAGTTACCATGGATACACCGACTGTATACTTAGAGAATAGTCAAACTTCATATCACCTGATATTCAGGTAGGCCTACCTCAAATAGAGTACCATCCTGTCGGTACTGTTAAGAACACCAGCGGTATACTAAAGTGACCGACAATACTGTTTAGCCTATGTACCGTATTTTTCGTCTAACGTCGACGTCACTCTAGGTACGTACATATGCCTTACCATGACGCCGTACCTTTTCATACCGTACTTTCACTAGTAACTTCGTTCACTTTTCATAATAAGCCGGCAAGTCTGTTGTTAGGTCATTTACACATGCCGGACACATGTTCTGCTTAAGTTGTTGTCATTTGAAAAATGGCATCAAGTACAGCTTCGAAGGGAGTTGTGCTGAGATTTCCGTGAGAAGACATCTCCGCCATCTTTGTTTATGTTCGTTCTCGCTGCACCACCAGCAGAGGTGGTGTGAGATTTGGGTGCAAGAACAGTTCGTGAACGTATCCTTTCGTGATCGACTCTCACGAGAACACTGTTCTCTCTTCTAGAACAGGGTGTCGAATACAGCCTTGAGCATATACGTGCACTTTTGTGTTGTGCGTATAAACGCTGGCGCGATTGGGTTCAGAACGTAGACGAATCAGAATCTACTTTGCATTGTGACGACAGTGCAAGTGCGCCTTATGAAGTCTTTAAACTAACCAGCCGTGAAGCTTTTTGTTTGTAAACATGAATGAGTCTATGATGGCACGACCTTTCAAGGCCACTCTAAGAAAGTTTTCATTTTTCAAAAACAAGAAAAAGGAATGTGAATCTGTTTGTACCTGCAAATCTTTTGGCGGTCTTGATCTTATTTGCGAGATATGAATCTTTACCTCAAAATTTCCCTTCCTAGAGATACACGTACAACAATTTCAGAGTTTCCACTTTAAGCCGAAGATCGGAACGAACCTAATAAGGCCAACGGGCGCTGTTTGCAACTTGCTGTATGTACGTGGCTCTGTGTAGGTTTTGGCGCGTTAAATTTGGGGCTGCATGTCTTTGCGCGTGCGTGCTTGCAATAAATGACAGTTCACGCGCATTTGCCAGGGAACTTGTTGTCAGCGTGCTGCTTCGAAAATTGACGCGCTGATTGTGACATCAGTTATTGACGCGCATTGTTGGTTTGAAAGGTGCGCGAAATTTGAAAGTGGCCTTACTAGGTTACTTCGACTGTATATCTTGGATTTCAATAGACCTTATGCATATGATGTCACAGAGCAGAAAATGCTCCCTCGTTTAGAGGTAAAGGGCGTTTTATTGCAAGTTACACCAACAATTGCAGACACTGAGCTGATTTGTCAACCAATCGCATGGCGTGTAAGTCTTCTACACGCGCCTGCGAAATCTACGCCGTTCGTGCACGCGTGCTTCAATTCATTGTTTACTCCACTGAGCTATAGAGGGATTTCAGTCACGTGACTTTAACCAACTAGACGCAATTTTGAAGGCAAGATCGCGCGTCTTTTTTTGTTTTGACGGACACGCGTCCATTGTGTCACAGTAGTATCTATGGTTATGCTGTGCGCGTGTGCTGTAAATACACTTCCTGCGTGTGTGTTTTTTGCCTTCAGTGCCTGGGAATTCATTGCGCGTGACGTCACATGAAATCCCTCTATATAACTGGAGGACGCACGTCAATGCAGAATACGCCTCGAAACTGAAGCCAACTTGGGGAGTCACGTGATGTAGGTTAGCTTACTCAAGTCGATTCTACTGCCCTCGAAACGCGTATCTAGCAGTGCTGTAGTCGAGTCCACCTTCCGAGTCCGAGTCCGATTCCTCACCTGCCGAGTCCGAGTCCAAGACCTAGTCACTGGCAGTCGAGTCCGAGACCGAGTCCGAGTCACAAGCTCCGAGTCCGAGTCCCCCTATGGAAAAGTGTATCCTAAGAAAATTTGTCTACTGTTGAAGCATCTTTGAGAAATTGTAGTTTTTGTTGAATTATCTGCCCTACCTGGGACAAAATACAGAAATTCGTTGCAGCGGCTGTTCGTCGTTGCCGGGGGGGGGGGGGGCTTACTCGAAATCCATATATGGGCCATATATGGAAATTCATATCTGGCCCATATCTGGTCCAGATATGGAATTTGTATCTGGCTTTAACAAAAATTGGGCAGATATAACTTGATATAACATAAAGGCCATATATGGCCCATATAAAATTGTATATGGCTCAATTTTTATATGGGACAGATACGGTACATATATGGCAAATCTGTATATGCCCCATACATGGCAAATCCATACATCTTTATATTATCTTTATATTAGCCAGATATATCCAGATACAGATTTTGAGTAAGGGGGGGGGGGCACATACTTTATCGTACCCATTATGACTCCCCGACGAATATGGAGTTCCCCAGACGATAGGGGCCATAGCCTTTGCTTCCCTACCTGGCACTAGCCCTGTCTACAGTTCTGCACTGCGTGAGTCACCAGTATGGTCATTTTGATGTAACTATGCGTTGTTTTCCAAACTAAATATGTTGCGGACGAAAACTGCTCTCTGAAACGAATGAAGTCACAACAATTCTGTACTTATCATGCGTTAGTAGCCAGCATGTGAGGAAGCTCTTGATCAATTATTCTCAAATGCGGTCAGATAGAGAAGTGGGTCTGTCGAGTTCAAGGGCCGCATTCCCAAAAGTCGACAATTAATAAGTTGATTCAATGATTCTATTTCATTTAACAGGGCTGTGGAAAATGCGCACCCTTATAAAATGTCGAAACACATTGTTAGGGAATGCCATGATTACATTTGATTTAGTTTTTACTAGTACCGAAAGATAACTTCCAGAAATTTTGATTACATTTACCAATCAACACACGTTTAACATGATACATTTTTTATTGTACATACTGTCACCTCACTTCGCAAATTAAATTTCCGAGATTTAACTTTTCTACAAGCTTTGTCACTACAAATCCGCAATGCACCACTACATAACTTTACGCCACCGTGTTCATAACATGATTTTCAACAACACAGCACACGAAGTAAGTCTTGGCTAGATATGACTGATCAAGGAACATGTCGGAGAGCCTGCTACGTAGGGGACCTAGCACCTGCAGGGGAACGAATTTGGAAGGAGTCAAATAGTTACTCTAAATTATATAAGTTAAACATACATGTCATAGATTAGTAGCCCCTTTTCCTACTTTTGTAAGTTTTTTTCTTGTCGAATATGATTTTCTCAAAACGTAAAATCATTTCAGGGGCCACACCGACAGGGTCCGGGGCCGCGTTTGAGAACCACTGAACTAATACAAAGGCGATCTCAAAGGTGGGGAGACAAGGAGCAATTGTTAGTGAAAGGTTTATTAGGTACCTTAATTAAAATGTCTCGGAAAGCATCGTCGTGTGGCTCTCAGCCACACTTTTATGACATGAAGCCCCGATGGAAGGGTTACTCAAGAGTACTAAATGTGCGTCATTACACCAACCATGCATGGTTCTTGCATGCTCAATTCAGTAACCTTAGCCTGAATAGGGAATCGTGACTCTCAATAAATTTTTCGGCAAAATTTGCGTGAGTTCCCGTTAAGTAGGTGTATCTTTAATAGTACTGTCTTTACTCCTTAGTAGAACTTTTGTCGGTGGAATTGGCTCCTGATTACTTCCTGTAGGATCGGTGCTTGAGTAAATTACTCCCTCCTGCTGTTCACTTTCCCCACCAACATCCAATCATTGACCGAAAGCAACTATCTGAAATTTGCAACCACGATAGGAAGAGTGTTCTGTTAGCATTTCAAATTATACCTGGGGACGCGGGTTTTTCTCTAAAAATTGTCCAGAATGGCCCAAAAGCCATCAAATTTAAAAAGAATTTTGAGGAGGATCCCCACCCTCCGACTTCTCGCCTTCGGCATTCGGAGTGAAACGCTTCCCTGAACACACCTAACGAAGGTGCAGGCTCCAATGAAGACTGCTTCTCTGGCATCTTTTACTGTGGAAGCCCATGGCCATACCTTTGTTAGAGTTACCCATAACATTTCATTCATTTTGAAAAGTATTATACACCATCAACCAAGGGGCTTAGCGAAGGTGTTATCTTGGGCGGGGGGGGGGGGGGTGGGTGCAGAGATTGTGTTTTGCCGACAGATCTGCTAATGCGTAGCGCGAAAACGAGCTTTAGCGGGTAGGGTTCAGGGACCCGCCTTAGGGCCCCTGGTGGGTGTCACACTAAGAACTCCTTAGGTTCGTTTGCGCCATCAAATGAAAAATGAGGGCGTTTGTAGAAGTAGTCTGCTATTTTCCCTATAGATAGCCCCTACTTAGAATAAAATGTAGTTAATCCTCGATAGCTAATCGTAGGAATGCTTTCCTTTTGTTATGCGAGAAGTGTTGTAGAGGGATTCGGGTGTGTCAATCTGAGTTGTTGGGTTCTAATAGTAGAAATTAGAGACAGTTTGGGGAGAACGCTTTAGCTCCTGAGAGAAGTAAGACACAATTTGGGAAGTAAAAATGGACCTGGCGCAGGAGTGTCCGTGATCACGACGGCGGAGCTCCCAGGGTGGGACCTGTTCTATTCAGCCAGTCTAGAACGGGACCACTGTCAGGTGGTGTCAGTTAAGTCAAAGTTTGTCCCTTGGGGACGTTGTTACTCCTTCGGGGAGCAGAACTCCTTCGGGAGTATTGTTTGGTTTTCGCCCCTGGCTCTTCGCCAGAGAGTCAGGGGACTTTTGGGAAAAAAAGAAAAATGGACAGTCTGTAGTCAAGAAGTTTTCTTCGAGAAGTGGGTAGAAAAGGTTCAGGTAGGCAGTGGTCTACATATCAGTTTCGCAAAGGTTGTAGAACTTTGACGGTACTGGTGTTCGTCATTAAATTTTGGGTGTAGAAGCCTGCAGCCAAGGGTGTGTCGGAAGGTTCCGGCCCGTGTTGAGGCCTTGTCACTGGTCGTATTCGTGAGACGGAGGTCCGCTCATCGTTACCGACTTTCGCTGGAGTCTACCTCACTGAGAAAGCAACTTAATTGCTACTCTGTATCGTTGTGAGTATCTATTTATTGTATTTCATTGTATTAAGGTAAACGGGTAACTTTAGTGACATAATCGTAGGACCCCTGGGCTGAATCTGGGAGGTGTGGCAAATGGGTGGCGAACATGCTAGTGGCATATTGGAGTGTATGTTGGAATAAATGAAGGTTGTTCAATTGCTGGGAGGGAAAACCTTACTTATGTAATTTTCAATGCAAGCAAAAGGTATAGATGTGAGTGCGTTCAACTGTTATGTGATCCCTATTGTTTGAAAGACATTTTATGTGTCCCGTGGCTTATGAAAGTTCATGTTGTATTCTGTAGGGCCACCAGTCCCTGTAGTCTGAAGTACCGCAAGGAGATACGGTCGACAGAAAACGAATCGAGACGCGTGTGCCTATATACCTAGAGCCTGGACGTAAGCAGAAAATTAAAAACGATAGACACTTCATATTGAATATATATGTCCATCTGAAATGAAATGAAGAAGGTCGTTAACTGACGTGGGGATATTTTGTCAGGACGTAACTTCAAAGGGTGTTAAGAAATCCCCTCTTCCGTATAATAAGGATGCAATTTTAAGAAAAATCACTGTTTCTTAAAGACAGAGGATTGGAAATGTTATCAGGGAGTTAAGTAACTCCATGATGTAATGCAGTAAAAGGAACCGGGAAAAGTCGATTAAGCAAACCGAGTTGGAAGATGGATGACTGGTTTAGATGGATGAATTGATTATGAAATGACTTAGCCACACCTGTGCCATAATCTTAGTTTTCTGTTATAATTTAAGCCTTAAGATTGTTTGGACTATATATTTTGGGGAACTTTGTGTAGTGTTGTTTGTATAATTTAGGGTTTTTGATTCCTTGCCGAAGGCAGGCAAGGAATCTATGCGATGGTGATGTCGTGTGTGTGTGTGTATGTGTGTATGTGTGTGTGTGTATGTGACGCCTAGCTTGTAAACACGATATCTCAAGGTAGCAATGACCGACACTTTTCATATTTGGTATATAGATTTGTCATGTTGAGAGAAAGAACCCTATTGTTTTTGGTGGAGGTCAAAGGTCATTTGAGGTCACCAGAGGTCAAAAACCAAAAACTTTGTAAACACGATATCTCAAGTTAGCAATGACCGACACTTTTCATATTTGGTATACAGACTTTACATGTCAAGAGGAAGAACCCTGTTGTTTTTGGTGGAGGTCAAAGGTCATTTGAGGCCACCGCAGGTTAAAAGCCGAAAAGGCTCGTAATCAAGCTATCTCAAGATAGGAATGACCAACACTTTTCATATTTGGTATATAGATTCATCATGTTGAGAGGAAGAACCCTAAAATTTTTGGTGAAGGTCAGAGGTCATTTGAGGTCACCTTAGGTAAAAGGCCAAAAAGCTCGTAATCACTATATCTCAAGATAGGAGTGACCAACACTTTTCATATTTGGTATATAGATATGTCATATTGAGAGAAAGAACCCTATTGTTTTTGGTGGAGGTCAAAGGTCATTTGAGGCCACCAGAGGTCAAAGACCGAAAACCTTGAAATTGGGATATGTCAAGATAGGAATGGCGGATATAGGTTTGTCATGTTGAGAATAAGAACGCTATTGTTTTTGGTAGAGGTCAAAGGTCATCTGAGGTCACCAGAGGTTGAACTACAGAAACCTTGTAAATGGCTTGTAATCATGATATCTCAAGATAGCAATGACAGCCACTTTTCATATTTGGTATATAAATTTGCCATGTTGAGAGGAAAAACCCTATCAATTTTGGTGGAGGTCAAGGTCATCTGGCGTTACCAGAGGTCAAAAAACAAAATTTCCTAAGAATTCCCAAGATTGTCATCTGGGGTCACTGGGATCAAAAGCAACATTTCCCAAGAATTCTCAAGATTGTCATCCGGGGTCACTATAGGTTAAAAAGCAAAGTTTCCCAAGAATTCCCAAGATCATCATATGGGGTCATCAGAGGTCAAAAAGCAAAATATCGCAAGTATTCCCAAGATTGTCCTCTGGTTTCACCAGAGGTCAGAAAGCAAAATTTAAGTTCCCAAGAATTCCCAAGATCGTTATCTGGGGTTATCAGAGGTCAAAAAGCAAAATTTCTCAAGAATTCCCAAGATCGTAATCTGAGGTCACCAAGGGTCAAAAAGCAAAATTTCCCAAGAATTCCCAAGATAGTCATCAGGGGTCACCAGAGGACAAAAAACAAAATTTCCCAAGAATTTTCAAGATCCAAGATCCATTGGAGTTGAATTCCTTTCAAGACACTTTCGTTTTTCTTTTTTGTTATATTTGGTGGAGTTCAAAGTTCATGTGAGGTCAGCAGGGGTGAAATTGTTAAAATATCGTAAAATGATGTAGTCAAGGTAGATAAATTTGAGGGATAAACCTCAGTACAACAAAGCATCCCCATTCGGCAAGGAATCACTAAGCCCTTAGGCTTTCTGGTTTCTTTTCCTTATGTCCTTATGTATTTTTGTATGGTTAGTAAATCTATTTGGCTGGCAAGTAGCAGTCAAAAAAAAAAAAAAAAAAAAAAAAAAAAAAACCTGGAAGGAGTCTGTAGTTACTTGTGGTGTATACTCTCCACCCTAGCGTAAAGCGTCAAATATTGTTTCCAGCTAAAGGTGACAGTGGGGTCCAGGGGCAAAGCCCCTGGAAGCTCTGAGGTTTAAGCATATCTCTGGGTGAAAAATTAAGTCTCAGGATGGATATATTTTGGTTCATAATGCATCATCTAAATGCAGAGATTCCCCATAATTTTAATGTATTAGGCTATTCCTCTCGTCAGGCCGCTATAGTTTTTAAGCTGTTGGGATCCAGAGGCCCGCCAGTGTTTTAGCTGGGGCGTTTTCTCAATGCGACATTTACTGATCTGTGGCCTGGGGGAGGGACATTGATGCAATATTTGAGGGGATTTCTGCCCTAATGAGGAACCTCAAAATTTACACCCGGGTAGAATTTGCTTGTTAGATTTTTTGTGCGACATTTTGTCCCCGTTTATGCGACATTGTCGCACAAATAGGGGCTGGCTAAAACACTGGGCCCGCCTGGGCTGGTGGGGGCCCAAGGGGCTTCGCCTCCGGAAGCTCTGAGGTTTTAGCATAATCTCTGGGTAAAAAATTAAGTCTCATGCCGTGCAGGATAGGTATATTTTGGTTCATAATACATTATCCAATGCAAAGATTCCGGATAATTTAAATGTGTTAGGTTATTCCTCTCGTCATGCCACTACACTTCAGGAGCTGAACCTGTCGTTCAGAATTGGAAAACTATGCGTTCAGGATTTGAACACAAGACGCATCAGGTGTTCAAATATGGTTAGTGTTCAAATAGGCGTCCAGCGTTCAAAAAGGGAGAAAAAATGTTCAGAATCTTAACACAAGCGTTCAAAATAAGCCTATGCTTTGAACGCCAGGATGGGTTCTGTACCTGTTTCATTTTGGTGTTCAAAAGTTAAAAGCCTGAGACTGAAATGAAGGGAAGATACGCGCGGCAAGCATTCTTTTTTCCCAGGATGCATTATTTTTTTCCCAGAATGTTTGTGGGTAAAACGGATCCTCAGGAGTTTGCAAAATGTGTTTGAAGTCAAGGTTAGGGTTTAGAAAACGGGCTAGGGATGCCCTATCCATGTGTAATTGGGTGTTGCTCCCCATGGTGATGATGAAAATGAGGAATAATAAGCGAAAGTGTTTTCCAAGAATGTCATATGACCCGAAATAGTGCGCCTATACGGAAGCCTTTAAAATTCCTTTTCTTTCTCTGAGTTACTGACGGTCAGTGGCGTACCCAGGATTTCTCTCAAGGTAGGGGGGGGGGAAGCATGCAGTATGTTGTGCAATCGCCGGCCTGGGGGAGGAGGTTCTAAGGGGAGGGGGTGTCCCCCTCTACTTAGGAAATTTTTTGAAAAAATAGGTGTCCTTACATGCAATCTGGTGCCACATACATGCTACCCTTCGAAGTAAAATGTGTTAAAAAATTTACGTATTTTTGTGAACCTAAAAAAAACGGCACCTGTGAGGGGGCCCATGGCGCTACTGCCGACGGACTCAGTCACTCGTCCAAGTACACCGACGGCCATTGATACGGCCGTATACGGACGTCACATGCATAATCAATTTGCCGACGGGTCTTCAACCTGAATGGGCCAATTAGATGAAGAGTCGAAAATCGAAATAGCCGATAACAGACTGGCTGCGATCTCCAGTTTTCTCTTTCTCTTTTTGATTCCTTGCCGAAGGCAGTCAAGGAATCTATGCGATGGTGATGTCGTGTGTGTGTATGTGTGTATGTGCGTATGGGTGTGTATGTGTGTGTATGTGACGCTTAGCTTGTAAACACGATATCTCCAGTTAGCAATGACCGACTTTTCATATTTGGTATATAGATTAGTCATGTTAAGAGGAAGAACCCTATTGTTTTTGGTGGAGGTCAAAGGTCATTTGAGGTCACCAGAGGTAAAAAACCGAAAACCTTGTAAACACGTTATCTCAAGATAGCAATGACCGACACTTTTCATATTTGGTATACAGATTTGTCATGTCAAGAGGAAGAACCCTGTTGATTTTGGTAGAGGTCATTGGTAATCTGAGGTCACTGGAGGTTAAGCTGCGAAAACCTCAGAAATGGCTTGTGAACACGATATCTCACGATAGCAATGACCGACACTTTTCATATTTGGTATATAGATTTGTCATGTTAAGAGAAAGAAGCCTATTGTTTTTGGTGGAGGTCAAAGGTCATTTGAGGTCACCAGAGGTCGAAAACTGAAAGCCTTGTAAAAACGATATCTCAAGATAGCAATGACCGACACTTTTCATATTTGGTATACAGATTTTTCATGTCAAGAGAAAGAATCTTATTGATTTTGGTAGAGATCAAAGGTCATCTGAGGTCACAGGAGGTTAAGCTGCAAAAACTTTGTAAATGGCTTGTAAACACGATATCTCAAGATAGCAATGACCGACATTTTTTATATTTGGTATATAGATTTGTCATTTTGAGAGAAAGAACCCTATTGTTTCTGGAAAAGGTCAAAGGTCATTTGAGGTCACCAGAAGTAAACGACTAAAAACTTAGTAACCACAATTTCTCAAGGTAGGAGTGATGGACACTTTTCATATTTGGTTTGCAGATTTTTCATGTTAAGAGGAAGAACGCTATTGATTTTGGTAGAGGTTAAAGGTCATCTGAGGTCACTGGAGGTTAAGCTGCGAAAACCTTATAAAGGGCTTGTAAACACGATATCTCAAGATAGCAATGACCAACACTTTTCATATGCGGTATACAGATTTGTCTTGTTGAGAAGAGGAACCCTATTGTTTTTGGTAAAGGTCAAAGGTCATTTGAGGTCACTGGAAGTAAAAGACAGAAAACCTTGTAATCACAATTTCTCAAGGTAGGAGTGAAGGACACTTTTCATATTTGGTATACAGATTTGTCATGTCAAGAGGAAGAACGCTATTGTTTTTGGTAGAGGTCATTGGTCATCTGAGGTCACCGGAGGTTAAACTGCAAAAGCCTCATAAACGGCTTGTAAACTCTTATCTCAAGATGGCAATGACTGATACTTTTCATATTTGGTATATAGATTTGTCATGTTGAGAAGAAGAACCCTTTTGTTTGTGGTAGAGGTCAAAGGTCATTTGAGGTCACCGGAGGTAAAACTGCGAAAGCTTGTAAAGCGCTTGTAATCATGATATCTCAAGATAGCAACGACCAACACTTTTCATATGCGGTATATAGATTTGTCTTGTTGAGAAGAGGAACCCTATTGTTTTTGGTAAAGGTCAAAGGTCATTTGAGGTCACTGGAAGTAAAAGACAGAAAACATTGTAATCACGATATCTCAAGGTAGGAATGAAGGACACTTTTCATACATGGTATATTGATATGTCATGTTGAGAGAAAGAACCCAATTGTTTCTGGTAGAGGTCAAAGGTCATCTGAGGTCACTGGAGGTCAAAAAACAAAATTTCCCAAGAATTCCCAAGATCGTCATATGGGGTCACCAGAGGTCAAAAAGCAAAATTTCCCAAGAATTCCCAAGATTGTCATATGGTGTCACCAGAAGTCAAAAGGCAAAATTTGCCAACAATTTCCAAGATTGTCATGGGGTCACCAGACGTAATAAAGCAAGAATTCCTAAGTGACATTTGGGGTCACTAAAGGTCAGAAAGCAAAATTCCTCGAGAATTCCCAAGATCATCGTCTGGGGTCACTAAAGGTCAAAAAGCAAAATTTCCCAAGAATTTTCAAGATCCAAGATCTACTGGAGGTCAGAGGTCATTTGAAGTCATCAGAAGTATATGCATTGAAAAACACGGTATTTCAAGACAGGGGTGTTTGATACATGTAATACTTGTAAATTTGAGGGATAAACCTCAGTGTAACAAAGGATCCCCATTCGGCAAGGAATCACTAAGCCTTTGGGCTTTCTGGTTCTTTCTTTTCATTCTCCGTCTTCCCTTTCACTCCCTTCCTTTCCCTTTCCTTTCCCTTCTCTCTTCTTTTCCTCCTTTCCTCTTTTCCTCTTCTTTTCCCCCTTTTGCGAAAATTTGCCGATGGCGACCAAATATTGGGGGGTGTGACACCCCCCACTCCCCCGCTCGCTATGAACAACGCACCAATGCAAGACTCCTTGTGGTGTAGTATGATGCGCGGTATGTCAAATTTTCTCACCTCAACCACAGCCATGATGGGACTGAGGTCGGCTCTGGTCTCGTATGACACCCTGCCCCGTCATTCCATTCCTTCGTATAAAATTTTATAAATTCACCACTGCCTCAGGTACATATAAATCTATGTTAGCCAAGTTAGCACTTAAAGAACAATGTTTTGGCGTAGTTTTCCGTCTTCGTGGCAAGTTTTGGCTACGAGCACCGTTTCCTGCAATCATTGGGGCGTTTGTAATTTTTCATTTTCTATGCACCGGTCTCGTGCTCCTCCGTAGGGTCAGCACATATGAAAAAATCTTGAATCCCTCAGTGTATTTAACTGTGTTATCGTGTAAATCAGCACGTGATTCACATTAACAGAGGCGCAGTATTTTATCGCTTACAAAATAACTCATGTTTGGAGAAGGTGAAAACGTTCTTCCTGCATGGCTGTACTCATGTGTGCCTTTTGAAAGCAAGACAAGAATTGTCCATCAATTTTTAATGTGAAAAGTTTTTACGACATAGACTCTTTTTCCTCATTATATTTGCTAGGCCTACTACTTCTGTACTATTTCTTTCTCCTGTTAATGTCTTTTTACATTTTCATGTACCATTTCATCAAGCTACAATGTGGGACTCACAGACTTTCTATAGTACTGGAGAATTACTATGGAGCTTGCACGTGGGGTTCAAAGGAGAGCACCTTCCATGACGAAAGTGAAATCACGGGGATTCCCCGGTGAAGCAATTGCAATACATTTCTCTAAGTCAGCTTGGGTACATTCCAATGAGTCTGCCCTGTTGATGTAGTGCTGTATACAGTATACACAATAGCAGGAATATGGAACGCGAAAAGGGCAAATATTGTCGATAACGGCGGCTTAATGATTGGTAACGATGACTTTTGAAGTGGTAACGATGGTTTTTGCGGCGGTAACGATGACTTTTGAAGTAGTGGCGTCAATTTACTAAGTCGTGACGATGCAAAATCAATCAATGGCTACAACTTTTTAGGTGGCAACACAAAGCAACGTAACCACTTATGAGTTCGTCGCAGCTTTTTAAGTAGCGGCGTTAGTGTTGTAGTAAGAACGACGCAAAAGAAGTAGTAACTACCATTTGATATAAAGTGTTAACACAAACTGAGTCAACAGCTGCTTTTAGCTTCGCGGTAGCTTTTCAAGTAGCGGCGCCCTTTCACTAAGTAATAACGACGTAAAACGAAGTAACTACCACTTTGCAAGTCGTGGAACAATACGAAGTGACAACTTTTTAGCTCGCGACTTTGTGCGTGGCGCTGTTCAGTTTGCAATGCATGCATGCAATGCCTCCACATGAAAACTAGTTTTATACCTTTGGCGTACCATTGTGTGCTTTTCTACGGGTAGAAATCAGTCCGTCTTACGTCCATGCACCCAGCCAACTATATACGTACGTGCCTTGGCACAAACTGAACAGCGCCACGCACAAAGTCATCAACGAAAAAGTCACCGCCAACTTACTATTTAGTGAAAGCCCGCCGCCACTTCAAAAGTTGCCACGAAGCTAAAAGCTGCCGTTGACTCTGTTTGTGTTATCCCCTCCTGTAAAGTGGTACTTCGTACTTCTTTTGGCGTCGTTCTTACTGCAAGACTTACGCCACTACTTCAAAAGTCATCGTTACCAATTCAAAAGTCACCGTTATCGACGATATTTGCCCTTTTCGCGTAATATATGAACGGGAAAAGGGCAAATATATGGAACGCCAAAGGGTAGCCATTGATTGATTTTGCATCGTCACAACTTAGTAAATTGACGCCACTACTTCAAAAGTCATCGTCACCTCCGCAAAAGTCATCGTTACCACTTCAAACTCATCGTTACCAATCTTTAAGCCGCCGTTATCGACAATATTTGCCCTTTTCGCGTTCCATACTTGAGGTTCAAAGCAAAAGCACCGCCCTGATCAAAGTGACATCACGGGGATTCACCGGTGTAGCAATTGCAATACATTTTCCTCGCCAATTTATGCATTCCAAAGTCTATCTGTTCAGGACGTAATGGTGTAATTAGCTGAGACGTGCACAACTACGGAACTGCCTACTAACCATTCTATCCACGAAGCACGAAGTATGCTTCTTTGCGTTGTAATTGTGTACTTTACTGTCGAGATGTCACCCCGCTGTCTTTATGTAAATATCATGGTACCATTAAGCAGTTCCGAGCGAGTAACTTGCATTGAGCGATTTTTCAACACTCTTTGTAAACGTTACAAGGGTAGGCTCCGGGGAGTCGAACTAACCTCCTTTTTTGCATCCTCTACATTTTTCATAGCTTTGTTTATGTTAGATTGCTGGGGTTTGTCATTTTGGCGGCATTGGACCCATCAAATAGCAAGATTCGTACCGCCTTATCACAAACCCTTCGAATGTCCTTGGAGTAAGCTATGCATGATATGAAAACTCACTAAAAAATCCTCTTACTTCTCTTACTTCAAGTCGGTGGAGACACAACGGTTGTGATGACTTGGACAGCCTGACAGGAAGTCCTCAGGTTTTGGGTACATCCCAACAAAAGTTGTTAAAGGTCACTAAATTTTTTTCTCGATATGACTTCAACCCGTCTTCAAAAGAGAGAAAACCATCTTTACCGTTAACTTATCTTTGGCAATGGCGTAGCCAGACCCTACCATGGGTTCAGAAAAACGGACCCTTTTCCAACGCTATAAAGCTTTCTCAGTCTTTTTGTATGTGTTGGAATGTTTGGGATTATCATTTTGAAATATTTAAAGTACCAAAATGCAAGGTCTGAATCCTTACCCGATCCCCAAATCCTTCTTACATGTCCCAGTATCCAGGTCGACGCATCGCGGTGCAAGTAAGTATACGAGAGTAGCGGTACGTGTACTGTTCCTTTGACCGAGGACATTTGCTGCAATATTTTGAGGAAAATATGCACTTCGTGCAATCGCAATTTGGCGGAAGGGGCAACCTATGATAGTTCACTCGATTGTGATTCTCAGAACAAGTTGAGGTCAATGGATTATCAAACTGCCAACGTAACGCAACTTTACACAGGTGATTATCCACTTCCGTAGATCTAAATGCAATGAGCGCGGCCGGTTGCTTGTATATGCGATATGCTGTTATGAAAGTTTATGTCCATATGTTACCGTATTTACTTATGATCGTTTGTTTTAAAGCAGCTGCGCATGCATAAGTAGAGTTTCCGTCACGATGGAGATGAGAAAACGTACCAATCTTTTTTTTTCTTTTAAGAAAAAGAACACGCGTTGACAATATGAGTAACTCAACCATAAAACCCTGCTCAAATCTCCAACTACCTATGTTTTGCTCAGGTTCGTTGCGCCATAGTGAGCGGTAATTTCCCTCATGGTGCAATCGCTGGTTAGCCTATATAAAAGGCAGTGAACTCGTCTGCGAACATTTCAGAAATGCAAACACTTTTCACTAGCGTGCACAAAGGAAATCTTCGGATATATGGCTTGGTTTCACCACCAGGCTTCGGCTCCGGTTGTTGAGAATTGAGAAAAGGAAGCTGACCGCCAAATAGTGGTAAGCTGAGATTTCTTACAGTACTTATTTGCTGTTATTTTCATTCTTTTCAATGGCGTGTCCAGGATTGTATTTAAGGAGGGGGGGGGGGGGGCAAAGTATGCCCCGACACTATTAGAGACCTATAGTGGGAGAGATTGGCCAACGTATTTCATGGGCCCCATTTTGGAGTCAAATGTTAACCATGGCCAGATATCATAAGCACTGTGTGCCTACAGTTTCCGTACAAAATGCATGTAAAACAAAGTGAGTTACAGCGTTCCTAGAGGTAACTCTGGCTGGCACTGTCTGCCGGATCCTTTAGTTTGTCACCCGGTGCAAGAAAAGCCGTCCTAGGAGGGGTCTAGAGGGAAGGGATAACACCCTCCATTTTGAGTAACTCTTGCTAAAAGAAAGTGACGAAAATGCAGAATTGTGTATGCTATTTTGACAGTTTTAGAATTGATATAATTTTAAAAATCTTATTTTAGTGAATGTGTCTTATTTTTGTGCTGGTAAGAAAGGGGAAGAGGATATCCTATTCCCCTTTATTACCAGCACAAAAATAAGACACATTCACTAAAATAAGATTTTTAAAATAAAATATATAGGTCTATTCAGGCTGGGTCTGCTGAGCTGAGAGCGAACCCCTACTTCTTAGAAAAGTACTAGTATGTTAATGTAGGATGGCATAGATGCAAAGTGGTGCTTTATTTTATTGCAAGTTGTAAGCAAGTTAAACTAATCACTTAAGATTTTTTATTATTTAGTGAAAGTTTCAGGACAGGGGTCTGGGGAAAAAGGTAAATGGGGGGGCATACTTCTTAGTGAGACTTTATTTTATGAACAGGCCTAGGCCTATGTTTTATGACTGACCAGGGTGCATTCCATGTAAAACCTACATCAAAGGTACACTTATGTTTCAGTTTTCTCATGCT
The DNA here is from genome assembly GCA_029531755.1 of Holothuria leucospilota. Taxonomy (NCBI): domain Eukaryota; kingdom Metazoa; phylum Echinodermata; class Holothuroidea; order Aspidochirotida; family Holothuriidae; genus Holothuria; species Holothuria leucospilota. The sequence goes on from CM055972.1 coordinate 50,211,741, forward strand.
ACAGGGGTGAGGAACCTTTTTCCTCTGGCGGGCCGTTTTGATAGTCATAAGCCGCTCGCGGGTCTGAGAAGTGAGGGCCATACAAATTTATACCATGGGGCGCAGGCCAAAGGGCCCTTAACAGGCCTTGGAGAGTGGACCGAAGCCCCTAGGGATTCTGGAGTTTGTAGAAATTTTTAGGCAATAGAATGTTCGTCCATTAAATTGCATTGAATCCCAAAGGCTACGCAAACCAGAAGTATCGCAATATGATTAATTTCTTAAGTAATAATGAATGAGGACATACAAAAAGTGCGCGGGAAGTGCGCCGAAAAAAAGTCTATCAAGAAAGGCTATCGGGAAACCAACTTTTTAACGTTTCATTCGCTGTTCGGATGGACAGTTCCTTCCCCGACCCATTCTACCGAAATAAATACAGTGCCCACTGAGTTTAGTACTCAATGTAATAAATAGGCCTTTATATCTGTTAGTGCACTTCTGCACTTTCCTATATATCTAACTTTCCAAGCAAAACTTCCGATAACACCAAATACACAAGGATTCTGCACCTGGTTTGTGTCTAACGAAACGGTGGGGATGTTACATTGTCGATACTAAGGTTTTTAATAATAATATGGTAGTGTTTTGCACCAGTTTTACGTGAAATATGAGGAAACTGGTAAAAGCAGCAAAAACTATAGGCACCGTGGGCTAAAAGATTGTTATCAATTACCTTTCAAGTGATTCTGAATTCACATTTTCGAACGGCCTCGCGGGCTGGACAAAATGGTCTCGCGGGCCGCATACGGCCGGCGGGCCGGAGGTTCCCACCCCTGTACTAATAGATCCAGGAGCAACTATTCTGCTATTAAATTTTAAAAGGAGGGTATTTTCTTCCCAACGAAAATTTAATGTAGTCTATGCTGCCAACAGAGACCTAAGTGTACGCCTCAGATCTTCGGGGCATTGTGCATTAAATGCACCCTGGCTGACTGAACCTGTGGACTTAGGATTATAAACATCATAACTGGATCTAGGCCTATGCACCAACAGTTGCTTCACTGCTTGATGACCTTGGCGTACTTTTAAAGAGCCCTTTTTAATGCATAATGAGGATGCATAGCATCTACACAAATGGGTGAAACAGTTTATTAGGCCTATCATTTTTATTCTTGTTTGTTGGGCTATATTTTCAGTGACTTCCCTATAGTCCTACGGCCCATTGTTCCTACAGCATGGTCCTACAGTACACAGTAAGAATGACAATCCATTACTCCTACAGCACATAACACTGACTGTAGCATCAATGGGGTGTAGGAGTGCAGAGCTCGTCCAAAAATCTGCAATACACAGCTTTCGTAGGCTAAAACCAGAAACAGCTACTTCATTCCTTCCTCGAAAATATTTATAACAACAGCAGGTAGTGTTTGTCAGAGGAATCCTAGAGAATTTGCTGGGAACCACGTGACATGCCCGATTTCAACTTGCTCTCCTGTATACTGGGGTGGTTTTCAAACAAACTACCAAAACTAAATAAATTCAAAGAGGAAAAGCTCTTAACATTCACACTAAACTAATATATTCAAAATACAAATTTAACCATGTGATGCACCACAAAACAATAAGTGTATAAAGAAATACAAAAATAAAGAAAAGATAAATCTGGTACATAAACCTAAAGATAAAACCGAATTTTCTCTCAGTTCATCATTTTAAGTCTTGACCACCATCATACATTCTCTCCAGATAGAAAACTAAAGGTGAAAGCGAAATATATTCTCAGTCCATCATTTTAAAATCCTGACCATCATTATGCGTTCCCTATGCTTTCCGATTGTTCAATTCTTTCCTGCGAGTTATTGCGGTTTGGTTTCAATTCGATCTGTTCATCCATTCAGTTGTTCAATTCCTTTAATTCCTTCAATTCATTATTTTAACTTACGGCGCTCATCCCAATATTACTTTATGAGCTGAGTCCATCCACTTTAGTGATGATATGCTAACGGTTTGTGCAAACTCTAGATTGTTCAAGTCACTCAAATATTACGGTAAGTATATACATTACTAAAGTATGGTGCCTGGCTCGTCCTGTCTCAAACCTCAAGTAAACAGGTAAAGGTGAATTGAGCATTCCACGACGCCCTTGTACTTCAAGGAACGTCCACTGCTCTAAACACGTAATATGTTATGCATCACCCAGGCCCAAGGTAGAAAGCCTGAAAATTAGTAATTATAATATAAATGACGATGTTGTAATTATCTACTGGTGGACGATGAACACTCCGAACACGCCCTCATACAACATGCTCATGCGAGTAACACATTAATTCAGGGAACACACACACATATACACATAGATACACAAATTTGACTGCCACGCCCAACACACTCCTTGCCCGCTATAAAGTTTTTAAGTGCAACATATATAACATTGAACGAGTAACGTCTACTTACTCCTACTGAGCTTTTCCAGTCCGGCTCTACATTACATTCACGTACTACATTTACCTGAGTCTTAGACATAGAATGACATATAATTTCTTTTGCTTTTCCACAGTCACAATTTGATGTCAAATGAATAAAGTTCAAATTGCAGTAAATATAATGCATCAAACACAAAGGGTTTCAGTGACGAGCTCCGCTCGTATAACCATAACCCATCGTAACAATACACGTGTTGCATTCCCATATGCCGGGTGCTCGGCAAAATTAACCTAATTGCCTCAAAGCAGGGAAAATTCTAATGAAGCTGCTCACACAATTTTGAAATTGGTACTTTAAAATAAACAGAACTTACCATAATCCAACTGTTAGAATGGCTTTCGTTAACAGGCGACAGGCTTGGACCACGCCCAGCTTCTCACGACAGACAAGAAACAGCCCCTCGGCACAATATAAGCCCAAAACTACCCTTCACTACACTTCGACGCCCTTGCTCGATAGTTATAGCCCTAGAAAGTACTTTGGCAAACGAGGTAACTTTTTCGCTGTAAATCTTTTGCCCGGAACGCTGCGTAACCTGTCCCAAAACTATCTGAAGTTTTCGCAACAGAATCAGCGAATGGAATGAATATTTCCCTATTTTGATGTACAAGAGGAAGACTGCATCGCACAGTAACACACGCTTTAAGCCTCTCTTAAATTAGCATACTATATTCTTCTTTAGCCACGTCGACATACCAAGCGACATACCTAAGTAAGTGGGACCCGTTTTATACAATTGCATTCTTAAGACAGCAGAATACTTTAGCCTACAAGCGCTAGGGGTTAACAGTACGGTAACCCTGAATAACCACGCCATTTTACTACAGATTTGATTAAAATTTCCATTTCACTTGTGACAGTGTTGACTGGGGACTGCAGCTCTGTATTCCAAGGTCCCTATAGGGATGTTCCGACAACTTTCCAATAGGGTTATAGTATTAACATCCCAGCCAGCAATATTCAAGCGGTCCACCGGCGGCAATTGACGGCTCACGATCGGCCATGAACAGTTGCGTAGGAACCGGGGGGCCAAGGGGGCCATGGCCCCCCAATATGATTTGTGTGGGGGACAAATGTCATTTTGCCCCCCCCCCCTACCAATATCCCGACAGTTTACAGTTTCGTTTTACCCGTTTTTGCTCCCAAGAGGACAATTTCTCTAATAAGAACGCAAAATTTTCGGCGCGCTACCCGCGCAGAAGAGCTACTCTACTTTCTTCAATGGTTCCATTCTACATCGCCCGATAGCGCAAGTCCTTTCCACCTTACCAAGTAACATGTAGGAAAAGTACACAGTTTATGCAGAGGTCGTAAATTTCATCCCATATCGCAAAGCCTAGTAACTGTTCTCTTGTGTGTTTCTAGCGGTACGATCAGTTGGTGAGGGACTCACGGAGCAATATTTGGCTATTTCATCGAATAGGTAAGGTAGTTTCCATACAATGCATATTATCTCCTATACGGTCTAGAACCCTAACAAATTTTCGTATTTTTGTTCTTAATGTTTACAAATGTTTTTTGTGAAAACCTACCAAAAATTTTCGCGCTTCGCGCGCTTTGCAATTTTTACAGCTTAGATTCCGGGGAAAACATTTAATCAGTGCGGAACTATGCTTCCCTAGTATATACAAATTCTAGTACACAGGTTTTCTTCAAATCCCACTTATACCCGATAGCATAGGGGCTGTCGGGTCTTCGGGTCGGTGGCCCTCGTCGGGCAAATCTTGGGGCCACCAAGTTAACAATAGTAGACTCTGGCTGTGGAAAATCTCCATTCCAATCAATCCACCGAATCCATGGGGCTAACTCCACTCTGAATAATTTTGAATAATGTGTTTTAGAACAAATTCAAATCAAACTTTAGAAAATTTCCACAACAATTGCACATCTTGATAGCTACTATCAAGCCTGGCAAGTGCCATTTCCGGCGATCTGGGATGGATTAAAATCTCAAATTTTCTCGGTTTGCTCCGTGCAAACTTATGGTGGCGCTCCGCTTAGATTATAAATGGGATTAAAACTTGCAATCCTTGGACCGCAAGTCCGGCCAGCTCAGCTAATCCGTCCTCACAGAAATGTGTTCAGGCCCGTACGCAAGGGGGGTTCGAGTGGTTCGCCAATGTGGTTTGTTTTTCAAATCGAACCTCCCTTTGAGGACGAACCCCTTTTGTGAACTAGGTGGTTCGTCGCTTCTTATGACTTCTTCCTTCCTCTTGCAATTCTGAAACAACTTGTTACAAATTAAAGACATTTCATATGAATATGAGGATAACATAACAAACATGATTAGGTCATTATTCCAACACCTCCATTTTCCGCGCCCTTCGAAGACATGGAATATCACTGGTTCGGCGAGTATCTTCGGCGAGTATGTTCAAAACGAGGTTAGGCTATATGTACATCTTTGCTTTCTTTTGCACACCCATTTTCTTGTAATGACTGAGCTGGTTCTGTCACCACTTTCCCAAAGGTTGGGAGCTAGGGGTGGAGGATCCTTGCTCTGCATCACTGCTTGACAGCTGAACTGAGCAAAGATGTAAATTTCCGAGGGATGCCCACTATGGTTTTATGTTTTAGGATAGACAAGTGGGTGAATAAAGGGGCGATTGCGTCAGCTCCTATGAACCCTAATTCCAGTTTAATGTCTCTTCCCACCATATTTGGCGCCCATGCATGATACACTGCGTTGAGCTATAGTGAAAAATTTGTGTTTTCAAGCGCACTTTCCCGAAATGTAGAGCGTTTGTGATGCCCACCTGCTTTCACTCTGGCAATTATGTATGATAGACAACAAAGTCTGCAATGACACGCTTGTGGTTTAGAATAAGTTATTCTGCAGTCTAGGCCTGGCGTTTCCAATCTTTTTTGCCCTAGCCTCAGATCAAACCATGGTGAGGGCAGAGGTCAGGTCGGTTCACGGTGGTCAATGAGCCATAGTCACGCATGTTGCGATGAAGTGTGTAATCCTCTTCGGCGTACAGTCTTCCCGACAGTTTACCTGCACTTGCCTTTAATTAAGGTAGTCTATTTCGTCAACAGGAACCAAAAATTTGTATAGCTTGTTTACTTTTCCCTCATATTTTGGCGGAATATTTACAAAACAGGTCTCTCCCTTACTTTACTATACGTAAGCCTCATTCGCTTAGTTGTTATCGTATCTGTCTCGTAGTACGGTAAACGAGTTGGGATGGGGCCCAGGCCATTTCCGATACGGTTCAGCTGCCCCGACAGTTGATAAGTTATTTTTTGTTTTCCTTTTCATGAGTGCTGATTTTATCAAATCAGATCTACCAAACCATATACCAAAACGTTTGCAGATGCTTCAAAAACAATCAAAATTTCCATGCACTTACAACCTCATGGCTATGCTTATTACAAATGACGGCAAAGGTTGTTGAACTTATGCCGGTTGTTTAAATGTTTATGCGTGGTTAAGGAGGAACACGGCGTTGTACTTTTGGAAGACATATTGCATGATAATTAAAATATTAAGAGGATTAACTCATCATTGCCTTCCTGCTAGACACATTTTTGTTCGGAAATTGAAAGAGTCTGTTTGCAAGGTCTGGATGCAACTTTTTAAATAAAATGGTATTTTCAATTCAAAATTTTGGCGCGCATTCTTCGCCGTTTACACTCTGCATCTAAGGGCAACAACATACAAGGAATAGTTCTCTTAAACACTTTCCCCAATCTAGATAAAACAGCCTTCATCAGAGCCAGGCATTATGAGGGCAACATGTACCAATCAAATATCAAGAGAACGGTAATGTGTGCAGCATGATTTAGAAGAATTGAAGTATGCAGTTTTTGTTCTACATTCTTTTCAACAACATTTTTTCTGCGCAATTTGTACGCACCCATTATCGGGAGATCCTCAGAGTTAATGCATTAAGGAAACGAAGAAAATGTATTCTAAAATTTTAAATAAGACAATATATTAATGGCACATACAGGGCATAAGAAGTGCCATTTTGCAACTTGAAGGCATTTGGCAAAAATTTCCTCTGTATGTTACTACGCGCTAACTGGTTGTGCGCTTCGCTGAGATATTTCATGTTTTTCCTTTTTTGTTCTCAAACCACCACCACCCCAATGTCAAATGAAAAACGTTTTATAAAAGGACCTGCTTTCTATACGCCTCTTAAAGGGTTGTGCCAAGATTGTTCGCCCGCTTCCCGTGCGTATGCACATTTTTCGCCTACGGAGCTATCTGGGATGGGTTTGCGACTTTCTCTATGGTGAAAACTAATGACCAACCCCTTGTAGTTCCCCTGCAGATGAGGATTCAACGCCTACAGATCCATTTTCATCAACGCCACATTTTTTTCTTGCGACAACGCAAAAAGCCGCCATGTTGGGGTAATAAACGAGGCGCAGATATGCATATTCAAATGGTAAATCAGTCGAAGTCGAAGTCAGGCAATGGAGCCACAGCTGCATGTTAATGTACTGTGCATGCACGGTGTAGTGTATACAACAGTAAGTAGTGAAGAGACGCAGTGTACAAAAGTGTTTTTTTTTCAATGTAAACGAAAGATGACGTCATGTGACAGGGTCTTATTCGAACCCCCTCTTGGAAAATCCTGCGTACGGGCCTGGTGTTTTAGAATAAAATCAAATCAAGCTTTACATTTTTTTCACAAAAATTGCATATCCTGATGGCTACTATCAAGCCTGGCAAGTGTCATTTCCGGCGATCTAGGATGTATTCAATCTCAAATTTTCTTGGTACGCTCCGCGCCAACCTATGGCGGCGCTCCGCTTAGATAGTAAACGGGAGTCCACCTCCCTTCCAAATAACTCCAGTCCTCAGAACCTCCCAAACAAAAAAACTCCTAGCTACACCACTGCTGCATGGATGTTGATGTTGTGGTTGTTTCCTTTTTCTTGGAATATTTTATTTTACTTAAAATCGGAAAAAAATATAACGAGCAAATATGATGTTCTGGTGTGGGAAGGGGGATCAAGATCGAGGAAAGCATCTGGTCTGCACCCCCCTCCCCCTGTCAAACATCTTCCTGCGCCGCTGATGAATACGCGGTCAGCCTCAAGAGGGCCATCGGAGGTCCAATGGCTAGACACCATATTGCATGATGGGTAAAAGTTTTTAATCAATCAGCGTCACACCCATCGGCGGACCGCCGTTGAAACACCGGACATTTGGCTGATGGACCGCCGAAGTGGACAACAGCGGTCCTTCGACGAGTCGACCAAATTTTGCTGACATGGATGGGCGTGGGAGCCCAAATTGATTTGTGGGTGTGGGGTGGGCTGTAACGGCTTGCCGAAAAATATAACCAAAAATTTCCGGGCGCTCCACGCGAGTTCAACATGTTAATGTACATGTCATAAAGGAATGCATGCATCGGTTATCACATGCATGCCAATTACGTACAATCATTTCCCGTATTACTACCCTTCCATTTTGATTGTAATTTTGGGGATTTCTCTCATGGGGTGGGGGGATGCATTATGTTGTGTGTTCGCCGGCCTGATGGAGGGGTCTGAGGGGGAGGTATCCCCCTCCCCTTTGAAAACTTGAAAAATTGGGTGTCCTTACATGCAATCTGGTGCCACATATATATGTTACCTTTGAAGCAAATTTGTGTTGAAAACTTAAAGTATTTTAAGTACTAAATAAAATCAGTGAGAGGGGGACATGGCCCAATGACCCCTAAATACACCACTGATAATCATAACATAAGTTTTACCATAAAAGCACACTGGTGAATTAATACTGAATACGGTTATAGGTGTTTGTGCTATTCAAATCAAAACTTTATTTTAATTACCAAGGAAGTTTTTGAAACTATTGATTACCTTTAGCTACAGCATTGCATTATTTTTCTTTCAGTAGGTGCCCGAAAAATTCTCAGCATATTGCCGAATTTCTACAAAAAATATTTGGTTGGGGGCAGCCCCCCCCCCCGCCTCCTACACCTATGGGTATTAGGATTAGGGTTAGGCGGCTAAGCCAAAGGGTTAGGATGGGAATTATGTTTGTGTTTATGTGTCAGAACATCAAGGAGTTGGCATATAGAGATGGAACAGCCGTTTACGGTATACTCTGGGCCTTTTACAGAACGTCGTAGTTTAACTCTAAGGACAAGCCTACTCTAACGTTACACCTAGGCCTACATGTAACTTAATAAGTTTTCTACTGTCAATTTACATCGCATAAACAATCCGGCTGTTTGATGGATTCCAATTGAACCTTCTAACTTTTACAGCCCACTTGAGCCTCCTTTTTTACAGAACGGAAATCTATACAACTTGTAACCCTTTTCTGGTCTGTTCGTGCATCCATATGCAACACAACCCGGTGTAGCAGAGTATAGGTGTAGCAGACACCGGCACTGGAATTTTGAAATCGAACATGTCTATCTTACGTAGGATGCGTACGTCCGGCCGTACCGTGCCCGTACGTACAACACTGTACAACTTCTCGAACGCACACAGAGCAGGATATAAGAACTGCTCTATGAACGTACACGATCTTGCAAGCTCGAACATTTGCTCCAAATGGTGCCCATACTTTTCGTCCAATCAGAATGCGTATCTGAGAACAATGGTTGGCCAATCTCTCCCACTATAGCAGGGGTGGGGAACCTTTTTCCTCTGGCGGGCCGGTTTGATAGTCATAAGCCGCTCGCGGGCCGCAGAAGTGAGCGCGCTACAAGTTTTCCCATGGGGCATAGGCCAAGGAACCCTTAACAGGCCCTGGTCTGACGAAGCCCCTAGAGGTTCTGTAGTTAATACAAATTTTTAGGCAATAGAATGTTCATCCACTATCTTTAAATGAAATTCAATCCCAGAGGCTACGTAGACCAGAAGTATCAAATATGACCATTTGACTTAGTAGTAATAATAAATGAGCACATACGAAAAGTGCACGCGAAGTGAACCGAAAAAACGCGTATCTTGAAACCAACTTTATTGCACTTTGAAGTATAATTCACTTTTCGGAGGGACAGTTCTTATCCTCCCCCAATCTACCGGAATAAATACAGTGCCCACCCGGTTTGGTACTCAATGTAATAGATAGGCCTATACACCTATTGGTGCACCTCTGTCCATTGCTATGTGGCCTTCCTCGCAAAACTTCTGATACCACCAAATGTACACGTATTCTTCTACACCTGGTTTGCGTCTAATGAAACGGTGGGGATGTTACATTATGGGTTTTTGGTAATAAACTGGTAATGCTTCGCAGCTGTTTTACGTGAAATATTCGGAAAGTGGTAAAAGCAGGAAAAAACGATAGGCACCATGGGCTAGAAAGATTATTATCAATAACCTTTCAAGTGATTCTGAATTTACATTTATAAAAATTGTCTCCCGGGTCGGATAAAAAAGTTTCGCGGGCCGCATACGGCCCGCGGGCAGGAGGTTCCCCACCCCCTGCACTATGAGGTCTCTACTATAAGGTCTTTAGACACTATATAAGCGGAGCACCACCATAAGTTGGCGCGGAGCGTACCGAGAAAGTTTTGACAAAAATACCTTCCAGATTGGAGGAAATAGCTTTTCTGGGTATTTTAAGTTGCATTTAAACATTCCACATTTTGATATCTCATGCTTTAGAAATTTACAAGTGAGGAAATTTTATACTATAATTACATTTTTGAGAGAATAATTTGGATTTCAAATTACTTTTTATGAACTTTTTTTAATTTGTTTCAAAGGCGTAGGAAGCTGTTTTGTCGACTGGGTGGTTGAACGCTGTTTCGGACCGCCGTCCCGGGGAGTGTTCTAAGAGGTTTCCCCTCCCCCTTTGGAAAATTTTTGAATATTTGAGGATCTTTAGACGCAATTTGGTGTAATATTTTGCAAATTTTAAGGATCTATTTTGTTCTTTTCATTTTTGCGATGATCCCTCCTGCTATACATGTAGACGGATAAGATGACTAACTTTTCCATCTCGTTTCTTCATTTTAATCAACTTGGAGAGAATGCATAAATTAATGAATGAATAGTTACGCATTTGTCTCATAAATTAAAGAAGTCAAACACTTGTAAGCTTTAAAACAATCAATTGCCAGTTGTCAAAAGGAAATGTACAGTAACGTATCGTTGGCACTAACAGTGCTCAGAACATATGATAATGGACTGAAAAAACAGCATTAAACAAGGAAACAATTGTGTTTCTAAAATAAAGACTTTATTACACTTGAATGTGCAAGCAAGAGGATGCAACCTAGCCTCGTGGGATTGCCGATATTATACCGTAAAAACAGTTGCGCCGGCAGAGCTTGTTGATGGGGGCACTACAGAAGATGATGCCTTAAGCCCACCCCAGATAAACCGAGAAAATTGGTGTAAATTGTGCATATTCGCATCGGTGGCAGTTTGCATTCGGGGCAAATCCTTCCTTTGTCACCTTCTGCAGAGTGTGAATGTTGGTGAACTAGTAGTATTATTACGTAGTATATGTGTACGTAAAATAGTAAGAAATAAGGATAAAAGGTGGGATGAAAATATCAATTACAGTAAACTGAAAGTCTTAAATTAGAAGACTTTATATTTTAGAGGTTGGAAAATGAATTCCATTCATCCAACTCCCATTTTCATAGCTTACTCCTTGCTGAGGTATAAAATGTTGAAATTTATTCACTTAAGTTGAAATACTCGATTGCGCAGTAATTGTTGATGACCTTTTTGCACAACTCACATTACTTGCTTTTGTTTCCTTAAAAAATTAAGATGTTTATATAACTTTGAACCATTTTACTGTTCCCTTGCATAGCATGTTGTATGGAGAGGGCTTATACAGCCAAGTCACCTTACAACAGTGAGACAATGATTACATTTTGGCACAAGGTGTAGTGGCTTTCGAAAAAAAAAAGACACACATGGACTGTTATTTTAGTACAATAATGACATCACAAATCATTGCGTAATCTGTCATTTTAAATTGAGTGAATAAGCTTCAACATTTTATATCTCAGCTCAGGAATGTCCTGTGAAGATGGGAGTTGGAACATTTGGATTCATTTTTCAAGCTTTGCAACATATATGTTTTGAAATTTTAGACTTAAGGTACACTATAAATTTCAGGTCATTTCATATATATAGGCCTATAGGCCTAAATGAATTACCTCGCTGGCTGGATCAAATAGTCTAAGGGCCGTGTAAGACCCACCTGCCCGATGATCCCTACCCATGCGAAGGGTTGATCTCATTAGCGGCTCGCTATTGGGGCACGGGGGGGGGGGCAATTACCCCCAACAGTTTGCAAAGCATGGTCTTCAATCTTTCAAAAAATAACGTTATTCGAGATGTTATAAATAAAAATATTTCTACATTTGGTCGAAATCATACCTTCTATCTCACAAATGTCATATATACTAATTGTCAAGTATGTATTTCGTGGTAATTTCAAGATTCAACCTAGGTTTACTGGGTCATTCGACCACTGGTCATGTGAGTTAATATTATTCGAGCCGTCATGCTTTCAATTTATATATTTTCAGGCTGGTATGCAGCTCCCACAATGGTGGAGATTCTAGTTTGCGATAAAGAAAACGATAAAATGTCACACTGTCTGATTTAGGGAGAGCCTTGATCAGTTGGCACGCAAAATAACTTAGTGGAATTTCTTTTGCTAAAAATGTCTCCTAAAACCATTCCCGGGAACTTAAGTTGTAAGTTGCTCCATGTCATTTGTTTTAATGTACTGCCATGTATCAAAATCTTTAACTTCCCGAAACGGGTAAATAGGGAAAAGTTTATATGGTAAAATTACTGAAGCCTACCACTGCTGATCGAGGAAGTTGGTTATTCTAAAGTCATGCGTGCCCAACGTGTGTGAGGATTAATGTAAAATGCGAGAACTTTTGAATTCGAAGCTGCATCGGTGTCTGATCAAATATGATTTGGTTGAAAGTTCTGAAGGCGCACACGGTCAGTGTTCAATTTAATACAGTAGAAACAGTCCAAAAGAGAACTCGGAGGGGCAAAAGTCGTGTTTTTAAAGAATTTTTTAACCGAGTTAAACCAGGGGTGGGGAAACTCCGGCCTGCGAGACTTTTTGGCCCGGTCCGTGAGACAATTTATGAACGTAATTTCAGTAACACTTGAAATTCAGTTTATAATAATTTAATCTACCATTTATCCGGCATGGGCATAACACACTGCATGATGCCACCTCTGGTGTAGTTAAAACTCACAGGTTTCACAATGTAGCATTCATTGTATAGCATGTCTTTACATATGAACCATACTCATCTACAGATGGAAAACTATGCGAAATTTATTTCGTTCGCACCATATAAGTCCCCGTGGATGCCTTGGGTTTTACCCCTACGCCTCACTTGAGTGAGTTTAAAATTAAAGAGGTGAATAACTTTGCAATGCAAAAAAAAAAGATTAAAGATTAATAGAGTACCTTGAAAACGATATTTTTTCGGCGCGCTTCGAGCGCATTTTCTCCGTTGCTTGTTTGTTATTATATATACTTCAGAAATCCCAAATGGACCTGCAATTAGTGCGAGGAAAGATATTTGAAACAAATGATCATGTTGTGATATTTGTAATCTGATCAACTTTGCGCATAATAATGTCATTTACAGAGTAGAACGGTAATGCTGAAGTTAAATCCCCAATACAACCCATTAGCCGTGTTGAGTATCATCCACTACTAAAACAGTTTATTCGGATGTCACGTGGCCAGATAACCATAGGTGTCTGTCTACAAACAGCTCTATCGGGGATGTAGCCTACACGTAAAATGTTTCTCACAGGAGGAAAGTTTTTCGTTCCCTTGGCCAAGTTGATGGCGCCGTTGGCCAGCGAGCGGTCTTATGACTGTCACAACCCGTTATAAGCAAAGGTCTTCCACCTCTGCAGTTTAAACTGCCGTTCAGTTGTATTAAAATGAATACCAAACAAAAAATTGTTTCGGAACGGTACTGCAGATCCAAAATAGTGCTATCATTTCATCGTTTCAAGTGTCTTTTAAGTTCGAAATTTTCGTTATTTTAAGAAAACAATCCAGAACTCCACTACATTTATGGGCTCCTTGGCAAAGCTGACACGTACTGTATTGTGTTACAATGAAAGAAACAACCATTACTTTAGGGTGGAGCTTATTTTATACAAATGGACCAAGCGGCGTTTCCTGTTTCCCCTGCCTCTTTCTCCGCCCTTATGGATAGTACAGCGCTTGACTGATTGCCTGGGATGGTTTCTGAGCTTTTGAAAACTACATGGGGCATTACTGTAATATATAATAAGTAATAAGAACCATAGTCCTACTCAGGGGCCTCCTTCCGTATTCAAATGTGGGGGGACGGGGGACATACATGACCACAAACCAGTCCCTTTGGTTCTGAAGAGGGGGCGTCTTCCTATAGGCCCTTCCCCCCCCCCCCCTTATGATGACTGACGTTGTCCTATTCTAATAAGAATTATCATTTTAAAGTTAACATGACCGACCATCACAGATGATCTGCCAGGTGAAATACACGGAGCCCACGGAATTACTTCAAGATGTTTTTTTCATCATGTCCCAAAATAGCTAAAACCACGCTCCGCAGCGTGGATCATTGTCGGAGATCATGGACCCGACCAGACCCATTGCTGGGGTGATATATTTGGGGGTGTGAAGGTCCCAAATTCCGACCGGCTGGATGTTTTTTCCAACTGAGTGTATGGAGGCGTTTAAATTGCACTTTGTTATGCACTCTGCGTTTTGTATACAGCAGTGGGGATCCTTCCTTTGTCACTACATAAATGTGTCGTCCTGGGGGAGGGGTCTAATGGGAGGGGGAGTCCCCTTCCTCTTTGGGAAATTTTTGTTAATTTAAGGCTGCTTAGGTGCAAAACGGTGCTATTTTTGGGATATTTTGGAGCTGATCGTACAGTATGTTGTGTGACCGCTGGCCTGGGGGACGGTCAAAGGGGGTGTCCCCTTCCCTTTGAATTTTTTTGAAAAATTAGGTGTCCTTACATGCAATCTGGTGCCACATATTGTACCTTTTGAAGTAAAATTTGTGTTAAAAAATTTACGTATTTTTAGGAACTTAAAAAAAAGTCGGAATCAGTGAGGGGGGGCATGGCCCAATGGGGTGTCCACCTCCCCTTTGAAAAATTTTGAAAAAATTGGTGTCCTTACGTGCAATCTGGTGCCAAATATGTTACCTTTTGGAGTAAATTTGTGTTAAAAAACACGTATTTTTAGGAACTTAAAAAAATCGGAATCAGTGATGGGGGGGGGGGGGGCATGGCCGAATGGCCCTCCCCTCTGCGTACGCCACAGATTGAATGATCCCATATTGATGCGAGGCCCCTACAGATGTTTGGAGACGTATGTCTGTTTTCGGAAAGTGTTGTGATCAGAATAGTTCCATGTATAATTACCTTTTTAATGGTCATGTGAAGGAGTGCAAACCGTGACGCATGCGCGCGAAGAGCGCCGAAATTTTGTCATTAAATAAGATTTCCCTGACGAAATCTACATTCAGAATCTGCATCGAGACACTTAACAATTGCCCAACAAACCTACATACCACTCAAAAAGCCAGTCAAATACAGCCACGATACTACTCTTTTACGCAAATGTGTGTGTGTGTGTGGGGGGGACATTTGATATTGTGTCCCCCACCCATCGAAATGTGGGGGACTTGTCCCCCCCCCCCC
The DNA here is from genome assembly GCA_029531755.1 of Holothuria leucospilota. Taxonomy (NCBI): domain Eukaryota; kingdom Metazoa; phylum Echinodermata; class Holothuroidea; order Aspidochirotida; family Holothuriidae; genus Holothuria; species Holothuria leucospilota. The sequence goes on from CM055972.1 coordinate 50,226,846, forward strand.
CGATTGACGCCCATAGTTGGATGGGTGCAAAAGGTAGTTATGAGAATCGGTCGGCTTGAAATGCAAGTTTGGCTCAATTTTTTCGGTCGCAAGTTGATAACTGAAGGTCGAGAAAGCTACTGAAGAGTCCGAAATACAATGTGAAAATTTCATAAAAGGACAGAAGGACTCTACAAATTGGATATAAGACTCTTTAGATCTTGACGGGATCCTGGAAAGAAGTCGTGGGTATTTTGGGGTCTTGTCGTTGGTCCAGGTAATGGCGGATAGCTGACAAGGCATCATGATGGGGAATGAATGTGTCAAGGCTAGATACATCCATGGGAAATAGTAGGTTTTCACCACAGTTTTCAGGAAACCCAAAGTCTTGAATTAGTTTCAAAAAATGGGAAGTGTCCTGAACAAAAGACAGTAACGCCGATACCAACGGAAAGAGCACGGAGTCTAAATACACGGAAATTAGAACAGTGGGGCAGCTGTGGGACGAGACGATCTGTCTGCCAGGTTTGTTGTCCTTGTGGATTTTGGGAAGAAGGTAGGAACTGGAAATCTGTGGGCAAAGGTGAATTAGTGATGTAGGCCTAGCTGATTTGGGTAGCTGATTATTGTCAATGAGGTTGGTTAATGTCTTCTTAACCAGGGTTTGACTGTCGGGAGTGGGGTCAGCGGGAAGTTCCATATATGCAGATTGGTCAGATAATTTTTTATTGACCTCAGCTACATACAAGTCCCTCCACCATGCCACCACGGCTCCACCTTTATCAACCGGTTTGATTATTAAGTTCTTGTTTCACTCATGCCCTGTTGTTGGGATTTCTGAAAAGTATCTGTTTCATTGCAATGGCACTAAAGGCTTTAGACTAAGGTCTGAAGGCTGAGCGGTTCAGTATCCTGGGTAGAGCCTAAGAGTCTTTCTTGAGACTGTTAAAGCTTCTTTAGGCCAACGACCCACGCTCCCGGTAGAAGGGCTTGCACCCAGAGGGGAGGGTCATTCGGCCATGCCCCCCCCCACTGATTCCGATTTTTTTTAAGGTCCAAAAATACGTAAATTTTTTAACACAAATTTACTTCAGAAGGTAGCATATTTGGCACCAGATTGCATGTAAGGACACCAAATTCTTCAAAATTTTTCAAAGGGGAGGTGGACACTCCATTGGGCCATGGCCACCTCACTGATGCCTATTTTTTTAGTTCGTAAAAATACGTAAATTTTTTAACACAAATTTTACTTCAAAAGGTAGCATATTTGGCACCAGATTGCATGTAAGGACACCTTATTTTTCAAAAATTTTCAAAGGGGAGGGGGACACCCCATTGGGCCATGGCCCCTCTCACTGATGCCTATTTTTTTGGTTCCTAAAAAACGTAAATTTTTTAACACAAACTTTACTTCAAAAGGTAACATATGTGGCACCAGATTGCATGTAAGGACACCTTATTTTTCAAAAAATTTCAAAGGGCAGGGGACACCCCATTGGGCGATGGCCCATCTCACTGATGCCTACTTTTTTGTTCCTAAAAACGTAAAGACCCCTCCCCCAGGCCGGCGGTCACACAACATACTGCATGCCCCCCCCCCCTTGAGAGAAATCTTGTCGGGTACGCCACTGCATTCAGTCTAATTTGTAGCATGATGTGGAAGGTTGAAAGTACGTTGTTGCCGTTAAACATTTTTCAAAACTTTTTACCGAGCGCTTCGCGCGCAGCCATTATCGGTATAGATGGTGATTGTTAATACACTTACGACGAAAAAGCATTCTGAAACGCGCTTGTTAGTCCTTCAACCATTTTGCTATACGTATCAGGGAGGTCTAGAAAAATCTTTCTGCACCTATACTCTCTCTCTCTCTCTCTCTCTCTCTCTCTCTCTCTCTCTCTCTCTCTCTCTCTCTCTCTCTCTCTCTCCCGCCCTTTCCCCATTGCTGGAAGCTGTTCATCTGGATTTTCGTTCAGGATTAGTAAAAATACGATAATTGTAAAGTGCTCGGCGTCTTACTCTGTATTACGATTTGGATGTCAGGTAAAAAGGATTTTGTTATTGCTCCATTTTGAAAATTGATCCAGAGCTTCCAGGAGGCCCTATACAGGTATCTGCCAGCCTTGGATGCCCTTTTATAATGCACAATGAAGGAAAGGAAAACTTTCGTAATAGTTCAAGAATGCTTTTCTGGAATCCACGCACGTATTTTTGGGTAAAAGCTTTGCCCAAATAGAAGCAGTAAAGTAGCCAAAAGGGGGCTTCAGGAGGTTTGTTGACAACGTATTCTTCTCTTAGACAACATACTCTCCTCTTTACCCTAACCAAATATAAGAATTCACTAAATTATGGACATTTCCAGCCATATATGATCAGCTCCAAAAATATCCCAAAGATAGCCCCATTTTGCGTCTAAGCAACCTCAAATTAACAAATTTCTCAAAGGGGAAGGGGTTTCTCAAAGGGGAAGGGGCACCCCTCCCCTTTGACCCCTCCCCAGGACGGCACGTTCATGTAGTGACAACTGACAAAGGAAGGATCCCCACACTGTGTGTACAAAAAACGCAAAGGGCACACACACACACAAAAACTGCAATTTTTGCAGACTTGGGAGATAAAACTTAAGTGGCATAACGACATCATCTGTTGTGCCCCCAATCATCAAAGCCTTGTGGCGCCACTGCTACGTGCCGTTGTGCGTAATGTTCCGCATAGGCATCGGAGTAGGGAAAATAGTCCAGTGCCCCACAACTGAAAAGGGGTCGTGGGCACCGCTAGTTAAACCAGACGGTTAATAATTGAGGCGTAAACCCTATTTAAACAGCTAAATCCAGCGATCTGGAAAGCACCTTTTGCTAAAACTTTTGTGTGCTAGGCGCCAACCAGTGGTGGTGCTTCGCTTAGATATTGGGCCTGTTGCCATGCACTGTCCTGTATTCGAAGTTTTCCAAAATTTCATCACTTAGCACCCACAAAAATCCTGGGTGCTGGCTTGGGATGTATCTTTGAAATCAAAACTTTTTTCTTCAATGGAAACTGAGGGGAAATTAAAAATAAATCACGATGTAGATGTCATAGAGGGTATAGTGAGGTGGTATTTTTGGCACTTTTTTGGTATTGTAGACACGCCCTTGATTCACTAAATTATGGACATTTTCCAGCCATATACGATCAGCTCCAAAAATATCCCCTTAGACCCCTCCCCAGGACGACACATTTATTTAGTGACAAAGGAAGGATCACCACTGCTGTATACAAAAACGCAGGGTGCATAAAAAAGGTGCAATTTACGCGTCGCCACTACAGTTAGTAAAAGCATCCAGCCAGCCGGAAAATTAGAATTCAATAAATTATGGACATTTTCCAGCCACATACGATCAGCTCCAAAAATATCCCAAAGATAGCACCGTTTTGCAACTAATCAGCCTTAAATTAACAAAAAATTCTCAAAGGGGAGGGGGACTCCCCCTCCCCAGGACGACACATTTATGTAGTGACAAAGGAAGGATCCCCACTGCTGACTGCTGTATACAAAACGCAGGGCGCATAAACAAAGTGCAAATTCACACGCCTCCACTCAGTTGGAAAAACATCCAGCCAGTCGGAATTTGGGACGTTCACACCCCCAAACATATCACCCTAGCAACGGGCCTGGTAGGGTCCTTGATCTTAGACAATGATCCACGCTGCGAAGCGTGGTTTGAGCTATTTTGGGACATGGTGAAAATAACATCTTGAAGTAATTCCGTGGACTCCGTGTATTTCACTTGGCAGATCATCTATGATGGTCATGTTAACTTTGAAATGATAATTCTTATTAGAATAGGGCATCAGTCATCATAAGTGGGGGAGGAGGAAAGGGCCTATAGGAAGACACCCCCTCTTCAAAACCAAAGGGATTGGTTTGTGCTAAGTCATGTATGTCCCCCGCCCCCCCCCCCCACACATTTGAATACGGATTGACGCCCCTGCACCAAACCATCCCAAATCCTGTACCAAATCCATCCCATACTCTCAACTTTTTGAGGGCCAGAAGGGTTTGCGATGAAAATTCTGATTTTTTTCACAGCTTCCAAACAAATATTATCCTTCTGTGAAAAACGTCAGTATCCCACAAAAATCCTCTTTGACGCTCTACATAGAATCCAAGGAACCAACAGAGTGGAGGCGTTGAACAAAAAGATCTACCCGCCTACCAATCAACGTATTCCTTTGGTCATTTCCTATCACCCATCGGTGTGCCATATGCACAAGAACGCAGAGATCGTTCCGCAAGATCCTTCAACCCATGATCTTTCCCCGACCCCCCATTATAGTCTTCAGAGTTGAAAAAATATCTAACCATTTAGTTCGGGCTCCTCATCCACAATAACCCATGGTAAACACCCCAGGAACATTCCCCTATAAGCATGGGAGATGCAACACATGCCCAGTGGTTGGCAGGTACACCCTATTCAAAATTTTGGGTGCTAACGGCAACAGCTTTACTGTTAACCAACACTATACCTGTGCTTCCACGAATGTGGTTTACATTTTAGTTTGAAGACGTTGCAACTCACTGTATGTGGCCCAAATCTCTGTTTGAGATAGGGGGATGCATACGATGTTCGCGTGAACATGTAACTGTGCACGCGTAGCGTGAACCGCCGGCGCGAAGCGCAAAATGGGGTCCAAAGGCCTGCATGGGGCCCCAGGTGGGGTCCGGGCAAATCCCCGTGGGGATCCAGGGGCCTAGCCCCCGGAAGTTCCTGGGTTTTAGTATTTCAGAAAAAAACTGTTTCGAACGGAAAGCTGAATAGCTGAAGGGAGTATGAATCGTACAAGTCAGATAAAGCGGTTTCCCAAAAAGCAATGTTTTGAACGACCAGAAAATTTCCAGGTGGTTTCACGGGGTTCTGGTCCTGGGACCTCTCGAATAAAAAGCAGTAAACTCAACCGTCAGGCCACGCAACTCCCATCTTCAAAATCTCTTTTTTGATTTTTTTTATTCCTTGCTGAAAGTGTGTGTGTGTGCGTGTGTGTGTGGGTGTGTGTGTGTGTGAACGTTAGAACGTTAGATGAGATTTAAGGACACACCAACACGAATGTGTTATATAGTGTCAACTAAATAAATACGGTTCAAGTTTGTTTTCAAATACAGTTCGAATGCAGTGCAAGTCCTCCCCTTTAGTCGCCTCTTACGACAGGCGCGGAATACCGTGGGCATATTCTACAACCCCCAGCCCACAGGGGATGTGTATGTGTGTGTGTGTGTTTATGTACGTGGATGTGTGTTTTTGACGCATGGGTGGTAAATACGATATCTTAAGATAGCAATAAGGGATACTAATCATACTTGGTATAATTATCATTTATTATATTGAGAGGAAGGACCCTATTGTCATTGTAAACCCGATATTTCTAGGTATGAAGCAAGGATAGATACTGCTTGGATACATAATTGGCATAATTGGCATGTGGATGCGTTATAGTCAGAATAATGATTTTGGTAGAGGTCCACATGCGTGGTTATCTGAGGTCACCAGAGGTGAAAATACGGAAAAGACTGCTCGATAGCAATGATGGACACTTTTCATACTTGGTACAGAAATTCATCATATTGAGAGGAAGAACCTGAATGTTTTCCGCAGAGGTCAGAGGTCATTTGAGGTCATCAAAGATCAAAAGCCGAAAATCTCGAAAAGACACGATATTTCAGTACAGTCATAATGGATACTTTTCATACTTGGTTCATAGATTTGTCTTTTAAAAATTTTAAGAGAAAGGGAACCCTATGGGTTTGTGAAAGGTCGATGGTCATCTGAGGTCATCACTGGTGAAACTACGAAAAGCTTGTAAAATAAAATAGACAGTGGGCGGTACCTCCAAATTGTGTCTGGCGTTTCGTGAACAACGAAAATTTAGGGCTGATTATTAACCATTCCAAAGATAAAATTATAGAGAACAATATTTATTTTTTCACAAACATAACTGTTACTGATTAATTTAATAATTCTAATTTTAATTACCTAAATATGAACACGTGTAAAGGATATTTTGACTATAGGATCATTAGAAATACCATAAGGTTTGTTAATGTGTTAATGGCATAGTGGAAAGTTCGTTTTCTCACACAGACGGCCCTCTTCGATTCTCTCCAAAACACTCTTTTTCCAATTTTGTTATTCAATTTTTGGTGGGTTCAAAGGTCATGTTAGGTCAGCAGAGGTCAAATTGTGCAAACATTGTAAAAACTGATAAATTTGAGGGATAAATCTCAGTGCAAAAACCGTTTCGGCACGGAATCACTAAGCCTTTGAGCTTTCTGGTGCAAATACATTTCACCTTCAGCAAGGAGTCATAGAACATGTCGGTCTTCTATATTTTCTTTTCTTAAACTAATAACGCCCAAAATTTCTAACATAAACAAGCTTGAAAACGACGAAAATGGTAGCACCAAGTTTGTATCTCAGCATCTTCTGAAAAAGATTTTATTTGGAACACCTCTACACCAAAATGGAGATTCTTCACTATAGGTTAGTCAGAAGTCTTACTACAGTTTTGATCAACTAGGCTTATTCAATGCCAATTTCAAAACAACCGTTACGGCAACCTGGTTTATTCAAGCTCCAATTACTATGATACTTGAACTACGACCATTGACCTTTGAACTACGATGTCATCAATTACGGGTTCCTCCCAATCAAGTTTTCACATTTCCGTACGGGCTGGGGGCGGCCGCCCCCCAAATGTCAGAAACCTGACCATATAGGGCAGATATTTTGTCTCAGTCGGGGGGAAAACTGGACAGTTAAATTAGGTCTGGAATCGGGCAAAAATCACCGCCCTCCCTGAGAGAAACAGTCCTGTACGGCAATGAGTTTTCACTCAATCGGACTTACGGTTAAGGAGGATTTGGAGACAAACTCATTCTCAAAATTCTGTCAAATTTGACCCTTGTATTTCAGTTTCACCTTTGACCTCTACCCATAGCAATCAAAAGGCACTATTTTACAATTTGGCTCATCGTTGTTAATATATCACGCCGTTTAGTGACTTTTTCCAGCACAGGTATTGGACTTCGGCTACTTATTTGATTGGACTTACGGTTTACGATAAGCAGCACATTTTTGAAAATTTAGGCAAATTTGGCTTGTGACGTAATTTTCGCCTTTCACCTTAACCCCAAGCGACCAAAGTGCACGGCACTACTTTTAAAGGTGTCTCACCGTCATACAAAATATCATCCATGGTTTGATGACTTTTCCAACATCCTGATAGGCAAATATAGGCAAAATACCAATTTAAACTAATTTGATCTTTGATCTTTGACGTCTTCATTCTCGCAAGCAGAGGAATTCATGTTCAGGTACCTAGTACCTACCCACCAAGTTTCAACTTGATCTGACTTTCAGCAGAGAGCTGTTACTGGGAGAACAGCTCCCTTCTTTCAGTTTATTGGGAGTTCGCGACACACGTTTTTGCTCACCCACGCTCACACAGTCATTACCGTAACTCACACACACACACAGCTTCTAACTGTAAGTACAAAATATCATCTCCGTATGCATTACATGAAGGGAGACGAGATATAAATTACTTACTTTCAATACGGCGAGTTACATTTCATGATTTTTTGCTCTAAAAAGAATGACCTTCCGAAACGTATTTTCCCTTGCCTAAACTTAGTTTTCATGGCAAAACTGAATTTGTCCACTTTTTTAGGTTTTTGTCCATTCGAAGATAAATATGGGAAAGTTGCATGTGATAGAAGGCTTTAAACACTAAGAGCCAAAAGCGAATATATAGAATGCCATTTTAATTTATGAGATTTGCGGATGCTCAAGCTTTGATGAGATGTTAAATTGAGGAATGCTGCTGGTGGACCAGAAGTGTGAATTTATGCTATAAATATCAATATATTCTTACACTGAAATAACGGAATTAAATGTAACTCTTAGGACCACACGGGAGATATTGAGGCAATTTAATGGTAATATATGCCCCCTCCAACACAAAATAGTTGTGAGACCCTTCGCAACAGGGAAACAGGCATTTTCAGATGAGGATTTACAATTTTGTTAAAACAAAAAGATGTTACAAGCCTGCATGACGGGTACATGGTCTCCGTTTATCGAGTGAGATCCCTGGTAGTAGTATATCGACCTACATTTTCACAGCTCCAACACTTAATGAGATATTTCATTTCATTTCATTTATTTGTTTTTCACACCATACAGGTATACAAGCATAATATATATATAATATTTACATCAATTTTGAATAAATCTCTTACGATGTGAAGGAAGTAGAACAAAAAACCCTCACGGGCTTGACGAAGTGCTCTACTCCCTAATGCGATAGCAAAAAAGAAAAGAAAAGAAAAGAAAAAAAAAGCTAAACAAGATATCGTTCGTTAGACTTCAGAGTAACTAGTTACTTTGAAAATGTGAATTTAATAGTTGTTTAACTTGTTTTACGATTTTTAGGAAATAACTGTAGGCCTACCGATGAACAAATTAGGCCTACTACTACTAGGCTAACAACCCTAGTGATAAAACATTATAAACGTCACATGCTAGGAGGTAATGAAACTTGGCCAGAATTAGGCTAATTTGTTCTTTTAGATATTAAGGCTAAATATTTGCTTTACAACCTTTTTCATCATTTAAGTCTGTCATGCGTGGCTCTCTTCTAGACTGGATGAAAGAACATATGCTACACCATCATACAGCGAACGGCCACGCGTGCCCAAAAGCGTCCAGCCTGTAGAGCAGGGATGGGGAACCTTTTTCCCCTAACGGACCGTTTTGATAGTCATAACCTACTCGCAGGTCGTAGACAGCGAGGGTGCAATAAGCTTTCCCCCATAAGGTGCAGGCCAAAGGGCCCCAAACGGTCTTTGGTGGGATTTAGGGGAAAACCCATGAAAGAAATTAGGGGAAGCCCTTGGAAGCTCTGGAATTTGTACAAATTTGAGGGCCAATATTTAAATAACATTGAATGCATCAGGCTACACAGACCAGATGTATTACAATATGGCCAGTTGTCTCTCCATTTATGTATGAAGTAATAATGATTGAGCACAAACCAAAAGTGCGCGCGAAGGGCGCCGAAAAAATTAACCAACTTTGTCTCTTCTTCACCTTACGTTACGAAAGTATCAACTTTTAACGTTGAATTCACTCTTCGGATAAACAGTTTTAAGTCACTCCCCCGAATCTGCCGGTATAAATACAGTACCCACTGAGTGTTGTACTGTAATAGATAGACCCATAAAGTGATACCAATTTTAGGTAAAATATCCTGAAAGTAGTATAAGCGGGATAAAACGGTGGACAACGAGGGCTAAAAGATTATTGTAAATTACTTTTCAAGTGATCTGAATTTACCTTCATGAATTGCCTCGCGGGCCGGATAAAACGTCTCGAGGGCCGTAGGTTCCCCACCTTTGCTGTAGAGGCAAGGTCCACCATTTTTGTCACGAATGATGTTTCACCAGGGAGTTGCTTTTTGTCAAATAGAAACTCCCTGCCTGGTTTCACTGATATCGAATAGAGAGGTAAGTCACGGATGGGAAAGATGGAAGTAAGCTGTCACTTTCTGTCAACACAGAATGTATATATATATATATATATATATATATATATATATATATATATATATATATATATATATATATATATATATATATATATATATATATATATATATATATATATATATATATATTCTGTCACATAAGCGTCAATGGCTCAGTGGTCAGAGCATCCGCCTTGTATGCGGGAGGTCGCTGGTTCGAATCCTGCTTGAGGCGCTGTTTTCCATTCACATATAAATATCTTCTTTCAGTATAAGGCAAGTTCCTATGTTAGAGGAACAATGGCCTAAGTTCTTCATGCGACTATTCAATACAGCCTTGATTCACTCATTCATATTTATGTCGCTATGTCACTCTTCCTACTATATATATATATATATATATATATATATATATATATATATATATATATATATATATATTATATATATAGATTCAGGGAAGGGAAGGGAGGGGAGGGGAAAGGAAGGGAATGTAGGATGGACTTAATTATGTATCTTGCAATCGCATATAGACCTTTATCGGCCGTGTACCTATGACATGAGTTCCGATAGCCGAGAAGTAGAACATGCTGTACGTTAGGCAGGATGTCGCCGGTTCGAGTCCCGCTCGGGGCAAACATCCTTTTTCAAGATAAGGCATGTGCCAATGTTAGAGGCACAAGACATAAGGCCTCTTACTATCCGACTGTAGGGTAAACAGTTCATTCAAATTGGAAATCCTTTGATCTCACGACCTCCAATCAATGCAAAGTAGTAAATCTTTGAATGAGCAATTAAGTGATAAAACATGAAAGAAAGACATGAAAGTGTGAGGAAACATAACTGTAATGCATAAAATAGTATGAAAGAAGTATAAAGCCAAACATCCATAACGTGTGTCCCATTATTTGAACTCGTAGTAAATGGCACAAAGATAAATTAATATACCTGTAATTTATGATACGCTCTTACACTATGTTAGACCAGGAAACCAAACGGTTGGTAATTCCTTGGCCTCTGACAATATATTTTCAAATTGACACAGTCTGGTCACAAATTGCTGAAAATTCTGCATGAAATATTTCTCTGCAAGCAAATATCTGAAATCACACCCAAACGCAAATTTTTTATTAACATACTTAATGAAACCCAATCACACATTTCATATCAGTGAGAATACTTTCATTATTTCGACAGAGTACACGTATTAAATACTCCAAACATTATGAGCAATATAGGTGTGAGTCACCAAAGTTTGTACTGAAATAATGTTTACTTCCAAATTTATTGCTCTCTCCCTCTCTTTTCTAAAAGTCCCTTTGGATGGATGCCGGAGGGCGAAGACTAAACGTTACCCCGAAGGGGTTTTGCTGCTTAAAGAAGCTACGTCCATGGTGGTACTAGGGAGTTGATACGGATGGGAACTCAACACTCATCCTTTCTTTGAAACCAGGGAGTCTCTAGCAACTCCCTTTTGAAACTAAGTGCTTTCCGACTTTCAACTGTTGACTTTCTTGCTTTTGAAACACCCGTCAGACATGTAACAGATTTGAAAGTGACGACAATGGTTTAGGTCGTCTGGTGCATCTCAAAGAGTTATGGTGATTTCACCAATTGCCATTACACTGCTGGTCGTGAAGGAAAAAAATCAAAATCTTAAACTTTCGTCGTTTTTCGTCACAGAAGACCTCATTTCTAAAACTTCAGTGAAGAATTTCTCCAAACCTCCCACTTTCTAGGATGCATGCTACTGATGAGGAAATTTACCAAAATTGGTATTGTTTTTAGAAGTAAATAATATTTCAAGGAGACGACTTATCAAGTTGACCGCGAAGCACAGATTATTTACAAGTTTATGGTTTATTGAAAGTGACTGAAAATACTTGGCCTTTTCCGCAAAGATGCTGCACTTCAAAGCACATTGGTAACAATGACCTTTGTTTCTAGATTACTTGCGCTTGAAAGGAGCAAACTATCATCAAGAAGTGTAGTTTGGAAAGGCTAAACAACTGGAAAAAGAGAGCTTGTCAATTAAATTTCAGTACCTGAAAAGGGACTTAATAATTTACAGGTACATATATTGTCCGACAAATTTGGGCGTTGGATCTCCTAAATTAACTTCTCACTACTGTGACTTCTCTCGGCCGTCAGACTCTAGCTTTCATCTGTCGCGCTTGGCACCCGACATCCTAGACTGGCTTAAAAGAAAAATGTATAAGGCGTTGGTCATAGCGTGTACTAGCTACACGGTGAGCGTCAGGCCTGATTGCATTACCCCTTTTGATTAAATACTGCAACAAAATGCAGATTTTGTTCAAGCTCAATTTGATAAGGTTGGTAAAATTGACCGCGCCCAGCTCTTAAGAAAACCCACAAGGAATAAAGATTCCTCTCGTAAGTATCCCCTTATTCTTGACTTCAATCCTTCTATGGCCAATGTAGCTCTATCCTACGTAAAAATCTTCACTTGCTTTACAACTCTCTTACTATGAAAGAATTATTTTCAGAAGGTTCCATTTTTCCTGCATTTCGCAAATGGAAGTCTTTTAGAAAGCATCTTAAGTTTCCTAAGCATTTCAATAAGGACGAGGTTGTCAGTGAAAGCATGGGTTACCACAAGTGTGGAAGGACTTGATGTGACCTCTGTTTAAACTTTTTAGATGACAGTAAACATTCCATTAGTATGAGCACAGGTAGAAAATACCAAATCGTTGATGATCTTTCTTGTACTTACTCACAATGTCATTTATCTAGTTACTTGTTTAAAATGTAAAGTACAGTACGTGGGTTCTACTGCTACTCAATTCAAGGTTAGATTTCGTAACCATAAGTCTGATCTCATCCACAACAAAGGAAGATGTGAATTAGCTATGCATTTTAATTCTAGTCCACACTTGCTCAACAATATTCGTTTCATTATTATCGAAAAAATTCATAGCACCAACAATGTGGACATAATTTTAACTGAAAGAGAAGCTTACTGGATGGCTCAGCTGTGTACTGTCCATCCCTTCGGTCTTATTAAAAGAAAGGAATTTAATTCATACAAGAGGGTCAGTTACTTAAACTAATTTCTTGCCCGCCCTCTCCTTTCAGCCTAACTTGTAATCATTTTTGAACCCGTTTTAAGATTATCTTGCCTCTTTTATTTCTGCCAGTCGGCTTTTACTTCTTTTGTATTATTTAATAGTTACTTTAGTTTCAGCCATCTTGACTCTTGCAATGACAAACAAGGAACACAACAAGAGTTGTAGTTTCATCTTGTATTCAAAAATTTTCGATCCACTTCTAGATCATCCTCAGTTAGACTGACAGTCAGAAGTACATACATAGACATATAAAGCTTTTTTCAACACTACTTGAACTTATTTACAGTATCTACAGGCTTAACCAACCAAATCTAATCCTTAGATTACCAGGTCTTACACAATAGAGGTCTATTTAATTGTTAACACATCTGGGTTTGGCAGGGTAAGTAAGTCATGGTTGTTGGGTTCTGATAATAAGTCTTCCAGTGGACCATTCATCTTTTCTGTTTAACAAGGGTTTAAGTTCATCTATACAGACACCTTCTGCAACCTGGCGGCGCATAGAGTCCCCAGTGTGGGAATTAATTATATTAACATTAAATTTTAAATCTTGTCCTTCATGAATATTTACTTTATGGTCATAGAACGTTGAATTGGTATCGTCTATATTTTTAAAGTGCTCCAAAAACCTCCGTCTCTCCTAAACTTCTTGATGTCTCTCCTACATATTTAAATTCACCTTTGCATTCGGCACATTCTATGCAGTAACCTAACTCTCTCTTCTTGCATGTGCCTGGACTGAATTTACATAACATACAATTCTCATCTAAGCATATTCTTTTAGTATTAAATGGGTTTGACTTACAAAGAATTTCATTTAGTCGAATCCCTGACTTTTCTACTACTTTCACTTTTAATCCAGTTTCTCTCAACATCCTGCTTATCTCCGTTTTTAATCTACTGTTTGGCGTATTTTCAACAAACATCACAGTCTCAGCTTTATCATTACCTTAACGAAACCAGTCATGTTTCTTACTAGACTTGTCTTTAATCCTTTCAAACTGTTGCCAAAATTTTGGTCTATACAAAGGGGCTTTCCCTTTTTGGTACTCAGCTACTACATTATCAAACCTAGCTTTTGCTCTAGTATAAATCTTAAACCGTTCAGTCTTAGAGTAGCCACTAATCTGTAATATCAGCATGTAATCCTGGATGGGGAGTATTCTGTCAGTCTCTGGTAGATCGAGCAAACATTTCGCATTATTCGAAAAAGGTCATTGGCTAAAATAACGATCTTTTTTTTTATAATCAAGGGCAGTATGGCTGCTTAGCACCTGTTTGTTGGCCATGATCTTAGAATAATGGGTATGATGGATGACGGTATAAGTCTCACCATCTATACATTTATTTTCTGGCCAAATTTTCAAGTCTAAAATTGGCATTCTACCATCAGCATTACATCTCGGGGTTTCAAGGTCGAAAACCCACCTTGGTTGGCAACATTAGTAAACCCAACGAAAAAATACGTTGGAGTAATTGGGAAAAACCTAAACACATCCCAAATCACATTATTCTGCGGAAGATGGTTATTTTTTCCCTTAAATATACCATGAAGTACGTTTTAAATAACCATATTTGCCAATATGTTAACCAACTCTTCAAACAAAAAGAAGGTGGGGCTATAGGAGTTTCTTTAGCAGGAGATGTGGCCCAAACCTTCATGATCTGGTGGGATCGGGAATTTAAAGAAGAACTTGATCAGAGAGGAATTAAATGCTTGTTGTACTCTAGATATGTGGATGACATACTAACTGCGGTCCAAAAGACTAAGTACAAAGGGCCCGAAAACAATACGCTAGTAAAGTTTCAGGAGCTAATGGATATAGCCAATTCCATTCACACCAGCATACAGGTCACCCTTGAAACCCCTGGATGTAATGCTGATGGTAGAATGCCAATTTTAGACTTGAAAATTTATCAGCTGAAGGGAAATTACCTGCTAGTAAAAGAAATCGTAAGTCGGACACAGAGTGGTTAGGTTAGTCAAAATGAGCTCCTACAGGAAAGCCTGTTTTGTTGTATCTAATGGAGTGTTTACGGTTATTAAATCTCAGCCGAAATCTATCACCATATATATATATATATATATATATATATATATATATATATATATATATATAAGACTGGCCCTTTATTCAATATACTCTATCTTTTTTTTTAATTTTGGAACCTTATTTAAAAGATGGATTGATGTATTCTTTCTATACCAACAATGAGGCAAGTGGTTGTAAGAATGAATATACTACGGGTTTTTTTTTCAAGTTCAAAGAGGCGTGAGGCAAGGATGCCCACTGAGTCCTTATTTATTTATTTTATGCGCTGAGATCTAGAGTAAGTAAATCTAAAGTGAGTTTTCCTCATTTGCGAAAAACTTTTGCCACATGTTTGTGATGGTTCATTTGACAAAAGAAATTATGATATCAACAGATATGCAGTAAACATGACACGAATTTGGTTTAAGCGCATTATTGTATATATTACTGTAAACAAATGATAAGATTTATGAGATTTGTTACACTAAAGTGAATTTTGCCAGATTTATAAAAAGTTTTCGCTTTTTGTATCTTTGACTTTCTTTGCTAAGGAGTGAAATTTCTTAAGTATGCAAGAATTTTTTTTATTACTCATTCTTTCCAAAAGAGCAATTTTTACGTTTATCATTCAATCTTTATTTGAAAATGTCTGCTTACTTTGTTATATATGTGTTATGCAGTGTACTACACCTTAATTTCATGACGAAAATTCATTGAAAGAACAACACAGAGGGATAAATGAATGAATGAATGGATGGATGGATGGATGGATGAATGAATGAATGAATAAATTAATTAGACAGACAGACAGAGAAATAGATAGATAGATAGACAAACAAACAAATAAATGAATAAACAAACAAACAAACAAATAAATAAAATAAAATAAGGTATATATATATATATTGAAAGGTTGTAACTGGACTACTACAAGATATATATATATATATATATATATATATATATATATATATATATATATATATATATATATATATATATATATATATATATATATATATATATATATATATATATATATATATATATATGGTAAATTGAAATTGCCATGAATGGCTAATTTGTCAGATTTCTTCTGAGGGGTAACTTGTACATGGCGAAACCTCTACAAGGTTTTAGAGGCCGCTTTACTTTGTCAGATTAAGTGTGTAAGTCAACGGAGGATTTATTGGGGGTATGCTACCTGAGAGAATAAGCTTGTGTGTCCAAGGACTGTTCTTATTGATCACGGTACATGAAGTCTGATTAGTGTGTGCGCATAGCGCGCCTGAAAATCATTTTCCATGACTTTTAAGTCATCGGAAAGTCTAACATTCACACAAATATCAGAATTTATTACTATTTTGGCTAAAATATCCTAAATATTTCGTCCTCCTCAACCAAATTATTGGAAAGGACTTTGTCTCACACTCACAATATTTATTAGCAAAGATTATAGTAGTCGACCAAATATTTGGTGGGAGGACGAAAGGTGGGGTCCTTCCCCCAACCAAATAGTTGGGAGACCATGCCCCCATCGACCTGCGATCACCGCCTTTGCAAGACTGAACTACCAACCAACCTCCTGACCTTCAGATCTCTAATTTATGCATAGGTCTGTCCTGGGTGATTCCATTCTAGACCGGCTGAAAAGATGGCACATGACCTTAGCTAAAATGGCTCTTGTCCAAAGTCCCCTGGACTCTTTGACTAAGATCCGAAAGGCGAAAACACTCTCAAAATCATTCTCTCAAACGTTACTTCCGGAGGAGTTCTGCTCCTCAAAGGAGCTACGTCCCCAACTGACAGGCAGCCTGAACATAACCTATCACTTGATCTTCAGACCCCGGCCTCTACATCATAGGATTGTCATGCGTGGTCCCATTCTAGACTGGCTGAAAAGAACAGATACCGGTACTACAAATGAGCTTAGCCAAAAGGCCAAGAAGTGCTTCTCTGGTCGAAACTCTTCCCAAAAGTCCCTTGGAAAGGATTCTGAATGACGTAAACCAATCGTTACCCCTGAAGGAGCTCTGCTCGAAAGAGCTATGTTTATTAATTCTGCAAGTGTTAATCTGCTCTAAACGATACTTTGGAGCAATCACCGGTACTAATCATATGCCACTTGTTCAGGGACAGCATTATAGAAGTTATGCTACTTCATTTCCTAATAAAGCAAGTCTTTCAAGAGCTGGGACTTTAGGAAGACGCCATTACAAGTGACAACAAAAGACCACAATAAATATGAATAATTCATAACATTCCCATCCTGTCTTATGAAAAAATGTCTCTGACTCCATAGATTTCTTTCGCCTTTGGCAAGGAATCAAATGGTGTCATTTTTGTCACAAAAGAAGAACTGTCCTTTCATTTATGAATATTTCTTTTTGCTTTTACAGTTCTTCGGCATAAATCTCGTCTGAAAGGCATTTCTTTGGGAGCTGCACAATGGCAGGGATGATGTTAAGGATCACAACGTTACAAGGAAGCTGCCAGTGTGGGAACAGTAATCCGTGCCTTTTCCGGGCATATGATGACAGTGAAGACCATACCATGCTGACCGGAGTTGCGTGTAAAATAAGAAAGTGTGGCACAGAATATTTGACTGAAGCACTTTACCCTGGAGTCAACGTTAATAATAGTTTCATCATAGCCAATGGTGTAAAACTTTATCGCAAAGCACCAACTTTACTAGAATTAGATCCAGACTTTCAAACTCGATTATCACGCCAGCGTATCGCAAATGTAACAGACGTGACACCTGGTGATCATGTGTGCTTTGACCGATGGTACTTGCTATTACACCACGCAATCGTCACTGAGGTACGGGCTCAACCGCCCACACTTGTCGTCGAGGGTTGGGATACCACGAATTGGGAGACAGGCTTCTACTACGTAGGCAAAATGAAAAGGGCCAAAAGACAAATTTCAGAAAATGAATTACAATACATGTACAAATTCAAATATTCCGAAGAAGTTGCAATGCAAAATCCTCCACAGCTTGTTTTGGCACGGTGCAGAGCTCTGAGTCATAGTGATAACGATCGCGCGTGCTTTCCATGGCTATGGTACTTGGGGAAACTTGACGATGGATATGGGTTTTTTAACGAAAACTGTGAACATCACGCTATGTACGCTAAAATAGGGTGCCGGTCGTCCAATCAGATTAAATGGCTCTGGCTAAAAATACAACACCTATTTTTTAAGTTGAGCGCAGACTTTCTAAAATCTGCAGCCCGCAATCTTGGTTCTGTCATTGCCGCAGAAGCAGTTGAAAATCTGGCACAGAAATGTCTCCGGTTCGCACATAGTGTCCTGTTCGAAGGCATAGGTCTGCTTGGAGTTGTCGGGGTTGAATCATATGCTTTTCATAAGGCATACGAAGCGCTAGAGCGTCGCCGACTAAACAATGATATAGACAACGACCGTTACCAAATAGAACTCGGAAAAAGAGTATTTGAGTTTTTTTTAACCATTACTCTTTCCGGAGGGGGTGGGATTCTAGCGGCATTTTTTACCTCTTCGGCCCTCTTAGAGATCCTCTTATGCGTGCTTCTATTCGTTGCCGCTAAAGCAGGAATGCGTTTTCTGGAACACTTTATAGGTGAGGACATCGGCTTATGGCAGTGGATGGCTGACAGATTAGCGACGGTCCCAATTAAATTAGTTAACTTTGCGAATTCCATTGTTGATGTCGGAAGGTCAATTGCGAATTCCGTTGTTGATGTCGGAAGGTCAATTGTGAATACTGTGGAGACCGTAGCAACGGAAATATGTACTGAAATCCGCAGCTTGATAGATTTCTTTTTGTCCTATTTTTCACAAGTGTGAAAAAACAAAACAATAAGTAACAATAAGTTACTTTGGCTTACCTGAAAAATGAAAAACCCCATTTAGGGAAATGTTACGTTTAAAATGCACATAGCACATGGCATACAAAGAAAAGAGCTTTAATCATTATTAAACCATTCAGTCTGACCAATGAACTCCATCAATAGCTTTATGTCGTCAAAATACTATGCATTACAGGAGTTACGGAAGTTGCATCATTTGAATTTTTGGAAGTTTGGGCCAGCAAATTATTCTTGAGCATCAAATAGTTGAATAGCTTTCTGTGAGAGCCTCTTTTTGAAAAGAAGGCTACCGCACTGCTTTATTTTGAATTATCTATAATCTCTATAAATATTGGTGAAAATTTTCGGTAAAAAACGCATTTGTTTCCTTCGCTTTAGGCGATCGAAGGGAAGTACAGGCATGGAAGTATTACTCTATTTCCATGGTTTAGACCAGTGGTTCCCAACCTTTTTTGACATCTGACACCCCTAGGTGATGATGAGTTATAACCTGGCACCCTGTTAACACTATCTAAAGCGGAGCGCCACCATCAGTTGGCTCAGCGCGTCCAAAAACGTTTGGGGCGTGTTGCCCCCTAGATTGCAGGAAATGGCACTTCCCATGTCTTCTTACTTAGTAACAAGGCATGCATTTACTTCATCTTCAGTCAATAAAAACGGAACAGCTACTGTTTTTGTAATTTTTCTTCAGATCATTTATTTGTTTGTTTGTTTATTATTTATTTATTTATTTATTAATTTATTTATTAATTTATTTATTTATTTTTTGGCATTTGATAGGTCATCTCGTGGTTGATTCCATCAATTACGGTTATGTTACCGGCTGTTTCTCTCCAGAACAGTCACGTAGTGTGATAACGCTTATTCCAAAACCTGGAAAAGACCCCTCTTTACTTAAAAATTATCTACCTATATCTCTTTTAAATACGGACTATAAAATTGGGGCTAAAGCTATTGCTGCTAGGATGAAACTGGTTATTGATAATCTCATTGGTCCAAATAAAACTGGTTTTCTTAAGGGTAGATTTATAGGTGAAAACGTAAGATTTGTTTTAGATATAATTAATCATACTAGTGATTTTAATATTCCAGGTTTTCTTTTTTTTTAATTGATTTTGAAAAAGCTTTTGATAAATTAGAATGGAAGTTTATTCACGCTACTCCTTCCTTTTTCAATTTCGGTAATAGTTTTAAAGACTGGATTCATACTTTTTATAATAATGCTCAGGCGTGTGTCTGTAATAATGGATATTCTTCGGGGTTTTTTTTTCTGTTCAAAGAGGTGTACGGCAGGGATGCCCTCTGAGTCCGTACCTTTTAATTGTTTGTGTAGAGACCCTTGCACTTACTGTGATTCAATCTAACATTGTTAAAGGAATTTCAATTAGCGGTACTGAAACTCGTATTTTGCAATATGCTGATGATACTACATTCATACTTGATGGCAGCAAAGATAGTTTAAGTGAGTGTTTATGTATTCTCGATAATTTCAATAAGTCATCTGGTCTAAGGATTAATTTTTCTAAGTCTCATTTGTTCCCACTAGGTCCTTTCGCTGGTAATAGGCCACTCTTTCTTTCCGATTTTAACATAGATGTCACTTTGGGTCCAGTTATCATGTTAGGTGTTGTATTTTCTCACAACGGGGATGATTTATTTACTCTCAATTACCAGCCCAAGCTTTCAAGACTCAAAAATAGTCTCCGCGTTTGGGCCAGCCGGGATTTAACTCCCATAGGTCGTAATGTTATTGTCAAAACGTTTGGCTTATCCCAATTAGTGAGTCTTTTCCTTGTGTTACCCAATCCTCCTAAGGCATTTATTAAAGAGCTTGAACGTGTTATTTTCGACTTCATTTGGGCTGGAAATCCCGATAAAGTGAAACGCTCTACGATTATAAACCCCATTAATGCGGGAGGCTTAAAGATTCCCCATATTTACAGTTTTATAAGAAGCCTAAAATGTACATGGATTAAACGCTATTACAATGATTTGAACGGACCTTGGAAAATTTTTTCAATCTAGATTTAAAGAGATATGGATATGAGTTTCTGTTTCAATGTAATTGTAAACCAGATGAGGTTAATTACCTTCGTAATTCTTTTCTTAGAGAGGTTGTTCAAGCATGGTGTGAGATCTCGTATGTTCCCCCAAAAGAAAACTATGGCATCCAAATTGTATGGAATAATTCTGATATTAGGATTAATGGTAAAGTTGTATTCTATAAATTCCTGTTTGATAAGAATGTAAAGTATGTCAAAGATTTTTTTGACGGACAAGGAAACCCTCTATCTTTTGAAAATTTTAAACGTAAATTCAATGTAACTAGTTTACCATTTACATTGTATTATGGTTTAATACGAAGTATACTTACCAGTTGGAGGATTTCCTCGATTAATGACAATGGTGATCAAAATGTTAATGAAGTTTTATTTGCTAATTATTTAAGATCAATCAGGCCCTCTCAATTTGTTTATAACAAGTACTTATCAACTATATCTGAGAAGCCAACTGCGACTCAAAAATGGGCTATGTCTTTTGATAATCTAACAGAATGTGACTGGACTCGCATTTATAGTACCCCCTGGCTTTCTGCTTCAGAAGCCAGACTGCAGTATTTCCAATTTAGGTTTATACATAGGGTTCTTCCAACCAATAAATTGCTTTCGCTAATGGGGAAGGCTGATTCAGCATATTGCACTTGGTGTGAGACAGAGGAAGAAACGTTGGAGCATATTTTCTGGAACTGTAGACACATCACACATTTTATCAAAGAGGTAGAAATTATGCTATTTAAAGATTATTCGGTTTTCTCAAAGTAAAGTTTCTTTTTTAACGTATGAAAAAGCTAAACATCCCTACTTCTTGGCACTACATATGAAGCAGTATATTTTTAAATGCAAATTGATTAAAAGTATATCAGATATGAATGCTTTCTTTTCTATATTTAAATTTAAAGTAAAAGTGGAACAATATAAAAAAAAGTAAAAAATAAGAAGATTGTACATATTGACGACATCAGGAAAGCGTTTGCCTCTTGTCAAAGTTTATTTACAAATTAGTTATGCAAAAAAGCAATACTCTGGCATTGTGTATTGTATATTATATTCTCATGTTTTCTCTACTGGGACATCACAATGTTATTGTTTGTATATTATGTCATTTCATTTCTACTGTATTATATCACCTTGAACATAGAAAAGGAAAAAAGAAGATTACAATAAAAGGAGACCAAAAAAAAAAAATTATTTATTTATTTATTCATTTATTTATTTATTCATTTATTTATTTATTCATTTATTTATTTATTCATTCATTCATTCATTCATTCATTCATTCATTCATTCATTCATTCATTCATTCATTCATTCATTCATTCATTCATTCATTCATTCATTCATTCATTCATTCATTCATTCATTCATTCATTCATTCATTCATTCATTCATTCATTTATTTATTTGATCTTATGCTGGCACCCCTAGAGAATTTTCTGGCACCCCTCTTGGGAACCACTGGTTAAGGCAACAATAATTATGTACAAATGAAACACAGGGAGTTAGCCCAATTTGAGCTTGGCATAACAATGCAGGAATGGTAATTAATCTATCCCTGTTATTAACATCAGTACATCTTTTGCATGGGCTATATTGTTAAATTCACGCAGGATTATTCCTTTCAAGGAACTCATGTGACATGTACTATTCACGGTGTAAAATTATTAATAAGTATCCAGGGCCGGATTTAACTTAAGGGGACCCAGCACCAGGGCCGGATTAACATTGTAGCAATAGTAGCATATGCTACGTGGCACCGCGCTTTCGGGAGCCCGCGCTAAAGATATCGATTCCCTTTAAAGAAATTGCTTTAATATTCTCTCTATGGACCTATCGGCAGAAGATTGTTGACTAACCTAACAGTTTTTGTCAGAATGTTCTTCGTTCGTTAGTGAGCGCTCAGATCCTCACGCGCTCATATTTGCCGTGTTTGTCAAGTTTGAGCAGTGAGTTTGAGATTGTGATGGGAACGGTGCGCAATCATTGTGTAGGACTTTGGGTCATAGTGTCATAGACGACATCCCCTGTCACGATGGGAAGGACGTACGTAGCGTTTTTGACGTGTAGAATAGTGACTGCTTTCTGCCCTGATAAAACGCTAGAGAGTTTATGAAAAGTTAAAGGGTGTATTTGGATTCCTCCGTCAGTTACAGTCGTTTACACCTCAAGAGAGGGTAACGAGGTCATCAAATCTTATCAAATCCTATCCGGAAGATTTGGAAGGAAGTCTTGATGAAGAACTTGTGAAGTTTCCTACCTGTTGAAAACTGATCTTCCATCTCATATTCGTATCACATAAGACCTTTTAGAGTTACAGTTTTACCGTTTGGTAATTGACAATTCTTTGGAATCTTGTTTTCCAAATGTAGTAGAAGTCACCTTGCTCATCTATTTGTCACTGATGGTGACCATCTCAGTGAGGAACCTCATTTTCAAACTGAAACTGATTAAAAATGAACTAAGGAGCACCATGGGTCAAAAGAGATTGACCAATCTCATACTAATGAGCACTGAACGTGAACTTCTGCGTGAAATAGACACTTCTAGTATCAGCAACAAATTTGCTCGGGCTACATCTAGAAAATGTAATATTTAAACGGTAGTGCTGTTCCTTTTGATACCTTCTTGTCTATTGGACATATTTGACATATTGTCTATCTCTTTAGCAAATGAAACTAGAATGCAAGAATGCATTGAGGTGATATATGTACTATTCCAAATAATGCCATGCTATCTCGTTTCTTTCAGTCACTGTTCAAATGCTATCAGTAACATGTTGGAAAAATAGTTTTGTATTCATATCTGATTTTGGGAATTCTTGGGAAATTTTGCATTTTGACCTCTGGTGCCCCAGATGACGATCTTGGGAATGCTAGGGAAATTTTGCTTTGACTTGTGGTGACCCCAAATGACAATCTTGGGAATTCTTGGGAAACTTTACTTTTGACCAGGATGGTAACCCCGATAAAGATCTTAGGAATTCTTGGAAATTTTGCTTTTTGATCTCTGGTGGCCCCAGATGACCTTTGACCTCTACTATAAAACAATAGGGTTCTTCCTCTTACCATAAGGCATCTACAAATTAAGATGAAATTTATTCAAGCTTCCTAACTTGAGCTATTGTGTTAAGAAGTTTTCAGATATTGACCCCTGGTGACCCCAGATGATCTTTGACCCTCCATACCAAAAACAACAGGGATTTTCCTCTGACCACAAGGCATCTACATACTAAATATGAAATCTATCCAAGCTTCCTACCTTGAGCAGGGTTGTTCCCGTTACAAGTTGAAAGTAACTCGTTATAGTTGCAGTTAATTCCATTAAATTGTAACTCGTTTCAGTTACTAGTTACAATGTTACTTGCACGTGAATATACGGTACCTTGTCCTAGATGGACGATCCATGGAGGGACGCAATCAGATAGTAGGAAGGTTACCTTTATATCAGGTGTCGAATTCCTCTTTTCACGTATATACATTATTACGGGTGCAGCCAATGTAACTGCAAGAGTAATACAAGTCCCTCAAGCGGACGTAAGAAGAAGGGGACACACGAGAGGACTAACACATCCTCATATCCTCACGTTAGTCTGAGGTGTTTCCCAGAGAGAGAGAGAGAGAGAGAGAGAGAGAGAGAGAGAGAGAGAGAGAGAGAGAGAGAGAGAGAGAGAGAGAGAGAGAGAGAGAGAGAGAGAGAGAGAGAGAGAGAGAGAGAGAGAGAGAGAGAGAGAGAGCGTAATTCCAGCTGATCTTCACTTCGGAATCCAAGCAGAAACTCGGCTCAACATGCTGCAGCGAATCAGAATACTGATTAGAGCTTACGCATTTTTTAGACGAACCTTGATTAGGCCTGGCCTATGATCAACCTCATCTTTCATCGTCCTTACAAATATATGCCTACAACCTTATTTTCACAAGTAATGAAAAACTTGAGGCGTTTGGTATTTCGACCGGGTGTGCCCCCACTCTTTCACACACCAAATCCCGCCCTTATGTGTTATGATATAGGCCCTGGGTTTGCATGGCAGTACGCGATTGTCCCTCTTTTATTGATCATGTGGTGTTACTGTATGTATGCAGAACATGGTGCGGTTTTTGTTTCCTTTCTTAATTTGTATTGACGGAAAGGCAGGAATTCAAGAATAGGTCTGTTGGGAAAATCGGTGTTAGAGGGAAAGCTGTGACTGGAGGTAGGGTGGTTGACAATTTTAAATGATCGATCTTTTAATATTTTCTATTAAAAATTGTTGCCAACTGTCAAAATTTTCTTGCGTTCATTGCTCTGCTCATTATATTTGAATCAGAATATATCGACACCTTTTTGTAAAAGTTCCGGACCCAACGGGCCCTTCACCCGAAGAAGTACCTTTTGTACTCTTTGCTTGGGAGCGAGAATGTGCCTCATTTTTCAACCGTTTCGCGCTCCTAAGGGTGACTAGTACCGAACGCTTGTAAAGAGGGCGCATTTGGGAGAAAAATTTGCCAACAAAACAATTGTGATGCAGGCGCGGTTTTACGGGGGGGGGGCTTTGGGGGCTTAAGCCCCCCCAAAGTTCGCTCAAGCCCCCCCCCAAAATTTTCAGAGGTTGTGTTATGCTATATTTGCGTGTACTGAGAAAAACAAAATTGTTCAATACACTTGTGCACATCTTGGTCCAGTGGAATTAGTTTGTCAAGGGAAACTGTCGTCTGTGTCTCGAAATCACATATTAGGTTCACGATTTCATACAATGGAAGTTGGGTCAGATAAGTAACATCTATGATAGTATGTACGTACATGTAAATCAAGTTAAAGGATTAATCATCTGTTGGAAGTTCAAAACGAGTCATTTCGTCGCTGATCTCGTCAAGCTATACTAGCCCTTTTAAGTCAAATCTACAGACCGAATCGTTATTCCCATTAATGTGAACAGGTCCAGTTGCTCGTATCTCTCAGTAACGTTTGCTACATTCTTCCAAATAAAAAAATATATGCCTGTATATACGTTACATCTTCGTCATGGTCAGGGGCGGTGCCACTCAGGAGGAAGGGAGGCCTACCCCCCCCTGTAATTTGCAGGAAAAGAGAAAAAGAGTAGGAAAAGAAGACGTGAAAGAGAAGAAAAGAGGAGGGCGGGGTAGGCCTATATCTGATCCATATAGTTAATTCAGGGCTTCCAAGAGGCCATATTCCGGTTTCTACCAGCCTTTAGATACGATTTTATAATGCACAAATGAAGGCAAATTTTCTTAATACTTCGAGAATATTTCTGTGGACTCAACGCACGTATTTTTGCGTAAAACTTTCCCCGACTAGAGGGCAGTAATGTGTCCAAAAGGGGACTTCAGGAGGTTTGTTGATACATACCCTTAGACAAAAAAGGCTCCTCTTTCACCTAACCAAAAATAATGTTTTGAACTCATATGATCGGGTCCAAAAATATACCAAAGACAACACCATTTTTGCATCTAAGCAACCTTCAAGTAACCAAAATTTCTCAAAAGGGGAGGGTGACCCCTCCCCTTAGACCTCTCCCCTAGAACAGCCCTCTTTTACCCTACCAAAATTAGAATTCACGAAGTTATGAACATTTCCCAGCCATATATCAGTCAAAACTGTCCCGAAGACCGCACCATTTTGCATCTTAGCAACTTTAAAGTAACCAAAATTTCTCACAGGAGAGGGAAACACCCCTCCCTTTAGACCTCTCTCCTAGGACCGCCCTCTTTCCCCCAACCAAAAATTAGAATTCACAAAGTTATGAACATTTTCCAGCCATATATATCAGTCAAAAAATAACCCTAAGACCCCACCATTTTGCATGTTAGCAACCCTAAATTAGCAAAAATTTCTCAAAGGGAGGGGAACACCCTTCCCCTTAGACCTCTTCCCTAAGAAGGCCCTCTTTCCCCCAACCAAAAATTAGAATTCACAAAGTTATGAACATTTTCCAGTCATATAGTCAAAAAATTAGGCAAAGAACGCACCATTTTGCATCTTAGCAACCTTAAATTAGCAAAAATTTCTCAAAGGAAGGGGAACACCCTTCCCCTTAGACCTCTCTCCTAAGAAGGCCCTCTTTCCCCCGACCAAAAATTAGAATTCACAAAGTTATGAACATTTTCCAGTCATATAGTCAAAAAATTACCGAAAGAACGCACCATTTTGCATCTTAGCAACCTTAAATTAGCAAAAATTTCTCAGAGGAAGGGGACTCCCCTCCCCTTAGACCCCTCCCCCACGACGGCGATCACTCAACCCATGTCCCCTATCAAAATAACCTTGCGCCGTCCCTGGTTATGGTACTGTTTTTATTATCATTGGTTTCAGCGTGCGCGTGACCGATTTACATATTTGAGAGAAAATTTTATGGTTCTTCCGTTTCAAGTCCCTCCTAAGCCCCCCAAAAGTCTCGATCTAGAACCGCGCCTGTTGTGATGACAACCTGAAAACACATCGGTTTTGGATTGGAAGCAAAATGGTGAGCTAGAAGTGAGGTGTCTGGCTGCATCTTGGTTAAATTAAAGTCTATAGATTGACCTATATGGACTACGACAGCTGGAATTCTCTGGCTTCAAACCCACCTTGAATTTCAGCTCCTACATACCATCACTAATCCCTCTGCTACATCCCTGTGTGCAAACCGTACCGTAATCCAATAATCCCCCACCCACTCACATGCTCACTCAGACTGCAGTCCAATCCAAGGGCCATATAGTTAGACGTATGTAATCTAGTGGTGGTGTGGGGGGGGGGGGAGCTGGAAGGCCAGTTGAAATGAACGTACGAAATCTTAGGAGACCATATGCCGTTTGATGGAAACATATATAGGCCAAATTTTATTTTCTTCCATTTCTTCTTATTTGCCTTTCTTATTTGAACTGTGCATTTCTAAATAATGATATTTCATCATAAAGAACACGTGCGGTATCGAGATACAACTTTTGCAGTCTGGTAACTTACCACTCATGGCAATCTAGGAGGCTTTCTTAGCCAAAAATATTCTTGTTACGCTATATGAGCCAACAGATAGTGACGCTCCGCTGAGATAAAGTCACGCCAAACCCCCTTCTCTTTCAGATATACACTATTCAAAAAAGATATACCACTTAATCTCACATTATTTTATTTGTTACCCGCTCTCTCGGCCTGGATTGGGCCCAGTGGTCAAATTGTCATACTTGTGATCATCAATCGATGCGCATTCAATGTCATTTACAGACAGCCAAGATAAATGTTCAGGTTTATGTCCACTATTTTGTAAATACCCTCAGAGCTTCCGGTGCTACGCCCTTTTAATTCCATTCGGTGCTGTTCTGAACCAGGGACCTTTCGAGGGACCTAGACAACACACTCATTCGGGGGAAACGTTAACCATTTCATATGAGGCCCAAAATCAAGGATACGCATCTGGCTGTGGCCCGTGAGATCTTCCCGATTAAACATGTGGGACACCAGCGGAAAGAAATAATTAAAGACCCCCATGTATGTTTTTATCGTTTATAATATCATCTACCCATACAGCGGATAATGCAAAGACGTAAACACCGTGTGTTGTGTAGAAACGGCAGAGGACAAGGTAAAGCTATAGGCTATGACGATGGATTACTTGCATAAAAGTATTCCCAAATTCTGCCGGTCACGAGCCCGGTCTCCGGAAATTTGGAGGCGAGTCAAGAGTCCGCACTGTACAAGACCGAGTCCGAGTCCTTGCCTTTCGAGTACGAGTCACGAGTCCGAGTCCTTTAAAACGTGACTCGAGACCGGTCTCGAGTCCGAGACCGGTCTCGAGTACTACAGCACTGGTATCTAGAAGTGAAAGAAATGTAACGCAGAATCATTGATGTACACGCTAAAGCAATCCTTTGTTACTATTACTCATTACGGTACGTCTTTAGTGTGTTTGTTGTAGGCTAATTAACTGAGCAGGGAAGCTTCACACTATGACTGTGTGATCAAATGATTGTTTTTTCTTTATCAAATTTTCTTGATTTTGGGAATGGCCCTGCCTATTCGAAGAACAGCGCGTGTGACCGCATTTCGAATGGTGTGTCGAGACGCGATGACTGTGTAACATTCGCGATAGCACCGTCACTGAACAGTACACAGAGCTGAGTAGGCGCGCCTGTTACAGACTTTCCATACATGTGCACAGATCATGTTCTGTACAACGCGTCGAACGCGTCCATTTGACACACAAACAAGAAGACGCATGAAGGGAAGCTAACTCACGCATGCACAGATGCACGCTTGCATTTTGGCCAATGATGTTATGTGCCTCGAATCCTACACGGTAAGCGTTTGGTGGTCTGTATGTTGTGCGGCTATTGTGATGTAGACATTTTCATGAAGTTGCTGAGGCAACTTTATAACGGCGCGCAAAGGCTTGCATGCCAACGCGTGATAGCGCTCAAGTTAGCGTACAAGAGACCAAAAGACGCTAAGGCCACTGCGTTAGTATGGCAAGCCATTTTAACATTTACCTCCTAATTATACTTAAGCATAATTAATTTCACTTAAAGTGGGCATGACACGGCCAAATTAACTTTTGTGTATGTCAAGATTGGATAAGGTATTGTATAAATATCATTTCACACACAATTGAAACCTCTGCAATTCGGCATAAATGAAATTTGAAGAAAAGCGTACAAAAATCCAATTTCGAAAAATGCCACAACAGGTCACCAGACTGTTATGACGCAATTGGAGGCACAAACACTGCGCTATATAAGGACGCGTATGAGGCACAAACACTGTGCTATATAAGGACGCGTATCTACACGTGGAACAGAGCTGAGATAAAGTTATCTTAGCAACTTCATGAAAAAGCTTACATCACAATACCAGCGCAACATACAGAGCACAAAGTGTGGACCGAGCTGAGGGCTTCGAGGCATATCATTGGCCAATATGCAGGCGTGCTTATGCGCACGCGTTTAAGCTTCAGTACATAAGCCTCAGTTGTTTTAATTTTGTGCAAAGAACGTGGTCGGTGCGTTGTACGGAACAGCTATGCACATGTATGGACAGTCCATAACAAGCGCGCCTTTACTCAGTAAGCTGTTCAGTAACGTTGCTATTGTGAATGGTAAGCAGCCACCGCGCAACGACGCATAGTTAACAATGTGGTCACTGTAGGGTCACGCGCGCTGCTGTAGTAACGTAGCACAGGTGTTTGCAATGGTGTTCCCGCTAACACGCGTTAGCATGCACATGATTCGATGTGTAGAACGATGGGTGGGCTGCCTGGTACATTGTATATAGGAACTCTAATTGTTACTAACCGTGCCTCCAATGACGTCACGATCTTGAGACGCGCTTACATACGTTTTTTCGCTTTCGGATTTCAGATGGGCTGAGTCTGGCCTGTAATTGGGAATTCACAAGGTCGTATTACTGTGTTTATGGACGTATTTTAGTCGGGAAAACATTCACTTCATTTTAAGCTGTACCCAAAGAATATTTACTGAGAAACGTACTTTGGCCATGTCATACCCACTTTAAGTAAAGTATGTGTGAATCATTGCCTCACCTTCTCAATTCTAGATTCGCGTTTCTAGGGCAGTGGAATCGACTTGAGCAGGGGCGTAGCCAGGTTTTTGGTGTGAGGGGGCAAAGTCAACTGATCGTCCCCATTCTTGACCGCAGTCCTGGGAGGGCAAATTTTTTGCTGTCCCGAAGGGCTTAGATGCAAAATGGTGCTTCTTTTTATACTAGATCCCAGTGTTCTCCACAGGGGTTTTTAGAGGCGCGCAGGGGTGGCGCCAGGATTTGCCCGAAGGGGACCAGACTTCCCGGCGGGGAGGCCAGGGACCCGAATCCCCGACAGCCCCGATGTCGTCGAGGGGTTGGTGAGGGGGAATCATCTGAAGAAAACCTGTGTACTATACCATGCCATTGCGGGGCATATATTACATAAAATTAGTATATACTAGAGGAACATAGATTTACCGTTTTAATCCGGAATCTAAACTGTGAAATTGCAAAGCGCGCGAAATTTTTTGGGGTAAACCTGCACTAAAGAGAATCTGTACTTAAATTAAAACTTACATGTGTCAATTGTTCGGGGCAGGTGGGCCCTACCAGACATAACTTACATTTTACATCCCTCCTCGGGTCACCAATCGTACCTCACGACAGACATAAGAGAACATTAACTAGGTTTACGGAAATGAGATGACATTGGACTATATTAAGGTATAAATAACGGAACTGAGGAAAAGTGGGCAAAGCGTACCAAAAATTGTAGGTTTTATGTCAGAAATGATCCTTTATAAAGGCAAAATAAGTAAACCGACCATGGGTGGCGACAGAATTTTCCCAAACGGGGGCCGAGCAATGACAGCGACCCCAAGTTCTGACAACCCACTACGTCGAGGGGGTGCATGTTGAGAAAGGGATTTAAAGGAGCCTAACTATCCCACGCCATTGCAGGGCATATTTTGCATAACATCACTTAATACTTCAAGAGCCAAGTTGCTCACTGATATCGTTCTTTTGATTCTGAATCGTGAAACTGCGAAGCGCGCGAAAATTTTTGTTAGACTTCCACAAAAAACATATGCCTATGTAATCATTAAGAACAAAACGAAAGAAAGAAAACTGTAGGGGTTGAAGACCATATCGGGGATGACATACATTGTATCGAAACGACCTGGACTCACTCACCAACCGACCGTACAGCATGACACACATTAGAGAACAGCAACTAGGCATTGAGCGATATGGGATGAAATTTACGACCTCTATATAGCTGTGCACTCTGCATACATGTTACTTGGTAAGGTGGACAGGACTTGTGCTATCTAGCTATGTGGAATGGAAATATTGAAGAAAATGAAGTGACCAGGGGGATAGCCAGTATGTAGCACTGTAGGCCTGGGCCTACACTTTTTTTGGCCAAGTTATTTTTTTAAACGCCCATAATTCAAATCCATAAGCTTGCTGGACGAGTCTAAGAGTCCAGACAGGAAAAACTATTGAAATGAACGTAGCAAGAATATGGCTAAATTAGGTGACTTACTCTTAGATGAGTGTCCTTTAAAGCGGGGTTGCACTGTATAAACATACATTTCATATTTTTGTGCCTACAACTTTTTAAATCCTGGCTACGCTCCTGGTGGTCCTACAGCGCGCGTAGCGCGCCGAAAACTTTGGGTTCTAATTAGAGAAGTTGTCCTCTTGAGAGCACAAAAACAGGTAAACCGTCGGGGCAGCTGTCGCCTTAGAGGACTGCATGCTTTATTGCATCGACTAAGACTCCCCGACGAAACTGTAAACATTCCCCCCTGCCCCCACCTGGCGCCACCCCTGGAGGGACGGCCCGCCCTCCGAGTGAAAATGATATTGACAACCAATACTTTTTCGGGATTTGTTTATTTTATCTCAAAATCAGGATTAGGGTTCGAAAAAGGGCTATGGTTCAGTCCCCAAGGCATAATCTGTTGAAAAAAAAGAGAAAAAAGCCGGAACACTGTTTCCAGACGAGATGACATCATTAATATCCAAGGTTTTGATTGACTTTTCGGGGGCCTATTGCCAATGCGTCCGCATAAAATAAATATGTTGTCCGTCTTGCTGCGGATTCCACCGTCATTACTCATCCCCGAGACCTAAATGACCCGAGATCAAAATGATGTCAGTGTGACGTCAATGCATAAGGTCTATCGGTTTCAACATTTTCGTCTACCGGTTTTTACAACAAAAGTCTTTTGAACCTCCTGACCAAAAATGCATGATGTAAGCCAGTTATTTTACAACGCGGTCCTTGATGCGGATGCCACCCTCACAACCAGAGTTGCGGGAAAGACCAAACATTCTAGTACTTTAGACATTATTCTTCTCAGTCTTGGCTGACCAAAATGAGGGAAATTTCATCATCCTGGTCGTAATTGTAATGCCCTCAGAACCTGGAAAATCGTTAACAAGAGTTTTTCAACTTTTTTTTAAGGGAAAGCTGAATCCTCGCCGTAAGATGGGTTAACATTGGTATGGTCCTGTACCACTATTTTGTTCCACATCCCATTGGTCCTACAGTAAAGCGCTCATGATTGTCACAACTTCAACACAGATTGGTCTTAAGCGTATTTGTCCTACGGTGCATGCTTACATACAATATTGCACTGACTGTGGGACCAACGCATTGCAGGAGCAATGGGCTATACTAGAGAACTACTTACCCACAGCACCGAAAGCCACACGGTACAATTATGCACACGAATTTTATACTGTCGAAATTAACTAGCTAGCGCATGCATTCTGGGCATTACCAGGGGCGTATCTAGGAATTTTCAATTGAGGGGCGCAAGGTTTGATTGATCGCTGTCCTGGGGAAGGGGTATAAGGGGAGGGGTGCACCCCTTCTACTTTGGAAAATTTTTGCTTTTTGAAGAGGGCTGAAATGCAAAATGAAGCTATATTTGGCACATTTTGAAGCATTTTCTTTTTTGCTTCAACTTTTTTTCACGCATGACGGCCAATAGGGAAGGCCGCGCGCCTGTAGCGCCCCCGCCTGGATCCGCCACTGATTACGACGCATGAGCTATTGTGACGTTGCCATGTTTGTCGTTGGCGTTACGTATTCACGGCTGTCCACTTTTCACCACATATTGTAAAGAAATACACATTGGCTAATTCAACCGAATATTGTTGTATTATTTCTTTGGCAATGCTAAATGAAACAAGAACAGTTACATGCAGTGGCGTAGCCAGGATTATTTAACAGGGGGGGGGGGCAAACATACCGAGAGACTATCTAAGCGGAGCGCCACCATCAGTTGGCGCGGAGCGTACAGAAAATTTTGAAATATCGCGACCCCTCAGACAGCCGGAAATGGCATTTCCCAGGCCTGTAAGTAGAGTTTAAGCAGTCGTTAATTTGAGCTATCGTCTGCAATAAAATGTTTACTTCAATAAACAATGAGCAAATTGCAAAAATATCACTTTCCAAATAAACTACAGAAACGTAACAAGGCTCTTGGTGTGGGGTTGGGACAAAGTCGACAAATCATCTCCATTCTTGACCGCCTTCCTAGTGGCTGTGGTATAAGGTGAGGAGGGTTTGTATGTCGGTAAATTTGATAAATTTAGGCCGATTAGTGGGGATGATGATTAACTGCTGATAAAGATTTATCCAAGGAAACATTTTCTACACTCACAGCTGAATCAAACTGAGAAACATGAAACAATCTCAATCATGACTAACTTGAGAAAAAGAATAAACATATTTACAATCGATGTTAACCTACAAAGTGTACACTGTCCGACTATAAGTCTTTGCTGGATAAGTATGGGCTGATTTTAGAATCCAAAGTCGAGACGTCTTTGCGTTTTTTCACAAAAAAGTTTCAGAACCTCGTCAGTATCCATGGTGCTTACCAACTCCCGTTCAACAGAAAGAAGCATGAGGGATATGAACCTTGTTTGTGTCATAGTGGAGCGGAGCTTAGATTTAATAATCCCCATCTTTGAAAATGCTCTCTCTGCTGAAGATGAAGTAACTGGCATTGAGGCAAACCCTATCAATACTTTAGAGAGACATTTGTACACATTGTCACGTCCTGATGTTTGCAAGTGTTTTAACAGCCCTGGTAAGGATATATTTGCTTGCGATATACCTTCATCTGTGGCATACAGTTCAAATTCTGTTTTTAGTTCAGCTGGTGGTACATCAAATTGTGCGGCGATCTTGTTGAACTCATCATCAGATGGTTTCTCTTTACGCAAAATCTTCCCACACGTCCGAATGATATCTGTGGCCTCCTGGTTGAAACGGCGATCAATATCTGCTACAGCCTTATCGATGACTTGGAAATAGCTTCTCACTTTCCATTCCTCCTGTGCAGAGGTAAATTCATGTTCATTTTCAGAACAATCATCAATTCGTCGAGACACCTTCCTGGGACGACGTGGAATGTCGGCGTCAATGCAAAGTCCATCACATAAGGTCTTGGCACGAGAGAAAATAGCAGAGGCCTCTTCATCACTTCTCATCTGCAGAAGGTTTTCCTTTAGCGAGGCCACAGTTTCCAATGCCGTCACTAAGTCTAGATCCTCAGACTGGAGAAAATTACTAACAATTTTGCATTTGTTCAGCATTGGTTGTAAGGCCACCATATGAAGCACAAATTCAAAGGTGCTGATATTTTTCAGGAGTGCCTGTGCTTCTGCCATTACTCTTGGTCGAGTAGTTCTTTCAGTTATTTCTTCAAGGGCTTGAAGGATTGACTGCAGGTTTTCAGCAATGGAGTTGACTGCTTCAGCGCGACAGGTCCATCTAGTTTCAGATAAGCTCTTTAGCGTTTTGATCCGCTTGTCTGTTAATAACCTCTTCATCACAGACTCAAGAATTGCATGGCGATGAGGACTGGATTCGATAAAGTTGTAACTGCTCTGTACACTCCCAAAGAAGTTACGCGTGCTTTGAACTTCAGCCATGGCATCTGCAATAACAAGATTAAGGCAGTGGCCAAAGCAATGCATATAGATGGCCCTAGGCTGAATTTCCTTGAGTCGAGATTGCACACCAGATATTCCTCCACTCATGTTAGCCGCACCATCGTAGCATTGGGAAACTATTTTACTTGTGTCTATCTCAACCATTTTCAGAGCACCGAGAAGAGTTTGTAGCAGATTTTCTGCGGTTGTATTTTCAACAGCTGTCACCCAAATAAGGCGTTCCTGGATAATCATATCCTTGTCTACATAGCGCACTATAATTGCTGCTTGTTCATGATGTGTTACGTCAGTTGCTTCATCCATGATTACACTCACAAACGGGGCATCGTTGACCTCTAGTGAAATTTCCTTCAATATAACTTCTTGTGCAGAACGCAAGATGTCATTCTGGATGTCTGGTGAGGTATATCTTGCATTTCTTGCAGAATTCTCCAGATGTTTCTTTATGGTGTCATCGTATCTCCCTAAAAGTTCAAGGATCTCCAGGAAAAGACCTTTGTTCAATGATTCATCACTTTCATCATGTCCCCTCAGGGGATGGCTTGTCCTGGCCAGCAGCAATACTACATCTATTATCCGCCTCATTACATTTTTGTTTTCTTGTTGCTTTTGATCTCTAACCCTCTTTGAAGCCGCTGCAGCACTGTCCAACTGTTGGGATATAGGAATGCTTTTCAAATAAGTGCATCTTGAGAGTTCTGCGTTCTTGTGTACCATGGAAGAGTCATGTTTTCTCAGAACCTCTTTTGCATCCTTCCAGTTTTCCCACATGTCCCTTTAGAAACAAAGGATTGATTTATATGACCAACACTGTAAGGAGTTCTTTTACAAAAGAAACGACAGGAGAAACAAAACATTGCATCTTTCTCAGGGGAGTATTCTAGCCATGGAAACTCTCTGTACCATAAGGGATTGAAGCTGCGCTGTCGATCTCCATATTTTCGTTTAGGGAATGACATACTTGGTTGATAGGGCCCTTGTTTAATTCTATGGTCCCGCATTTCATGATCCTGTGGTGGTCGATGTCTGGGGTCACTTTCATTCTGGGGAAACGCCACTGGTGGAGCTGGTGGTGAGGCCTCAGGCAAGGGTGATGGTGGAGCTGGTGGTGAGGCCGCCGACGGACCGCCCGCTTACAGGGTATGATGCATCCATATACTGTAGGCCTACGTGACATTGAGTTGATTAATGTCGGCGAGCGATCGATCGATCAACTATCGATTTTGGGTGACTGTAGTGTTCAAGCTTACGTCACTGGTTAACATTGGTTGACACAGAGCATGCGCAAGTAAACATGCGTGTATGTCTGGTGTTGCGCGTATTAATGCTTACGCGATTGCACGCAGAGAGTATACGAATTGGAACCTACCTTCCATTGTGACGACAGTGCAAGCGCGCCCACTGAGCTATATAGCATAGTTCAGTAAGCTTGCCTTACCAACTCTTTTGACACCCAGTCATGATGACATTTGTTTGTAAACACTGAATGAGTCTATTGAAATGGTGCTTGCGTTCAGCGTGCGTGCACCGCTTGACATCAACAG
This sequence comes from Holothuria leucospilota, assembly GCA_029531755.1. Classification (NCBI taxonomy): domain Eukaryota; kingdom Metazoa; phylum Echinodermata; class Holothuroidea; order Aspidochirotida; family Holothuriidae; genus Holothuria; species Holothuria leucospilota. The sequence goes on from CM055972.1 coordinate 50,263,397, forward strand.
AAATGCGGAAACAACCCTGGAAAATGTTTAGGCTACTATACAGTATGAATGATCCTTGAAGTGCATAGGGACAGCCTAGGCCAAGGCGACGAACGTACTTTTTACCGTCGTAATTTATTTATTTATTTTTGATTCATTTTTTTTTTTGCGGGAATGAACAGGGGGGCCATGGCCCCCTTGTGCCCCCCCAGTCTACGCCAGTGGTTACATGTTTGTTGGCAAATCAAAGAAAATTTGAATTTTTTTTATAAACTAACCAATTAATGAATGCTTCTATGAAACATTTAGTTTTATAACTGAATTATGGTTCAAGGCTAAATTAGTCAGATTTATATCAGTACTTTACATAGAAGAAAAGTGGCAGTAGTAGAAAAATACAAATCATTCACTATATAGTCTTATAACTCATTTTAGGGCTAAATTTGGTATGGATGCGTGAGAACACAAAGGATTTGCAAGCATTTCAAATTCGTGAGAGTCTCGAGAGGCAAGTGAGGCTTGACAGATGTGCAATATTCACTGTCCTCTCGGCGACTGTTAGTCAAGAAAGTTAAACATTTAAATTTTTCCCAAACTTGCGCGAACCACTCGGAGCACATCCTACAATAGCCTACATCTGCAAGAGTCTCTAGTTTTGAAGTAGCAAGTTGCTAGTTACGCTTTAGTTAATGTATCATCGACTTTTAGGTCATCTTTTGCAATGGTTGATGCAGGAAGATGATATTATACATTTGCGGACCCCCCTCTCTGAAGTCAATATCGCCTCCTTGTCTCATTTAACTTTCACACAGGACAGTCCATCACATACTTGGTAACTTTATAACTGGGTTGCTACTCACTCGACGTTACGGGATACCACAGTTAAGCCGACTGCTTAATTGCATACCCACAATTAAAATGTACCATTTATTTTTTTATGCCTGGCTTTTATAGAGTAAACCAATTACCTCTGACGTATAGCTATATCTTAAGAATCAGTAAATTAACCCAAATTTACGGAAACCATCGTGACGGGGAGAAAACAAATCAGAAAAATCTATCAAAGGGCTGTTATCATAGCAGTGTCTTAACAAAGAGGGTGGGCATAGGGACGTGTCCCTACAAAAGAAATGAGCACCCAAATGCCCCCACAAAAAAATTAAGAATGGATATTTTTATGATCTCGTCATTTCATTGAAAAACTCCATTTTTGTGTGTGATTCTACAAACTAAAGTTGTCCGCGCTTTGCGCACAGTCATGTTACACTTGTTTCCTTCATAGTTAGAAATTGTATAGCTAAAAAGGACTAATCTCATAGTATCTATGAACGTGGGCATACGTAGCCTGACAGTTTTCTGGCATACGTAGCCTGACAGTTTTCTGTCAATTAGGGTGGGGAATTACATTATTGAAAAGCTTGGTTGTTTTCTTATTGTGTTCGCAGCACGGTAACGTAAACTTGGCAATTCGGGAAGTTTACCATATTAGGTCGCGATAGACAGACGTGTGTTAACAACACTTTGCATTTTATCCTTGCTATGCTAAGGAGTAGTGATATTCGACATATCTTTGCTAACAATACCGGGCAGATTCTGTGTGTGGAACCAACAAGACTTTCTGCAGACTCGGTATTCCGTTTTTTGCAAGAGACATTCCCAAAGCTGCACTAACAGGAGTATGTACTCATCTTCACTTTTACATGCTAGGATGTCGCATCCGGTAGTGTTTAATTTCAACATTTCCCCCGGGGGGTCACCTCCCATTCTTGTCCATTTTGGCTGATGCAGGATACGTTTTCTGAAATTGCAGAGTGGTCAGGCTACATAAATATGAACGATTCAATAAAATATTTTTGCTTTATTTTGGTGTACTTTGATTACCAGACATCAGGAAATAACTATCACACCGTTCAATTTCATATATTTTCTAGGTAAGTACGTTAATCCTCATTTCCAGACCGTCATAGGGGTAGGGGTACAATTGTCATCTCCCCTCCTATCCTCAAAACCTTGCCAATCATGATCTCCGTTCATCAACACATAAACGTACAACAAGAGATTATTACGGTGAAATAAAAAATGTTTCTAAGTTTGGACAGCAACATTCCTTCCATCTTATAAACTTAATTTTTACTGGGCCACTAAACCACTGGTAATATGGATAAATATTGTACAAATCGTCGTGACAGTGACAACTCAGGGAAACATGTCATAGGAAATTAGCAAACTCCTAAACAAAAAGTGAACTGATCTTTTCCTGCTAGCGACTTCGAATCTTTACTGAACAGGATGAGCAACTTGGTTTGCATTTTTTGAAGATCGAGATACTGGGAACAAGATTGCTAAATAGAAAACACCTCAGCCTTGGGCAGTAGAGTAGAGAGACATTCTGTGTAGAGGGACGAAGGCCAAAATTTTCCGACAGCTTACTATCTCGAAATAAGAATTTCATACTAATTCCTTTGCATTAGAGAGTTGGTTTTGTCTTGAGAGTGCATTTGTACAGAGGTGGCTTGAAATGTCGGTGCTTTTCGGGGGGGGGGGGGGAAGATCTGAGGGGATTCCCTCTACCCTTTGGAAAACTTAGAAGAAAAATTAACATTTGGATGCAATATTGTGTTGCATCGGTATACGTTACAATATTTTGGGGTCATCTCAACCGTTTAAAATAATTTTTAATTGTGTAAAAACAATGATGTAGTTTCTAAAATGTGAGCTACAGTGTAATTTTGTAAGGACGATTAAGGTTTGAGGGTCAGTTATACTTTCCACGCTAATGCTGTTTTATTTAAGCATGACCATGGGCGTCAAGTGAAAAATGCCAGGGCAAAAATTTGCTAAAGAGGAGGCTGCATAACTCGTAAGATGTGGCCTGCGAAACTTTTCACCACGAGTGCCAAAGGCGCAATATCAGAAGCTGACAGTTCACTTTCTTGAATTACAACGCTTCTGAGGCTATTCTGCACCATTTCAACAGAAAAGGTCGTAATTCTCCAAGTGTAATTTGAAATGCTAATATATTTTAGCTGACGATGACTGCAATTAGCTGTTCAGCGAAAATTTTTCATTGCAATTTTTAAGAACACTGCAGGAGTGCTGAGGGCTCCCCTGCCAGCCTGCAATATCTAGGGTCTACCTTGTTGGTGGGGTCCTGGGCAACGAACCCATCCTATAGGCCAGTAGTTACCGACAAGTCCTCGAAAACAGCTATTTTTAAGAAGGTGTGGGCATTAGAAGCTTTCAACGGCCTTTACATGTTATTCTATACTCAAAGAGCAGGCCAGCATGCTAAGATCATAATTTAAACTATGACTTTTAATCAAAGTGTAACAGTCTCTCTTATTGATGAGAGAGGTATAGTTGGTAAGAGAAGAGAATGGTGGGTGGGTTTAAAGGCTCTTCCATAAAACAACTTCACTCAGGTTGTAGAAGATGAAGTGATGGTGGGGCAATTTACATTCCAATTAGACGAGTTGTACAGAAAAGCAGTAACGACGATGAGACAAGTTTCTTTATGGTAGTTATAGTTATTGTTGTTATTGTTATTTTTGTTATTATTATTGTTGTTATTGTTCTTTTCCTTCTCCTTCTCAGTAGTGTAACTACACGTTGTGGCCACTGTTCATACGGCAGTTGTACACTACAGAAAATATACGGAAAATCGATCGAAAATACAATTTAAGTACATGTAAACGGTGGCCCTGGTATGACACCAAGCGATTTGTAACCAAAAATGATCCCAAAAGGAGTTTAATAATGAACGTTCTTTGTTCTTGTTCTTTGTAACATTTTTGTTCTAAAATTACAAAAATTTTCGCGCGCTACGCGCGCTTTCATCTTCAGTTACATATACCTTTAAGACCCGTTTCAGATATGTTGGCTTAGTTTATAAATGTACAGGTTCCACAGTTAGGCTATTGTTCTTTCGTGTAGGTGTGATTCCCGGAAAAACACAAAACTGAATCCAAAAAAAGTTCCATCCTCTTTCTGTTACGATCGGGAGGATTCTTAATTCAGACTCAACATCATGATAATCATTTTTGTATGAAACGTATAGTGTCTCAATGTCCAGGGGTGGTGGAAGGGGGCATCCCCTGGCGATCAGTCGCCCGGCGTGACGTCACAATGTCACGCACACGGCATTCTGATTGCAACAAGTATTTCGAGCGCTACAATAAATCTTACGAACCGGCAAAGTTGATCATTTTATTTCAAATTTTCAGAATTTTTCAGAGGTTTTAAGTGATAAAAACAACTGCAATATAAGTGTAAGATTTAGAAAGGAAAAGGAATGGTAGTAAATTCAGACTAGGTCTGCTGTAAGAAGAAAATCAATTTCGACCAGCACTGTGCTGGTCGAAGACCCCGGGTTTTCAATGAGTCGGTGTACGGACCGTGTATAGGGAGCTATCGGTCGCCGATAATCGGCGACCGGCTATATACAAGTGCCTTTACTGAGGACTAGATTAGGTTATGACTTCAGTTATCTGTTACGAACGTATGGTATTATTTAAATATCATTAAATGTTATATACTGAGTTAACGTATCCAATGCTGGAATTTGTCTCTGTTCTCTAAATTCTTTGAATCTATGTCGATTGATTTCGCCTTCATGTGATTTAATCAGAATCTTCAAAACAGAGAGGAATCAATGACAACCATAATCCATTTTCAAAGTTTTATTTCAGTTCAAGTCCAGAAAGTTCAATATACAAGTACACAGGTAATTTAAACAATTTTCATTGTGATAATAGACAAGAGAGATGTAAACTGAGGAAGACACGATGATTAATAATATCTGTTGTCCACCAAAAGTTGACTGCGGAAAACAAATCTTGTTAAATTCATCGAAGGTAATGTAGTCAGCTCTGATGTGCAGCAGGTACATCGTTGGTAATTCTCGTCGGTATCAATTCTTTAATCCTCTGCTGCGGTAATTTTCAGTTTCAATTACAGCTTTGAGGGTAAGAAGCATGAGAACGCATTAATGATGTCACTGTGCACAAATAACATGGGAAGTAAATAATCTTCATATGATTTTTATTTTCTTGGATTCTGCTGGAATCGGCTTCCAGTCCCGACATAAGTTGCAATAGTTGCACTAGTGTTAAGACGATAACTATACAGAAATCACAAATTCTAAGAATGGACCCGCATTTCAAGCTCCGATCTGGTGACTAGGGTTTCCTTTTGAAACAACTCAAAGGAGGGATAGGTGCCCTAAGGGTCAAATTATTCTAAAGCAAAACCTCACGAGGACAAAACCTGAACCGGACTCTGTACACCTTGCTAAACATAATTTTTGAGCCCTCTATATACCCAGAAGCCAGTGATGAAATAGTAAGGAATGTAAATATAGTAAGTACTATTGACTTCGGCTGATATTGATAAGTTACCGTTCGCAAAACTATCAATATTTTGTGGCGGAGTTTAGTATTTGAGGGCTAAAAGCGCCCTCATTCGCTTGAAAGACAGAATAAGATGTTACCTATTCTTTTTTAGGTAGCTTAGAACCCGTTTCTAGTAGATTGCAACAAACAGCAAGTGGAAATCATGAGTAGAAACGAGATCGTTCCGTTGTCAGGGATAGTGTCGTTGTCGGAATCTTTCCGTGGTCGGATTCGATCCGTTGGGTCGAAATATGCCAACGGATTCTCCGATCACTAGTTCTTAGCTTACTGATGTGTATAGTTTGATGCCTCGTCACTGAATGATCAGTCTATGCAGGCTTTGATAGTGAGGGCGTCCCTCCAAATCAGTTCAATTGACCAATCAGGTTAAGGAGTCATGTTCATTAATTATGTGTTCTCAATCAATTTCATTTTGTTGTGTCTTTAGTAAACAGTATAAAAGCTCATGTTTAACATTATTTCTGGACTTCGGATCCTTAGAATTTCGGTCCGGTAGCTAGTGTATTATGCTCCACTTTTGATGCAGTTTTCCAGAGCTGATTAGAGGACCGCTGTTAATTCAACTCGTTGACTCTTGTCCCTTATCTTGTGTGTTCCGAAAATCGACGGATCGGGAAGTCCCCTTCAGTTCCACGACTGAGGCCTACCCCGCAATACAATAAACTACTTGTGACGGTAGTATAAAATTCCGCCCGTTACAGTATGTTAGTTCTGGGTACCTAGTTAAGATCTAGATGGCTTTGTTTATGATAAATTTAGAAAAAAAAAAATTCACTCACTTCATCAGCTTCGGATGGCTCTTGTCCAAGTATCTAACGTCATAGTCAGAACTGCATCGTTGAATTCTATCAGCAACGGCCAGATGACTATTGAGTTGAATGATTTCACGTTTGTGATTGATGGAAGGATCGGACACGGTCCTTTGTAGTAATTTGCAGTATCCCTTCATATTGTCAATATCCATCCCAATGCAAATTTCAGCTGGGGTCCAATCTTTGTACGAAGGGGGTACAAAGGAGTTCATGACTCTTGTATATTCATCAGCATCTTTGTCTGTAAAATAATGTTCTTTTTTTTTAAATAAATTCAGATGCTACTGTCAAGGAAAAACCAAGTAAGTTTCTGTATTTTGTAACGACTTATCTCACTAGATATTGTGATTAGTTTATTTGCTTTATGCCCAGTTTTCGAAATTCTAAGGGTACAGGATGGCTTTTCATCTCGTAAAAGAGAGGAAACCTGACAAAGATTCTAGAATTCCGTTGCAGATGGAGACGCCATTTCTTGATGTTTACCATACGATGGTATGAACTCAAAGGGGAAATTAAACTGAAACGATCTGCAAATTTCCTCATCCATTACCAACACTGTTTAACACATTTTGTAATTAATTACAACTTCATTATGAGATACACTGTGAACCGTTAAATTGAGATGGAAAGGAACACTTCCATTATCTTGAATTTACAATATTTCGGTTTTACAGCCGTTTCACCAGACAATTCCCATCCCCGCACAATTCCCAACCCAAGACAATTTGCACCCCAGACAATTCCTATTTCTATCCCTCAAATCAACTCTCCTATCAGAAAATTTGGGAATTTTCGGGGGGGGGGGATTGTCCGGGATAAGAATTGTTGAGAAGGGTGTCCAGAGGGGAATCTCTAGGTTAAAAATTGTCTGGGAAAGTTGTCCAGGAACCCATTTTAATATATCTCTATTAAGTAACTGTAATTAATTCATTCTGTGACGTCATAACTGAAGACTATCCTACCTCTATAATCAAATGAAGGTGGACAGAATATTTTGCAAGCTTCTTCTATAAAATCAGCCATAACATCATACCGACCGAAGTTACCAAACACGACTGTATCTGTGGAATTAAAGACTTATTGTCGTTACTCATTAAAGGCGAAGGCTTTTTTCAGTAACGGTGTACGGAACGTCATAAGTACGAGGGAGTATGAATGTAAAATATTTTCTTAAGATAACGACAGTTGTAAAAAACGAAGGGCCGGGGTGACAAGGCCTCGAAATAGTTAGGACTTTAACATTCGTTATGAAAAATTTGCTGGATCATTTGGAAAAGGAACCATTAGGGTATCACTACCAGCTTTCATGAGACAATCTTTAAAGAATGAGACTTAAGAATCGACCGCCAACGGACATTGTGAAGATGTAAAAAGCAATCTTGAAGGGATGGTACGATGAATAGTAGACATCTGTCAGCTTAAGAATTATGGATATGACTACTCCCCAACATTTCAGCCTCGAGCTGCATTTCCGTGCTCCCCTTCACTAACACGACTAAACTGCAATGTAGACATTTCCATTTTAGAATGTTTTTATTTCAGTATAAATATAAAATCAATGAACAGACACATGAAAATAGTATAAAGCACAAGAAAACGTGAAATAATATACCGAATATAACAGTACACAGATAAAACAACGAAAGGATAAAAAATAAACCGTGTTAAGGATTGTAAGGACATGGCAGCTTTGCAAACAAATGAGTCCTAAAACGCACATTTTTTAAAGCATGGGGAGTTAGATAAATAACTCCTTTAGTACTGAAGGGATAACGTGGAAAAAGTTTTACAAATCTTCATTGACAGGCATGTTCAAAGCATCAGTTTGGTTTACATTAATGATGTCGTCTGGATTAGTGGAACGATCAGCGCGGTTTGATCGTGACGTCATGCAGGGAGCACTAATCTCACCTGGGAAAAGCAATAAGACTGTAACTTTGCTGCCGACTGTTCTGCAAACAATGACGAATGAGAAAAAACTTAAAAAGGGTGTTTAGGTCAAATGGTGACTTGTTGAACTTACCATTGTCTTCGGGCAGGTTATCATCTTCCGTTTCATGATAAGCGCTATCTGCAGTGCTAGGATTACCGAAACATTCAGCGTGGTCTGTCCATGACATCACGCAGGATGAAATAATCGCAACTGGTAGATGTAAACAATGGGAGGAAAAACATTTTTGTACAAAAAATGAAATCTGAGCAAAATGGTTAAGTGAGAGGTAAAAAACAAGAGCTCTTCAACCGCTCTTGTTAAGTAGGATAATGGAACTAATAACCCTTGACAGTAGAAATGGTACTTTAGTGGCTTGTGACTTGTTAGTAGAAAGTGAAAATAGGGGTTGCTCTCGGGCACGTTATCACATATATTTTACTGTGTGAAAAAGTGAAAGTCAATGTGAGCATCTCTAAAACTTGGGGGATATGTCCTCACATCCACCCGGGATTTTTGTTCATGGTTTGGAGCGTCTAGGTATCTGGAGTAATCTATTCCGGTCCTTCGTGGTGTCATACAGCTCCTATTAACAAAAGCTGCGTCATGTAGACAAAAAACATGCAAACATTGGTAAACTATTGACATTGGAATCATTTAAGTTAAAAGTTTTAATATGTTACCGGTATATAATTTACTATTTAATAACAAAAACATTAAGGATACCTTAGGAACCAGTAAAGCAAGAAACGTTATTAGCACTACGGCGGTGCCACGGACCGCAAGGCTGACTAGAGGTTAAATTTGAGGTTTTAGCCAGTCACAGTATAGCTGCCTTATACAGCCTGTCTTGTATGCATTTATGTACAATATACAAATGTTTCCTATCGTTTTGTCGTATCTATAGCAAGACGGGTGAATATTCAAAGTTAAAGGAAGAAGTATTTTCAGCTCTTTTCTTATGGATGTCAGCAGTGAAGAGGGTATTAAAAGAAGGAACAACTGGTGTCCTCCCATCAGATAAATAAGGGATGGAATTCTATTGTATGATCAGTCTTGGTTCATATTTATCTTTGTTTTAAAGTATTTACAACGTCGTCCAATTTACTGAGGGAGACATATATCTTACCGATTAAAGCTGTAACGGCAATCAATCCAGCGGCCATCTTGAGATCTACGTCGACAATCATCAGCCCGATTTCCTGGCAAGCTTGATCGACGAGTGACCAGATCAGATTCCATTGATAATCTATTGACTTCTCAAATAAAATACGGTCAAAATTATCGAAGCTGCCCAAGAGGTCATAGAGCTGCTCTGCTGCTGAGTACAGGACATCAACGGCGGAGGACCACTGTGCTTTCAGGAAGGTTGTATAGAGCTGGACGTGTTGGGTACTGACGTCATAAGCGTCACAGATGATGGCTGTCGTCAAGGTATATTGGTTGCCTAAGAATGATCCAAGATGGCGGGAGTACCAGGTAAAGGCAGTGAATGCAGTATCCAGAACTCCTTCTACTGTTGATCTGAGAGACGTCTCCTCATTTGGGATGAAGGTATGAAAGATGAGAGGTTGTTGTGAGATGAAAACAACAGAAGATCGGTCACGTGAGATGGTAACAGGGTCGTGTAAGGTCCCGAGAGAACTCAAGAGCGTTTTTCTTGGCTCGCTATCGGTCTTCTCAACCTAAGACAATAGTTGTATAAACAAATCGAGTTACACAAGCAAAACTAAAATATCTTAAAATTCTTAAGGTGGACCTTGATGTAAATGCATTTAAAGTGAACGAGTCTAGTACATACCGCTTGTGTTACCTTAGTCCCGATAAAAACGCCGTAAGGTTGATTAGCAAGTTCCACATTGGAAGTGTGAAGTCGAAGGTAGCGACTCACAAGAGAAGGAAAGCAGGTCGTCTGATCCAAGCAATCAATCTTAGACAAATCAAACAGTGTTTTCTTTGCAACCAGCAGGTCTTTGGATCCTCGCTATAGAAAAAGGCAATGGTTAACATCCGTGAATGTTGAAAAATGTAACTGCCTTAAAAGTAGCAACGGCTTTTGGAGTCAGAGAGCAGTGCTTTTCAGCTTATTGGCTTATTGATAAAATGAAAAATGGAATTTTTTCCTGTTAAATTAGGTAGGGAACGGAACGTCAAGGGACTAAACTTCACGAAACACTCCCTTTCCTTCAAGTAAACACTTTTTATAGTTGCACAATGTGATGTGATTGCTCTAATGTTTCGCCATTTGAAGTTAAACCCAGCAGTTTCGTATTTAATGTTTGCAGGTATACAACATGAGGGGATTAAAACTCCACACCGTTAACTTTAAACAAGCTTATCTGACATTACAACCCCGTAGCCTACATAAAATGAAATTTTACCAGTAATTATGTAACGTGACTGGACATTATCCACCCATAACATTTACCCCTTAGACAACTTCCCCACACCGTAAAATTTGGAATTGACCTGTGTGGAATTCTCTGGGGAGGGGAATTTTCTGAGTAGGAATTGTCCGGGCCTTGAATCTCTCATGGGGGAATGCACAATAGATGTATTTACATTTTGTTTACTTATTTATACTCTCTTCAACAAAACTTGTTCAACAACTTTTACTCACCCTGATGGTATCATCCCCCTGACTGTTAGCGGTTACCTCTGGAATTAGTAGTAAGACGTCCCCAGTCATGATTCGGTCTTCTTCCCGTAAAAGGGAACGATGTGGGCTGGTAACTAACCGGGCGGAGGCCTGTTGTTCAAGAAGGGGGGTGGGATAAATTCATCACTTAACATCGGTAATTTATATCCGTATCCATATATTTATCTTTAAGGCATAGAGGGGTACCAGGTGGGCAATGAGGGGTAAACGTCGTATTCGGGAAGATAATTCACAATTTGGGGGCAAAACTTATGCCTTTTTTTAGACATACGTGCTAAAAATATCTGTTTAAAGTGCTCGTCCCCAAGCAAAGTGACACTTTAGGCTAATGTTTAACTTGTATGATGACATGAAAGCAAAACTAAATCTGAATGGTTCCAAATTGATTATATTAAACATACCTCGCAGTTCTCGAGTTATATAGTCCTGCCCCTTCAAACTTTGACTATTACCGAAACATACTGTAACGCTGGTGCGTTAGGCATGTATAGGCCGAAGAGCTTTGCAGAGCCCTTGGGAACTCCTAGGCATTATGCGAAGCCTTGTGGAGCTTTAAGGGATTATGTGGAGCCAATCCCTGTATGTAAGCGTTCCGAAACTACTTGGATTGTTTTATTGTGAAAGAGTTATACTTCTGTGAATCATTGTCCACTGGGGGAGAGATTATTCTGAAGATAATCCTCCCTTTGTGAGTGTCCATTGATTTGTGTTTGCTTATTTGCATGTGTCATGTAACTTCACGTAATTTTACATAACTTTACATAACAAACTATTTCCTGTACAAAGGAGTGCATGTATTTCACAACTATTCTGTAGTGGAAGAATACACCTTAACAGAAACCCAGAAATCGTTCTACTCGTCTTTTTTTTGTCGTCCATTGGAAATTCGCGTGGTCAAAAACAAAACCTTCGGCCAAGAATCCCTCCATGTCGGCCTCTACGCTACCCGAAGACTAACCAACCCCGTTACATAGGCAAAAAGTAATAATGTGGGGTATTGAATTTTAACAGTTTCCGTATTTCCTTCGCTGTCTCTTTACAATCTGTAAAATACTGGCTAAAAATGTAAACACTGGAGTGTGATGCTAACAATGTTCAAAAAGACAGCCCAGTATTTACAAAGTAAACTCTTCAGATGTGACGTAGTGAGAGCGGGGGAAGAAAAGGGAAGGGAATTGCCCCTCAAAAATCCTCCAAAGTATCAGTGGGATTTTTTGCTGCTTATAATTTCTTTCAACGCATGGCTCCGTCACTTTGTCACTTAACTTTACCGGATAACTGAACAAATGAACGAGTGAACGAATAAACGAATGAACGAACAAACAAGGAACAAAGGAACGAACGAATGAAAAGATGAATGAATGGATGCCGACACCCCCATTAAGGAGGTTTGGTCTGCAAGCTGTGGCTTGCGCTTGACGCTCCGGCAGCAATTTTGCAAATTGCAATGAAGCCCTCGGTTAACACCTCACATATGCTATCATCGTCAACCAAACTTTTCCATAAGCCTTTCATATTAAGCAAGAAGACGTAACATTTTCTCCAGAAATGGCCCAGGATATCCGCAAAGCCATTTCATTTAAGAAAACTTATCAGGGAGGATTCCGTCACACCCCCGGAGTCATCGGCCACACCTTACAAAAATGCAGACTCCAGGGAAAGTCGTTTGTCAAAAGCGTTTCTTCTACGGACGAAAGGGTTATGTCCATGTATAAACTATACTCTAAGCTGTACTCTATAAAAGTTTGACATTAATTTAGTAAACTCGACCTCAAAAGTGAAAAAAAGCTTGTTTAGAAAGGTTCATAGTACCCTAAAGTATCGAAATATTTTGCACTATTTTATTTTGCACCATTTTGTATCTAAGGGCCAAGGTTTGCTTAATATCTTCGAAAGGGGGGGGGGGGTTCCTTTACACTATTTCCCAAAACACTGTTTAACTTTTAAGCCAAACCCCTCAAGCACGTGCTAAGCAAAATTGACGCCCCCCCCCCTTACAACTGAATAGTAGCAAATCGTTGTTTAAATTTGATTTTTCGGAAAATTTTGCTCTTTTACCACCCACACATAATGTCTATATACGCAGTAGCTCTTCATGGCATATCAAAATTTTGACTGTCCATGAAAGGAATATTGAGTTGTTAAACAAAAGAAATATCTTGTGATTCCACTGTACTGATTTGTAAAGTTAGCCGATGATCATTCATTTTAAGAGCGCAGATGAAAATGAGGTGATAGGAAGAATATGTCCCCAAAAAGAAGGTGCATTAAACTGCTGGACTCCCCTAGGTCCGCAACATATAAAGGCGTGGTGTAGCCCGTCACCAAAAGTAAGATGGCCTCTTTGGCTTCAACATAGGTAAGAAAGCAGGCTGTAAAGAAACAACTCGGAATTTAACTAATTGAAGTTCATCATTAGGCAAAATACCCCTCTCTCCAAAATGCATGGCCTTTTATGGACTCACTCATAAATGGAATATTCTACGAATCAAACCCTTTCCCCCAATGCAACATATAGTAAATGTATTCCCATTAAATGTAATAATTTCGCCCCGCGTATTGATATTTCTCCTGACACTTCACTACAAGCTAGGATTTTAACATCTTTTCTTAGAACCCTCATACACAATACTACATAATTACTCTATGTAAAATACTAGTTGATTGCTAGTCCAGGTCCTTCTCCCTCAAATTACTTGACTGGGATCAAATACTTCTCTGTTGCTCTGAAATCCTTTTAAACGTGAAGTAAAACCATCTTTACCAAAATTCGTTGCCCTTCAATCCTAAAATTTTGACGAAAATTGCGAGAAAACGTGTCTAGTTTATACTGTTTAATCAAAAACACCTATTAAAACAAGTAACTTCTAAAGCCTATAACAAGACTCAACTGAGGGATTACTCTTTACCTCCTATTTCATCCTTCAAAAGTACAAAGTGTTTATATCAGAAAATGACAGAACTCACGTGAAACAGTGACGACTGGTAACACCGACCTTACGGCAAGGAGCTCATATCAACGTCTCTGAGAAGCCCACCCGAGGAGAACTTGCGCTTAAAAATCGCTCCGAGCTCATTTTCCCTTAGTGCTGTCATAGCCCCTACCAGCAATTCTGCCCTGGACTAACAGACGGGATATAGGTGTGGTCGCCTCCGAAGAGTGTATAGTGACCCTTCATTGAACATTTTTCATCCTACTCCCACCCTGCATACACTATTACGTAACTCACATAACTAACACACGCCAGTCGCCTGGTGTATATAGATTAACCTATACTTATTCCTCCCGTGTGTTCATGAAACCTACATAACATAGATTACAGCTGTCCTGCTAAGGTCACCACAATTCAAGGAGGAAATTCTAAAGTGAGCGTAACAGAAATGTTCCCATAGACTTTCACTTTTTCTTACAGTAATTTTTTCTTCCAGGGCCATTTATTTATCTCCTTCTCCACTTTTTCACACGAATACCCGCTACTATTTGACAGTACCCATAATTTTCCTCCAGAAAATAATTACTTATTGGGAAAATTTTAACATTATCGAAAACTTTTGCAGTGTAAAATGAAGTAAAGCTTTAACTAAATATTAATGTAAAGAGATTCATTCATGGCCCCACATGCCAAGTATGCTGTGAAGCTGGTGAGATACGGGAACAAAATGAAACGCCCTTTGACAATTCTAGTAATGACATCACTAGAACTGTCACGGAACACTTGTAATAGTCCACACTGACGCCAAACAAAACACTATTTAAACCCCCGCTGTCTTACAACCACTGGTTTGTGAGGCTTGTAGCTAGTCTGAAGTTTAGAAGCACACACCCCTCACCCCGAATAATTAACACAGTAACATGTTTTAAATTTGTGACTGGTCACAATTTTTTGATTGACATAACCAGAAAGCACAGCTCAAAAGCGTAGGGATTTCTTGCCGAAAAGGGGTGCTTTGTTGCACGAAAGTTCATCCCTCAAATTTCTACCTCTTGACTGTATTATTTGTACGATGTCTTCACAGTTTGACCTCTGCTGACCTCACATGACCTTTGAACCCCACTAAAACTTGAATAACAAAAAATGAAACTAGAATGCAAAAATGCACTGAGGTTTCGATGATATATGTTCTATGCCAAATAATGTCATGATGTCCCATATCTTTCAGTCACTGGTCAAATGCTATCTTAAGGTGTTGGAAAAATAGTTTTGTGTTCCTATTTAATCTTGGGAGTTCTTGTTAATTTTTGCGTTTTGACCTCTGGTGACCCCAGATGACCTTTGACCTCCACCAGAAATAATAGGGTTCATCTTCTTACCACAACGCATCCATATAGTAAGTATAAATCTATACAAGCTTCGTACCTGGAGATATTGTATTAGCAAGGTTTTCAGTGTTTGACCCCCAGAGACCCCAGGTAACCTTTGACCTGCACCAAATACAATACGGTTCTTGGGGTATATGTGTACAAAGTTTGAGAACTGGCAGAGTTTCCCTTCTTGATATATTGTGTTAAGGAGCAAAGTGTCACAAACACAAAATCACTTACACACACATACATACATACACACACGATATCATGAATGTATAGGTTTCTCTTATTATCGAAACCAAAATAAAAACCTGTCTCAGAAGGGACTCGAAACCGGGTTGTGTGTGTGAGAAACAGAGCACTAATCCATTACGCCATCAAAGAACTCGTAATGGATATGGTATTCTAATCATTCTATGGTCACATCATCCCTTACACGTGTTCATAACTAGATAATTTAAATTCGAATTATAACTGTAACAGTTACGCTTGTGACAAAATAAATGTTATTCTCTATAACTTTGTCTTTGGAAAAGTAGAAACATTTAGCCTTAACTTTTCGTTGACCGTGAAAAGCTGGACACAATTTGGAAGTACCGCCCATTGTCTCTTTAGTTTACGCGGTTTCATAGTTTCACCTCTGATGGCATCATCAGACCGACTGCAGTGGTCAAGTGGTTAGAGCATCCGACTTGCAGCCGGAAGGTCTAGGGTTCAAATCCTGGCCGGGTCGTACCAAAGACTTTAAAAATGGAACCTACTGCCTTTGTGCTTGGTGCTCAGCATAAACTATGGAGTAGGGAAAACAAGCCAGTGAGCCACAACTGGAAAAAAGGCCGTGGTCGTCTCGACTTGAACCAATTGGTTGGAAACTGGGACGTTAAACCTCATCTAACCTAACCTAACCTGATAGCATCATATGACCTTCGACCTCCCACCAACTCACAGGGTTCCCCTCTCTCTTAAAGTAACATCTATACACCAAGTATGAAAAGTATCCATCATTCCTGTCTTTAAATATCGTGTTTTCAAGGTTTTCGGTTTTTAACCTCTGCTGACCTCAAATGACCTCTCATCTCCACTGAAAACAATAGGGTCCTTTCTCTCAATGTACACCACACCACACACGCGCATATATACACTCGAGTGATTTCACAGGTTCCTTTCGCCTTCGGCAAGGAATCAAAAAGGGAAAACCCTGAATAAGCGACCCGGATTGGTTAAGGACATGAGATGGTCATGGTATACAATGTATTGTACATTATACAACAGAGTCGTGCAGTGCACTCAGGTTCTCAGACTACAAGAGCGTATAGAGTAAATTGTTTGAAAAAGGGTTGGCAAGCAGTGGAAGTGTCTTTCTCGATAGAGAATTGGACAATGAGTGTATGGGGGGTGTGCCAAAGCAAATTTTGAAGATGGAAAAGGCGCTAAAAGTAAACTTTGGTGGGAGAGTTTGAGCTGTATGTGATGAGAAACTTTGGCCTTTCTGCCTGTTTGCATTCAAATAAACAGCCATGTAATTTACCTCAGAGAAGGAGGAGGATGTGGAAACGCTGTCATCAGAACTAACATGAAGAAAGGACGTATCCTCATCAGCAACGACAGAATTCTTACGGGCAATCTTGACGTCAACCCTTTGGGTCAGGGATGGTTTTTCAAACTCGTAGAGTGAATACCTGCAGAAATTTATATAAAATGTGGACAGACTTTATTCTTAAACAATGAAGACAAAAGAGCAGTCTATACGTACCGGATTCAAGTTAAAATGCTAAGAAAATTATAAGCTAATGTAAGCAGGGATTAGTGCGTTTGTGGTAATCTTATACAGAAAATATTCAAACCTTGTAACCATGATAATAACCTAGAGAATGACAAGCGCTCCAAAATAATAGGTATAGACTGAGCCTGGTAACTTCATTTTCAAGAAATTTACTGCTTTGTATCTAATGTATAATTTGTTGGCCTTAACTTACAAACATTCAAATGGTGAGACTAATATTCTAATTAAAGACTTCTTCACTTTTTCTGTTTTTGCGCATTTTATTCAACGTTAAGTCACTGTGCTTTAAAATGAAAAGTAATTTTCTGTAGATTTCTAACTGTAATCCAGGCCCGAAGTCAGAAAGGGGCCAAAGGGGGAAGGGGAGAGATAGCTCCTACGGGGTGAAGATTTTACAGGGAGCGAGATATACCAAAATGCATTAAGACAATGGTATTTTTTCATCCTCTAGGGACGGAACCTTTTGAGGGGGGCGAACGACGGGTTTGCCGTGACCGCACAACTCCCCCGGACATTCATCACCCGGACGATTTCTCCTCGGGCTACTCTCCCCGGAAAATCCCCATCCCGGACAATTCCCACCCATAACATTTACCCCTCAGACAACCCTACCGTAAAATTTATAATTGACCTGAGTGGGAATTTTTCCAGGGGAAACTTCCCGGTGGGAATTGTCTGGGTTGGGAATTGTCAGGGACAAATTGTCCCAGGGGGTTGTTCGGCGATAATTGTCCCGGTGGAAATTGTCCCGAGGTGGGGAGTAGTCCGGGAACGTTTTAACAAGATTGACAGTCATTGCCATTTCCTCATAATCAAGTTGCACAACGGCTTTTTAATGGTGTAACTTGAAGCAAATTTGCCAGAAGAATGAAACAGCTGGAGTTGTGAATCACAAGAAGAATAGTAAGAAGTATAAGTTCTCGGGACGACACTATATCCGGATTTCTGTGGCCTTATAACACCAGCCACTTTCCAAGCGTTTAAGCGTAACACAAATGTATAGTAGAAATGTGCCATCACTTACCAGATATCATCCCAAATAGCCATTCGAGGGATTCTCTGGTTATTAACCATCATCTGCAACAAATAAGGAGATGGTATGATTGCATCGTTAGCGATATTTACTAATTTGTTGTTTCTCGGATTTAGAAAAAGTAGAGGAATTTTTTACACTTACAGGTCGGCCCAAATCAACTATAGAGGTATTTCATGTGACGTCACGCGACTGGCATTGCACGGCATTGCCAGGCACAGGATACGCGCAGTAAGCGTATTTACAGCACACGCGAACGGAATAACCATAGATAATATTGTGACATAATGGACACTTGTCCGGCAAAATGTCTGACAACCAAAGAGACGGGCGATCACGTGACGTTGTGAAACACCTCAATAGACCTTATGCATATAATGCCACAGTGCTCCTTCGTTTCGGGGAAAAGCGTGTATCACTGCAAGTTACGCCAACAAATGCAGGCAGCTGATTTGTCAACCAATCGTAAGTCTACTGCACGCGTGTGCGAAATCTACGCTGTTGGTGCACGTGTGCTTCATTGATTTCCTACAAAATGACGTCAGTGTGATGTCAATGCATAAAGTCTATAATGCTACAAGATAGTAATGCTGCTTCCGTCACAAGCAACTTTTGCGTTTTTACCCAAAGCTTTGAACCTCTTCAAACGTAGTGGGATTCGGTACCCCGTGATCTCAAAAATAGAAGTACCTAATGTGACCCATTAATTGGAAATGAAGCGTAACTTTTTTGTTTAAGTTCCCGTCAACCTGAGATAAGACCAAGATGACATTTTACATCACTAAAAATGTGACATCAAAACAATGTTAACAATAACCGTGGCCATAGTAGTCGGATGAGGTGAGTGTAAGCTGAACAAGTCATAAATCCACAAACGAGTCAATTTCCCGAAACCACCGTAAAATCGTGGGAGCCCCTTTGAACAGGTCCGTAGCCGAAGGAGGGGGAGGGAGTCCAGAGCATCCGACCACTAAAATTTTTTGGAGAACAAAAACTTGCCCTTGCCGTAACATTTTTTCGCCCTCGAAAAATACTTCATCTCATGAAAAATATCCTTACCCATTCCACATGTGTCCACCTACAGGCCTGCCTCAGAACCAAGCACTAGCTGGCACGTGTAGTCAACATTTCTCCTCGCCATTTTCTTAAGAAACAGCGAAATAAGGAATTTGGGATCTATTTTATCTTATTTTTGTTTCAAAGGGAGATTTTGTAGTATAACCAGTTTTGGTGGGCTGGGTAGGGCCTAGAGAATACAGCCTCGATACCCGGGCAGCAACGAGAAGCCTGGAAGATTGAAATGTCTATGTGTACATTGCATGAGTCCTGGGATTAATGATTTCCCAGAGCCTAATTTGGTTGTGGGCGTTATAACATACACTGAGCTTACCGATAGAGGGCGGATCGGGTACTCTGCAAAAGATGCAACATTGTCCAGAGTTACATTCAGAGGCACTGGGAGAGGGCATCTCTTGTCCGGGTCAAAGCAACATCTTGCGTTCGAGAGGTCGAAAGTCTGCAAAAATATTGGTAAACTGGGTCAAAAATATTGGTAAACTGGGTTAGTTATCTGCCAGCACAGTGTATACAATATTGCTGGCGGAATGTTGCCTTTCAGGTCATGTCTTCATATTGGTTATGTCAGGAGATGTTAGGAAGGAGATACAACGAATAAATCTGTCAGGCAATATGTTAATGATTTAATTCTTTTCAGGCACCACCATATGGTTGACAGGTCTCTTTGTTCGTATTGTTAAGTCCTAACACCTCCCTGGTTAGAGGATGGTTTTCTTTCTAGGTGAAAAATGTTAAGTGCCCGAAAGGTCTACAATTTCGAAGGTGTCAATACTTTAATAGACGAAAAATTAAAAAAAAAATACAAAAAATTAAAAAATTTAAAAAATAAAAGAAATAAGAACAAAGAAAAATAAAAAATTATAAATAAAAAATCAAAGTAAAATAATAAACATAAAAAGTGCTTTGCTGTATTTTGCAAACAGGTGTGGATCAGGAAAGCCTTTGGAAGCGAACTCTTCCCTTCTTTGTCACTTCTTGAGTTTTTAGACGGTTCCGAGGCTTCACTACAAAGTTGCGTACTTTTCTTGGTTGACAGTTAAAGAGAACTAAATACATCTAACGGTGCTTAAGTTTGAAAAGCTCTCCTTTTACTCTTCTTCTAAAGTGCATTTGCGAGTATTTTACCAACAGCTTATGATTAATGATGTAGCTATCTAACAACCTTCTGAGCAAAGAAGTAGACAGTAAATGGGAAAAAAAAAATAATTGCACTACAAAATTGCTTCTAGTGTCACATATAGAGATTGTACGGTCTTTGAGACTTACGTCTTTCATCTTGTGTTTTTCAGCCATTTTAAAGAGTTTGCAAAAAGTTCGTAGCTAAGTTTAACTGACGCCAAGGACTTTGGTATCAAACTCAATTTTACAGTAAAATAAAGCTGACGTGACATTACCCACCAGAGACCAGGCGCGGTTCTAGACCGAGATTTGGGGGGGGGGGGGGCTTAAGGGGGGCTTGAAACGGAAGAATAAAATTTTCTGTCATTATCAATACCGACATTGGGGAATGGTGCTAAGGAGGACTCCATCAGTGGCGTACCCAGGATTTCTCTCACGGGGGGGGGGGGGTAGTATGTTGTGTGATCGCCGGCCTGGGGGAAGGGTCTAAGGGGAGGGGCTGTCCCTCCCCTTTGAAAATTTTTGAAAAATTAGATGTACTTACATGCAATTTGGTGCCACATACGCTACATTTTGAAGCAGAATTTGTGTTAAAAAAATTTACGTATTTTAGGAACTAAAAAAAAAATTGGCATCAGGGAGGGGGCATGGCCCCCCTGCGTACGCCATTGATGGTAATAATCATAGGCGTATGGGTATCTTACAGTTTGGGGTCCAGAAAATTTTTTGCCCGAACTTCTCAAAAAGTTGCCAGAAATCCGTTGCAGTTCAGGTGTATGAAATAGACCACTAAACCTCTACAGGCGCGCGAAGCGCGCGAAAATTTTTGCACATTTTTCAGGCATTCGATTAAAAATTCGGGAACTCAGTAGAAAATTAGGGCAATCTTTTCACTTTTACATCATCTCTGCCGGAATTTCAATTTGAGTAAGGTATCAAATGTTGTTCATGTCTGTTCTACTGTTACAAAGGCATACTGAACTGGATTTGAGCAATCACTGGATTTGAGACCGACTTTTTGGCGCTCAGAGACCGACTTTTGATTTTCACGCCCCCCCCCCCACACACACACTTGTATTTACGCCCCTGGGACTGGCGTCGAACGTAAGAATGCAGCTGGGTAAGCTAGTAGTCGCCCGCACTGTGCCCACCGTCGTAATACAGTATTAAGGCGAAGCGTGGCTGTCGTATTAAATGCAGTCAAAACAACGGTGTACGTACGTGGACGTGGATACAAGAAACGTGAGAAACTAAATCCACTGGACTAAGATGTGCACAAATGTATTGGACAATTTTGTTTTTATGAAGATAACACACAACCTCGGAAATTTGGGGGGGGGGGGCTTGAGCGAATTTGGGGGGGCTTGAGTCCCCAAAGCCCCCCCGTAAAACCGCGCCTGCCAGAGACAAGAGGTAACTCTTTTACAGACTGGTTTCTTAGTGTTTTGTTACTTTTCAGCAATCCTAACTCAATCAGGGAGGTAATCACTTCCCTTGTTGAAACACACTTTTACGCAAAATATACATATAATGAATATCAGTCTTCTGTAACAGAAGGTTATGCACCTTTCAAGCTAAGCCTTTATTATGCAGTCGAATTTGCCAATGGAACCGGTGGCCGGACCAGGATTTCAAGAGTAGGAAGGGACGCAGACAGGGGGCAGACAAAAATGTGAGACCATAAAATGCTGTGCGTGCGCAATGTTCCTGTAAGCCTTTTTCAGTGGCCTACCAGGAGGTGGTGATTGGGGAGAGGGGACTGGCACCACAGAGGATGATGTCGTAATCCCACCTGAAACAAATCCATGAAGTCATTGTAAAATGTGCATATGCGCACCTGTTATAGTTTGCACACAGGGAGGGGAGATGTGGGTCCTTTGATGCTTTGTCACTTCGTGTAGGTGCCCTCCTGGGTAGGAGAATCCCGGCCCCCTTGAGAAATTTGTTCATTTAAATTGGCTTATGTAAAATGTGCTATCTTTGACAAATTTTTGAACTGATCATATGTTGAAAAATTTTCATCATTTAGTGATTTTTATGTTTTGGTTGGGTAAAAGAGAAAGGTGTGTTGTCTAAGTGGAGGGGTGACAACTCCTCCCGTTAAGAACTTTTGTTCATGTGAGGTGGCTAAGATGCAAAATATTGCTATATTTGGAAAATCTTTGAAATCATAACTTGGAGCGGCTGTGGTATGGCACCCCCTCCAAGGCTGGTACAGACAGGCATAGAGCCTTCTGGAATCCGTGTGATAATTACAAATTGGTGATATTATCATGAGCAATGATAATTCAGACGATTTGCGTGTAACGAGAAATGAGCAGGAGATGGTAGTAGGAATAACTAAATTAAGGGTGGTGGATTAACAATGCTTTTTCTTAGTGAGTTTCATAGACGGGATTACGGGGGCAAGCAAGGGCACTTGCCCCCACTTTTTCCAGAGCTTAAAAAATAAAAAAAATAAGAAAAAGAACGAAAGTAAGCTATGCCAGAGAAATTATAAGAGAATTTTCAATAGCCTATTATGATTAAATTTTGCAATATTTAATACAGGAAAATATTAATATAAAAATTCATAAAATTGCTAGGAAAATTTTTCTCAGCGCGTTTCTCGCGCGCCTTTAGAGAAAACTTACTAATACAGTTAAAAATTTTGTCTGGCGCCGTAAAATTTCTTTCGTCCTACGTGCCACACTATTGTGACTTGAAGCTCTGAAATAAGGGTCACGGAAAGTACTAATGTACGTCACAAAATGCACCATGGTCCTTGCAAACGAAGTCTCAAACCGTTATTACTTCCTGTAGGTCAAATTACTAAATGACTAAATTACCATTTCCAAAACCCTCGCTACACCTCACGCTGTTCACTTTCCTCACCAGTACCACCATCCTCAGCAAATTGACTGACGGTTACTATCTTAAATTTGCGGTCATCTTATTAAATCTATTTCATTAGCATTTCAAATTACTCCAGTGCTGAAAGCAGGATTTTCTATAGAAATGCCCCAGAAAGGCCGCAAAAGCCGTCAAATTTAAAAAAAAGATTTCTTAGGGAGGACCCTCAGTCCCCAGCCTCCGGCTTCGCGCCTTCCACGATCGCAGTTAAAGGCTTCGCCGGCCACAAATTTCCAAGATGCAGCCTCCAATAAAATTACTTTCCTGGCACTTTAAATGTCGATGCCCTTGACAATGTCCATTTAAAAGCTACCCACAAAAGATTTCATTGACTTCTTTAAGTATCACATACCGGTAGCCTATACCTTCAAAATCGACACTACCTTATTTTTCACACTAATAAAATAGTTGAGGGGCACTTGTCCCAGACCATCGACAAAAATAACATGAAAGAATGCATATAGGTTCCCATATCCTGCTGTATAGAAAGAACAGGCACCTGGGGAAAGTAGAAAAAATTTTATGCAATAAATACTGCCTTTAAAACTAAAGAAAAACAATAGATTACAATTAAATGTCTCAAACACTGTCTCAACGCTGTTTTCTTCTTTCTTCTGCGGGCTTCGCGCGCACCCGTTTTAGATATTGCTTCGGAGTTTTGGGGTTACTTCCTGTAGAACATCTTGCTTGTCATAGCTTCATACAAACTCTTCTATTATCATTGAAACCACCAATGCAGCCATGGCTGTACGCAGCCTAGGGGAAGTTCCCCCTCCTCCAGAAATTTTCAAAGCAAAATTTTCATCACCATCGATCTGTTTAAATTTACCAACTCCTTAAAGATTGTTTAGATTCAAGTTTTCAGGCACGGAAAGTGTCATTTCCGGTACCGTAATAAGGGACAGACGCTTAGTGAAGGGAGGGGGCAAAAACCCTCTCCTTGAAGATACTTTTCTTTTTTAGCTTTTCTATTATGCATATCACTAAAAATTATGAAAAATGCGATTTTTTTAGCGCGCTTCGTGTGCACCCATTCTGAATACTAGATCTCCCACTTATTAAATTATTATTCCAAAGCCCCGTGAAACCCTCAAAATAATCCATTCTCCCCTACTTCCTCACGCCCTCAGCTTAACGATCCCATCTGACTGTTGGTTACATGGTCTAAGAATATAATCGGTCTAAAAAAGTCAAAATTGTGATTTCTGTCGTATGTTAATTGTCCACATGATGTCATTTAAAGTTGAAGCTAAAATGCATCATTTTAATGCCTACAATGTCGTAAATACCTCAGAGCTTCCCCCTGGACCCCACGCCGTTATGGGAGCGCTTCGCGCTCGGGCGGGGTCTTTGGCGCCGTTTGGCAGTCCACCTGGCTCCCCCCCCCCACTTTCAGACTTCAAATCCCCCTGGTGAGTTTATTAACATTCACCACCTACCGATAATGGATGAGCGCAAAGCTTTCCGTAAAATGTTTCAAAAAATGTTTAAGGACAAAAACGTACTTCCAATCTTTCACAACATGCTACAAATGATACCACAGTGGCTACTCATGATATTAGATTGCTCTAAGATCCATCTTTTTAAGGGCAGTCCCTGCAGAGGTTGAGAATGTTTTCCGGAAAAGTGTTTTAAAATAATTCCGTGCATTACTGGTTATGAGACATGGGGTGCAAACCGTGACGAATGATTGCGAAGGGTGCCGAAATTTTGCATATAAAATCATTTCCATGGCAAAAGTTGCATGCAGACTCTGCACCGAGACACTTTCGATTCCCTTTCAAATGTACCGGTACCTGCCAACCAGAAGGGGAACCTTCTACCTGGTAATTTGTCAAAACTTTCAGTTTCCATGCAAAATAGTCTTCCCCTGAATTTCCCTGTCTCGCATCCCTGCAGTACTGTGCTACTCCATAATTACTCCTAGGCACACGATCTATTTGCCTTTTTGTAAGACCCAAAAAGTGTGATAAATTGCGAAAGATTTGAGAAAGTTTTGATGGTTTCAGAAAAATCGCAATAGAAAATGATAAAGCTAGACCCATAAGCAAAGACCTTTGTACAGGAGCGGACGGGGGTGGGGTGGGGGTGGGAGGTCAGGGCCATAGAGGGGTGAAATCTCTGGGGCAGTTCATGACACTCAGGCTAAGATAATTAACACCCAGGCGGGCCCTTCCTTCTTCAGCTGTTCATGGGTGCCATTCTGGAGGGGGTGCTGAGGGGAAGGGTACATATGTAGGTTCAAAATTGTGCTATCGTTGGCAAAGCTTTGGACTGATTATATTTTTACAAATTGTCATTATTTAGTTATATTCTGCCTATGTTTGGCTGTTTGGCTGCTTGTAAGGCAGGAAGTACTGTCTAAGAGGAGGGGACGACATCCTAAACTTTTTGAGAAATTTTTGTCTATGTGAGCTATCTTTTTCGAAAGCTTCGCAAAGCGTTGAATTGCTTATACATTTAGGAATCCTCATTATGTAGTAATTTTTCTATCCTAGTAGTTTGTTATTGAAGGGTATGTTGCCTAAGGCGAGTGATGACAGTCTACTCTTTCATAAATATCCCTTGTTCTAAGTTTTCCTATATCCAAAATGATGTTATTTTTGGAAAAGCTTTGGACTGATAACATGATCTGAACTTTTACTTACTGAATTCTTCTGCTGCGGCATGCATGGCACCCTTTTCAAGGCTAGTACCGTTGCAGGCTTCTCCCTTGCGCTCTCGGTACGCCACTGGAGAAGCCGCCATAGGTTGGCGCGTATGCCTTGCAATACAATGTTTTGTTGAAATGTCTCCGACATGGGAGAAATGACACATTTAAGACCTTAAAGTTGAAAATAAGCATTGTTTACTTTTAAATTTCATGCTTTAGAAACAAATTTAAATTTAAAGAAGAAAAGTTAGATTTGATTTATAGGGAAAATGCAGTCATCCTAATTTGAAGTAGTGTACCCGGCTATCCTATTTCATGCATGGCTCTTGAGAATCATGTTACGATATGTTTTTTCACTGAGTTGTGACATTCACGTAGACAGTAACTCCTTGATTTACCTTGAATACGTAATATTTTATACCGGTATTCTATCATATCATGAAAAATACTTGAAGTGAAATAAGTGGATATTTGTGAGATTTAGCTGTTGTTTCGGCGACTGCCCGTGCCCTTCTAATTAAAAGTTACGTAATAAGCTCATTGAATTTAGCTAATAGACTCAAAGGTAATCTTTGGCTATCTTATCTTTAGCCAGTGTATATACTGGTGTATTCAAGAGGTGTATCTTGTAGGAGAGAGATGGTTTATTCGTCAGGCAGAAAAACCTACACAGAAACACATCCCTGACGGGGGTCCGGAGACCTCCCCAGGGAATTTTGAAAAAAAAAAACCTTGTATACGATTCCCCGGGTTTCTTTGGCCATGAAATCATAATTGGACAGTGAAATTTTCAGCATTTCAGTATTTTTTCTCAAGTAGGCCAATTTTCATTTATTGTTTGGAAATCTCAGGGGTTACTCCCTACCCCCGCAGGTTACGGCCATGGAGGTAAAGGCCATGACTGTGGGGAAATTCCCTAATCCCCCCCCCCCCCTAATGCGCCGCTGAGTGAACTGTATTATGAGGGTCATCTTAAGAATGCAGGCAGCAGCTAGCGTGTTCAAGTCAGAGAAGTGATATCACCATCCTCTTCAAGTAAAGTTCTTGCCTTGCCCGACACTCCATGCCTGAAGTCAAAACAGTAACAAGCTACACGAGCTACCTATCTAAATGTAAAAGAATGAAAATCTACCACATAGGTCGACTACAGTGACCAATCTCTGTTTCAAGGGACATTCCATTTTCCATCGAGTGGAGTTTTCACGTATTTAGAGTTAATTACCACTCCAAGCAGAGTGGAATTTTAGTCGATTTCCACTCGAAAAAAGAGTGGTCATTGTAGGCAATCGTCGAGGAGTGAATTTCACTCTTTTGCCTTAAGAGATGCATCTCGCGCCTGAAGACCATTACGGACGTGGCACGCCGCCTTCACTATTACACCTTCTTATGTCCTAGGTGTGGTCCATTTAGATTTCCACAAATAGGAAAAGAAGGAACGGGAAAAAGAAGCGCTCACCACAACAATAAAAAGTTAAAAACAATTTCACTCAATCCAATCGATACCTTTGGGTATTAGTTTCTGCGTTGTCGTATTGTCTTTAACTTGAAGTTTGCGACCGCGCCACCCACACCGTTCCACTTTTCAATAGATAAATTTCAGTACACTCGTAACAGCTTTTAGATTCAAGTTTCGAAAAACTTTCTACCACAGTTCGCATATAATTCAGCAGCAAAATGTAGCACCGAAAAACCTCTTTACTACACATCTCTAATTTACTCTTACCTGACGAGGATTATTTTGCACACTCAATGATGGTTTCAAGGAAGCACGAATCTCGATACCTCTACTTGTTCGGAGCACGCATACGTCAGAGTCAGATTTTGGCTGAACGTTGGAGCTTCCGAGAACCACGGCGTCAAGAAGAAGAAGGACGACAAATATTCCGCACGCAGGAATGTAATGTGGCATGATATCACTATACTCAAAGAGCTTTCATTCAAAGGTTGAATACAATCTTATGTAACATATACCAATGCAAGTTAGCAAGTGGTGATAGCTATACATTAAATGCATATGTCTGCATCAATTTATTTAGTGTTGCAAAGCACATCAATATTACGTCACAAACGAACGGGTTGTCACAGTTGTAACTGCGCGTCGACTAAAGAAATGGATACGCCCAATGATGTAATGGCTGTAACGATTTGTCACGTGAAGTCACGCG
This sequence comes from Holothuria leucospilota, assembly GCA_029531755.1. Lineage (NCBI taxonomy): Eukaryota > Metazoa > Echinodermata > Holothuroidea > Aspidochirotida > Holothuriidae > Holothuria > Holothuria leucospilota. The sequence continues at coordinate 50,291,216 of CM055972.1, forward strand.
TTTCAATACGGCATTCTGGCGGTCACAATCTATGCGCCGAAAGTGTTATGGGTACGAAGGCACAACAGAACCCTAGATACAATTGTGACACAATGGACGCCTGGACGTCAAAACAGAGGAACGCGCAACGCAGTGACGTCGGTGAAGAAAAACCTTATTTGGGGGCGTTGTGACGTCATAATAAGGTAACAACGAACACTCCGACGATGAAAACAACTACTGCGCGTCTCACATCAACGTAATCAGGCCGGGTTTGTTTTCATCGGCAACACGACCATGCCTGTATGACCGCTCCCGCTAATTGCGCGCTAGCATGAGCGTCAATAGACCATTTTCCAAATAGCAATTATAAAGAAATATGGGACAGAGTTTTGGCGTGCGTCGTTTTTGGCCAATGTAAACTGACATTGGCAAAATCGACGCACACCAAAACTCTATCCCGTAATCCTTTGTAGTTACTATCTGGAAAGGTGTCTCTGAAGACACCTCAGAAAGACAATGCGCGTAGCGCAGATTCCGACGAAAGTGAGATATGCGCACCATTGATCTCTATATTCGGACCTTTTCTAATTTATGCACTGATATCACGCCGACTTCATGCTGGAGGGCAAAAAATGAAGATAACTAGATAACGGACACGACTACACACACTGAACGCACAACAAAGTCTTCCCACGCGCACGTTACCTAAGGCGCGTATCTAACCTGTGCAAAATTAGCCGTCTGCATTTGCGTTAGTGCAAGTTCTAATGGTGCGCGCTTACCTCTGCCGAGGGGCACTTTCTGTTTGTGACGTCATATGTGTACGGTCCCAGAGAGATCCTAAGCTTAGGATTTCTCTTTGCCATATGCATATGACGTCAAAGAAGGTTACGTCGTTCGTACAGTGTGTGCAGTCTTGTGCCTTATCTTGCTAGCTTGATTCTGTTCTGTTCTTTTATTCTTTTTTCACCTCTTTAGAGGTATACAAGTCAATAACAAAATCCACAAACATAAAAGTACAATGTGGAAAGCGAAAAAATAGAAAGGAGTGAAAAGAAATTGGCATCAGCCCATCATTTAGAGAAAGAAAGATACATGATAAAATGAAACCACGACATTGGTTTTCGAAATTCGTCTTACTTAAGTTAAGAAAAAAAGCCTTACTTTAGAACAAATTCATTATTTCTTTGCAAAAATTGGAGAGGTTTTTAGGGTACTGTTGTTTTTACTTTGGAACAATTGTTGCATTTTTAAAGTTTTTGGCCTAGTTCGAAAATAAGATTTTAAGAATTTTTTTCTACTTGACTGAAATAAATAATGAAATTCATCTCCAAGTTTTCCTTCACTGCATAAAGTACAAAATCTAAGGCCAAAATCAACATTATCATATCTCCCAGTGACTGTCGGTAACCTACTCTTTGAACAACGAAATCTACACATAATTTTTCTGTCATCGGAATTTAGCTTTTGAAAATAATCTTCCAGAACTAATCGAGTTTTAAATATACGGTAGTTTCTACAACAGGAATTATTATTTACCTCAGAAAGCCATTGCTGTTCATTAATATCACTTAACCATCTATCTGGTGTCTGTTTCAGTAAGTTTACATTAAGGGGAGAGTGATCTTCGGCGTTAGTCCAAACGAAAGACATTCCTGCGTTACCTAAAATATTTTTTACGTTAAGAATCCACTTGGAACAACAAATATCTTTTTCGTACAGTATTCGGAATAATCGATATACAACATGGGAGAGTTTACAATGACTACCACTTACAATTCTTGCCCAAAAAATAACCATTCTTAATTTAATCAACTTTGCCAATTTTGGCCTCCCCAATTCCCCCAAAACCATACACTTAGGGGTATATTTATTTACTTTAAGAAGATGTTTACAAAACTTGATATAGAAACTTTCAAGAGCCGAAGTGTCTTCAAACCCCAATACTTCACAACCATAAACAAGCACGGGTAAAACAACTTGATCAAAAAGCTGGAGTTGTAAAACTATTGGTAAATTATAGCATTTAGAGAAAAGGCTGTGAAGAGCACCTCGTGCATGACTAATTTGCTTAGCTTTTGCTTTTTTAAACTTGTTATTAAAAATGAAAATAGTTCCTAAATAAGTATAGTCTTCCACTACATCAACTTTGTCTTGGACTCTTGGCCAAAATGATAATAATAAAAAAACAGGTGTTCTTCTCACCTTTCCTCTGGAAAATATAACAACTTAAATTTTCTTAGTGTTAACAGCTAAGGGCCATAAATCACAATAATGTTTCACTGAAGTTAAAGCAGTATGTAAATCATTTTCACTTTCGGCCAAAACAGCTATGTCGTCAGCATATACAGTAAACAAAAAATCCTTATATAGACTTCAATATCTTCATTACTTAAATGACCTTGTATACTAGTAGACAAGTCATTCAATCCTTATAATTACTACTTACAAATTTTTCAAAGTCATTAATGAATAAAGCAAATAGGATTGGGGAAAGGTTTTCTCCCTGATTCACCCCAACATTGCAATAAAAAAGATCAGATTTAACCCCATTATTTCTAACAAAAGATTTTGCATTTCTGTAGAGACTTTGGATTACTTTTAGGACCTTACCGTTAATATTACTTGCGATGAGTTTCTGTCAGAGATAAGTATGATTCACAGTGTCAAAAGCTTTACTGTAATCGATGAATGCACAGTAAATCCGTTTTTTATCCTTGAGATACAGGTCAATAACTGAGGTGGAAAAACCACTTCTGAACCAGCTTGCTCATCTCCTAAGGTTCCTGACCACTCGAAGCAATTGTGAATTCTTTCACTAAGGATAGCAGTAAACAATTTACCAATACAACTTAAAAGCGTAATACCCATGTAACTGTCAGGATCATCGACTGAACCGTTACCTTTAAATATTGGATTAATTGTTACCCCTCCAACATGAAGTTGGCGTGACTTCAGTGCATAGATTTACTGACATCATGCACGACGTCACTTGACGTCATTTTAGCGGACAAACAATGAAGCTCGCTAGATAAGTTGCATTACTTTGGTACACGTAGGCCTGCTGTACGCTCGTGCACAATGCAGTCTTCACACGCGCTATTGTTTAACATTGCGGACTTTGGGAACCACTTGGTGTTCACAAGATGGCGCGAACTACTCCTTAACAAATCATCGCGCAACTAGCGCGTAATGGTTAAAGGTGCGGGATGTACACGAACATGGAAAAATGAATCAAAAATTTTGGAAACTATTCTTTAACTGAAGGAGAAAACTAAAGGTCATTGTGCAAAAAACTTTTTTCAATTTTGTCTACATTTTGTGTTAGCAAATTTTTAGTAATAACTTCACACTTTTGACATGAAAAGTGAATCAAAGAGATTTTCTCCATGCAGACAATGGTTTTAGTGCATTTACGGTAGGCCTATGTAAGTTTAGAACACCGTGCGAGAAAATTGAAGACGTTGATTGAATGGTTGGTATTGGAAACTGATGTTCTGCAAATTTTTGATAGTAAAGCTGTTGCAAATTGTTTCCATTTTACCTATTGAGTTTCCTTAATACCTCTTCACTCAACTTCTAGGTTCCGATGTTGGATATCTGAGTTTAAGTATGCTGTTACAGGTAAAGGTAACAGGATTATCAAAGTGTCACAGTTGGTAGAAAATCTTTAAAAATACAGGTGCTTATTTTCATCTATTAGACGCTACTTTAACTTACTAGGTTAAGAAATATTTAAGGGCTTTATTGATAGCGGAGATCTAATAATTATGGTCTCTATGATGTTGCTCGCAATGCCCTTCTCATTTTCATCGTTCTCATACAGTATTTTTGAATATTGTACATATTTGAACATATTGTTTTATTTCTTAGTTTTTTCTTCGTTCTTTATTCCCTAAATTTCTCTCTTTCTGGCAGACTTGTTTTATATTGCCTTTGCTATTTCGGTTTACCCACACTTCGACTATCATTTCATGTTAAGTGATATAATTTGCGAAATAAAACGAATCAAGGGGGAGAGTTGTATCTCTGCTTTTCAGAACCCATGCATTTATGTCAAAATCATGCCATCACATGGCCCTTAGAGCATAATGTATTGAGAACTTGGCCCGGACAAACCTAATTATGCCTAAACTGCCAGTGAACACTTCTTTACAGTAATATCGTACGGTCATGTATATTTTTACCATCAAATGCTCAACGTCATCACTCATTGGCAAAAGAACGCGCAGCCTTATTAAAAATAACCAGACATTACACGCTTTACTGTCGTCACAATGTACAACTTAATCCTTATTCGTCTATTGCTGCGCACGTCGGTGGCAGCGTTGAACACGCGCCATATACTTTACACGCACACATAGCCTACTTATCATGGTATGGGTTTTGTCCAAAGAAATCCTAAGCTTTAGCTGGAAGGAGCGTGTCAATGCAAAGACGAGCGTTAAACCGTGCGCTGCTGGAGGGTCACGTGCCGCGGGAATGTAGTTGTATGGGAGCTGTAATATTTTTATTCACCCAGATTCTGCGTATGCGTACGGAGCGTTGTTTTTCCTTGGCGTACGTGGGAACGTTGTGGATGTTATTGCAAATTAATGCTGGTCAAGCCTGACGGCAGAACTAGAGTCAAGTAGTTTGGGATTTTACAAAAGCGTTCTCTCTGCTAACTTCCGTTTTTACTTACCCGAAGCATATGAAGAAGTATGCGGCCCAAACAGACTGTTCACAAAACTGAAGAGACGATACAGCAAAATTTGTTTTTGTAACTGTACATAAAATGGTGAGGATGAAGATCAAAAGGGGAGGTTTATCAATCACTATGACCTACTAACGAGGTTTCTTACGGCACATCCGCATGCCATACGGCCTCAGTGAGGTAGGCCCCGTCCCCTTCCCGAGCACAAAATGGTCTATGGCTGGGGGAAAATTTCCTTCATTTGGACAAACTTAAATAGGCCTATAAAGAACTTTTGTAACGGTCTATGGGGCACATGATAAAATCAGGACTCAGTTTTACAATATTGTGTTACGGTTTGAGGGCATGTTATGCATCTTCATAGGCGTAGGAGGCCGGGGGAGGGGGCTGGGGGGCTGCAGCCCCCCAACCAAACATTTTTGTGAAAATTCGAGCAAAATGCTGAGAATTTTCCTTCACCTACTGAAAGGAAAATGATGCAATGATATAGCTAAAGGGTATTAATAGTTTAAAAACTTCCGAGTTGAATTGCACCAGCACCTATATATTCCGTATTAATTCCTCAGTGTGTTTTTAATGGTTAAACTTATGTTATGATTATCAGAGGTGTATTTGAGGAGCCATATGGCCATGCCCCACCCTAACTGACGTTGATTTTTTCTACTTAAAATACGTAAATTTTTTAACACAATTAACACAAATTTTACTTCAAAGGTAGCATATGTGGCACCAGATTACATTTAAGGACACCTAGTTTTTCAAAAATTTTCAAAGAGGAGGGGGTAATGCCTATTTTTTTTAATACCTAAAATACGTAAATGTTTTAACACAAATTTTACTTCAAAGGTAGAATATGTGGCACCAGATTGCATGTAAGGACACCTAATTTTTCAAAAATTTTCAAAGGGGAAGGAAACCCCCTCCCCTTAGACCCCTCCCCCAGGCCGGCGATCAACGACTTCCGCAAAAATCAACTTGGGCTCCTACGCCTATGTGCATCTTGCAATAAAGATGAAGGCTGTTGCCTATTCAAAGCAGTGGCGTATAGCTACGGGGGGAGCTAACGGCGCTCCTATGAAACTGGATGGAAAATTATATTTCCAAAATAAACCAACTGGTTAGTAGGTGTGGAAGGGTTTCTGAATTTACAAGAAGGATATGTTTCTGTTTGAGGAAGTCTCTCGGATGCCCCGCCTTGATAGGTATTTTCCCTGGTAAAGTGAAAAACATTCTTTGCCGGTTTTTACTAGCTTTGATAATGCAAATGTCTGACTGAGTGACCATTTCCTCTAATTATGCAAGTGCTCAACCCCATGGCTTTGTTAACATTCTGAAGCCGAAACTATTAGCCATGTTCAGTTGTAACGCTAATGACTTTAAGTAATTTGCTTGACATTTTCTTATGACTGAGTTTATACACCAACAACCCCGGAAAAAATCTGCATAGGCTAATGCCTACCCCTCCGTCGAAAAAGGCCTAACTACACAACTACACCAATGTACCGACAGCCTTTGATTTGCATAACAAAATTTTTCTTATTACAGTTCAGGACCGAATCCAGGGTGATTATGACTTGAAACGGCCAAAAAATAACTCTCGAAGTACCATAATACAAGCATCGCGAGACAATTCGCCGCTAGTTTAACTTGAAAGTTGACTCTGTGGTCGCCCTGGCAGTACGCGGCCTCCCCGCTGGGCGTGGGTTAGTTTCCATGAACGCTCACTTGAAACAACGCGTTACTCATTCAGGAGAATATACATAGTCGGTTACGCAAGCAGCTCTGTGGGTGTATAAGATTAATACTTGAACCATACCATTACATTCCCGCGGCACGTGACCCTCCAGTGCGCTGCATTTTGTTTCTGTGGGACGCGCCTTCCAGCTAAAGCTTAGGATTTCTCTGGTTTTGTCAACCGTGACGTCATCATATATTGTCCGGTTAGGCTACATCTTCTTTCTGAAATAAAATAATTTTTAAAACTCATATTGCTCACGATTACCGCATGTAGCGTTTAACGACAAGTTTTTCATTGACGGTTGGTGCAATTGTAGGCTGCATATACTAACATTTTGTACAAATTCCAAAAATACGCCGTTCTCATAGAATCCCTCCATTGAGCTTGTACGTGGCTAGGCGGTTTACGAGTAGTTGTTGTGAGCGGAGTGGTTCCCTTTTTTAACGCACGTTATACCCACTGTTAGAGATCAGTGGTTATATCCAGTCCTACATGTAGGTCGGTGTTATAGACCTTATGCATTGACATCACACTGATGTCATTTTGGAGGAAAACAATGAAGCACACGTGCACTCGCGGCGGAGATTTCGCAAGCGCGTGTAGCAGACTAACGCGCTTATCCCCCGATAGACTCTTTTCCCAATAGGAATTACAAAGGATTGTGGGATAGAATTTTGGTGCGCATCATTTTTTGCCACAGCAAAATGCCATTGACAACAACATTGCCTGCGAGAACTCTATCCCACAATCCATTGCAATTGCTATTTGGAAAAGGGTCTATGCACAAATCAGCTGTCTGTGTAACTTTTGCAATGGTACGCCATTTTCCTCCAAACAAGGGAGCACTTACTGCTCTATGACATCATACGCATAAGGCCTGCGTGCATCTGCTGGGTCCGAGTAGCTGCGTAATTTTAAACACGCTGCGATCACATGATCTGACACATCGCGTGACCTGAAATGTTATGGAAAATATAAGCGCAATAACAATGAAGGGAAATAACATGATGAGTTCGGTCAATTCTTTGGATTGCGATACTGGATTGGACCAATGATTTGCATGCACATCACTGGATCGGACAGAGGACTGAGCGCCTTAATTCCTAAATTTTTATTTTAAAATGCAACAACGGAGTGGACTGTGGAAACCGGCACAAGGCACTTCTATAACTGTTGCACAATAGATTCAAAGGTGAAAACCGGTAGGCCAAACAGTAGGTGAGATATCTTATTCGTTATATATTATATTCTAATATTTAAGGAATATTCTACAACCCCATAATGGGGTACAACTAGCCTAGGGTACCTAGGCCTAGTTCTGACGTAGCCTAGGGTACCTAGGCCTAGTTCTGACGTAGCCTAGGGTACCTAGGCCTAGTTCTCACGTACACTTTGCTCCCTGAACTAGGGTACCTAGGCCTAGTTCTCACTAGTCCTCAGCAAAGGCCCGTGTATAGCCGGTCGCCGATAGCTCCCTGTAAGCGAACGACCACAGTCCTTTACTGAGGACTAAGTTCTCACGTACACTTTGCTCCCTGAACTAGTATGGGAAGCCCCAAAGCTTCCCAAATACTAGGTCAGCAGACTGCGGACTAGGGTACAACTAGTCCGCAGTCTGCTGACCTAGTATTTGGGAACCTTTGCTTTGGGGCTTCCCGCCTGGACTAGGGTACCTAGGCCTAGTTCTCACGTACACTTTGTTCCCTGAACTAGTATGGGAAGCCCTAGTCCGCAGTCTGCTGACCTAGTATGAAGATTCCCATACTAGTTCAGGGAGCAAAGTGTACGTAAGAACTAGGCCTAGGTATCCTAGTCCGCAGTCTGCTGACCTAGTATTTGGGAAGCTTTGGGGCTTCCCATACTAGGTCAGCAATATACCCATTGTCAAAATTGGGCTACCGCAACTTCAAAAATTTTGAATGGTCTCGATCTTTCTCAAATTCACGTATACTCCTACACAATTGACCTCTACGGGGCCTTATAATTATGTTTAAGACTCTTCATTCTAAGATTTTTTGCACTTAGTGTCCAAAAAAAAAAGACCAAAAATTTTGATTTACACAAACGATCCTATTTTGTTTTTTTTTTAACATTCTATGAAACTGCTAAATCGTGTAACTAGGACGTTCACACTATTGTGTGCTAAATAGCACGCACTGCTGTTCAATTGAAACATAGTCCATAGCTATAGTTACGTTCATACACGCGCATACGCGTATATAGCAACAATCACTGCAGCAACGCACGCAGACGATATTACTCTCACAGTAATATGCGGTCAAAAGTTTGTGTTGCAATAGCCTAGGCCTAGTTCAAGGAACAAAGTGTACGTCAGAACTAGGCCTAGGTACCCTAAGCTAGGGCTTCCCATACTAGGTCAGCAATATACCCATTGTCAAAACTGGGCTACCGCACCTTCAAAAATTTTGAATGGTCTCGAACTTTCTCAAATTCACGTATACTCCTTAGTAATTGACCTCTAAGGGTCCTTTATATGTTTAAGACCCTTCATTCTAAGATTATTTGCACTTGCCACTTAGTGTCCAAAATGAGACCAAAAATTTTGATTTACACAAACGATCCTGTTTTGTTTTTTAATCATTTTATGAAACTGCTAAATCGTGTAACTAGGACGTTCACACTATTGTATGCTAATAGCACGCATTGCTGTTCAATTGTGACATAGTCCATAGCTATGGTTACGTTCAAGTGATACACGAACATACGCGTATGTAGCAACAATCGTTGCTGAAACACACGCAGACGATGTTACTCTCACAGTAACATGCGGTCAAAAGTTTGTGTTGCAATAGCCTAGGCCTAGTTCAGGGAACAAAGTGTACGTGAGAACTAGGCTTAGGTACCCTAGGCTAGGGTACAACATGCACCCACATCGATACTATCACCTCGTGGCCAGCTACGAGGTTGCTCACTTTGACCTAGCTTAGACGTCCACAAGCCCTGCATGTACTACCGTACCGGACGCGTGCAAGTGTACAATTTGAATGCAAACTAATGCGCTTGCGACCAGCTTGCAAACTAATACAACAATAGAACATTCAATCTTTCAACTCATTAAATAATTCATTCTATCGCACTCATAAACATTAATTGTTTGTACTAACCAACGACCGTGGGTTAGTATATACTAACCAACGGTCGAGCACCACAATCTTAATGATAGTGCCGAATCACGCATGACATGTGACCACCAATCTGTCATGTAAAGAAATTAATAAGGTGTTATATAATAGAAACTAATGCATCTTGATGCTTGCTCACATCAATACTTTTAGTCCACAGTCTGCTGACCTAGTAGTTGGGTCGCGCTTTGGGCTTTCCATACTAGCTCAGCATTATACGCCATTTGCAAAATTGGACTTCCTCGTTTTGAAAAATTTTGATTGGTTTCGATCTTTCTCAGATTCATATATACTCCTAAATTATTGATCTGTACAGATCCTTGCTATGTTAAAGACATCTGTATTCTAGGGATACTCTCATTTAGTATCCTAAACATGTCTAAAATATGATTTATACTAGTCCGCAGGCTACGATACTCCCGACTTTAGAGTCCGTATCCGCGTCTCCACTATATATATATATATATATATATATATATATATATATATATATATATATATATATATATATACATACATATATATATATATACATACATATATATATATACATATATATGTATTTGTATGCGGGAGGTCGCTGGTTCCAATCCTGCTTGAGGCTAAGTTTTCCATTCACAAATAAATATCCTCTTTCAGTATAAGGCAAGTACTTTGTTAGAGGAAAAATGGCCTAAGGTCTCCATGCGACTATTTAATACAGCGTTGATTTGACTCATATATATATATATATATATATATATATATATATATATATATAATATATATATATATATATATATATATATATATATATATATACATATATATATATATATATTCAGAAAACGGGCAAAACGTTTCAGCAAAGTTAATGAACCTTTTCAAATCGTTTCAAGGACCCACTGCAACCCCAACCAACATCCTGCATTGTTTTACCTGTGCCGGTTAATCATTAACACTGTATGGTTTCCTAGCCGGTTTTTACCGTGGTCAATTTTCGTGCTTAATTTTCGACCTATGAAATCAACGAAGATGCACAAGTTTTCATGGTCAGGTACCTTCCAATCAAAGTTGAACTTAATCGGACTATATGATATAGCAGAAGTTAGGACGCACTTTTTAGCAAACTTAAGCATTTTGACCAGCAAACAAAACGCACTATTTAAAAAGAATCGTACAACGCAGTTTTATAACTTTTTTTAATGTACTGATAGGCGAGTAATGGTAAGAACCCAATTTTTAGCAAATCTGACCTTTGAACTCTAACCTTTGACCTAAGACGTTATCAATTATGCATGCACAAGTTTTTACCGTCAGGTAACTATGTCAAGTTTGAACCGGATGGGACTTACGATATAGGAGGAGTTCGCAACATTCTTTTTCGCAAAATTTAGGCAATTTGATCCTTTGACCAACGTTTTGACATTTGACCCCACCCTTAGCACTTAGCAACCAAAAAGCACTATTAAACAATCTTATCAGCAGTGACTTATGATGTGGTTCATTTCCTTCTCCAACATACTGATCGACAAACATTGGCAAAAAACAATTTTTAATTAATTTGACCTTTGATATCTGACCTTTGACCTACAACATCATCAATCATGCATGCAAGTTTTTATGGTCAGGTATCCACCCGCCAAATTTGAACTTCTTCCGACTTACGAATTAGGAGGACTCGGGAGACAGTTTTGCTCAAACACACAGGTGCACGCACACACGCGCGCTCATACACTCACACACAGCTTAATATTTCCGATGTTAGGTGAAGTACGACATCTGGTATCCCTATATATTACAGGGAGGAAGATGAGATAATAAGAGCGTCTTACAAAAGATATTTTGTACAGTTTCATTTGTAAAACAAGAGAAAGGGAGAGGGAGAGAGAAACAAAGGAAAAGCAGTTAACCTCTGAAGATCTTGTAGCTTTCGCAAGTATGAATATAGTGCTACGATAAATTCCGATTACATACACCAAACCAACAACAATTTGTTCTTTCATTTAAAGTTCAGTTGGACCCCATTCCAGCTATGGACTTCGACAGTCTGTATACATACGTTATATTTCGCCGCAGGACCGTTTCCGATCCGTGCATTTGCTATGCGTGTGAGGACACTAAATTCGATGACTACTACACAGGTAGTGCTGATGGAAGATCCAAATCCGACTGTAAGGTTTGGTATGCAAGTCAATTAACGTCGAACAACAGGAGGTAAATAAAAAGAAATAGATTACATGCTGTCAAATACTGAAATAAATGAAAGTTGTTAAGCTTTTTAGAAAAGTCCTGCAGGTTATTTCCCCACTGTAATAGAAGACCTGAGAACTCCAAGAAATAGTTAGGGCCCCGAGAGGTTAGGAAACTCAACGAGAATAGCCAACATACAACTCTCGCCATAAAGCTGTTATGAGCTGGCTTCTACAGCTGCAACAAAGTGATTTCCATGAAAAGTCCTGCGAGCCATCATCCATTGAAGTCGAAGATCTGAAACAACTACCAATAGCTTTAGTGACACCACGCGACCTTGAAGTACAAAACCGTAAACGTACCCCAAAGGGCGTATGCAGGAAATATCGGTGGGGGCAAAATTTAAGGGGTCATAGGCAAATTTCTGGTTATAATACGAAAACGGCGATGAAGAAGCCACTGGAAGACGAAACTCTCCTTAGAGCAGCGTGGGGCCCAGGGTTCTCCTAGGGTCTTCCATGGAATCCAGGGGCAACACAGCAGTGTGGGGCTCAGAGGAGAATTTCCCCAAATCTCAAGGGTATAAATTCACGAAATTTAGGACATTACAATGTGTTGTTCTTTAAATGGCATTGGATGGGGACTAAACAGACCACAAACACCACAACTTGACATTTTACTCTTATGACAAACAGTCGGTCGATATTGATATTGCAGCGGGCTTGAGGGTGGAGGGGAGGATGGATGAGAGTGATGATTTCCTGGGGGCTTTGAACAATTATTTAACCCAAATTGTCCATTCAAGCATGAATAGGAAAACTGGTAGGTCAATGACGCCATGTAAAAACACACTGGGGCACAGTAACTGGAAGAGACCACTCTGCCACTCGACGATCCCTGGCCATGAAAGGCTATACTACCACTCCGCTTAAGTGTACTCCAGACTGCGTTGCTCTACTCTGATTGGTCTGTTCTGGTGTGGTGAACAGTCTGGTTGGTTGAACACTTCCATATTTGATTGGTTAGTTGAACAGTTTGATTGGATGAATGATTTGTGACATGACTGGGCAATTTCCTGGATCGTAGGTCTTTGGAAAGCGTACTCCTTAACATGTTTGTAATTTTTAAAGATTCCCGTCAAGAAATCCTTCTTATCTTAATTAAAAATACAGCTTGTAATTTTGCGGACGAGTTCAGGACAGCTCTCTCTCTTCGCCTTAAATGCAAGACTACACCGAATAAGTAACAGACTTTTAATGGCGTTGGTTAGACTCATCTCTTCGGGTACTTAACTCTTTTTGGAAGTAGTTTCAGGTTTTCGTTTATACTGGGATATAGCCAACAGGACTTCTCTTTAATTAACAGGATGATCAATTTGTACCAAATTACGTCATACCAATATTTTGTCTTGATTGGTCAAATGTTATAGTCACCGCTGTGTAATTGGTTGGGAAAGTTAGGGCTCCTGTCCTGCAAATCCTGAAGCTACCCCGTGATCCAGGATATGTTAATTTGAGGGACTGCGATTTACATTTGAAATCAATGCCAATTTCCTTCCTTCCACTCAAACTTCAGTAGATATCTGGACCAGATATATACTGAAGTGTGAGTGGCAGGAAGGATCCTTTCAAATCCCATAAATATTTAGATACCTCTGTTTCTTTTTCGTTTTTTTCGTGTTTGAAGGATTTGATATGGTTGTTGAAACGCTGCTTCAAGGGTCCTCCTGAGATGCCGATGTAAGATTTAGATTCTGTTCCTGAGGTAACTTGGGCTTTGTACACCACGGCACTTGTTAACCACTCCCCGCGGAGGGGACCTTTTAAGCAGCGTTTCAACAACCAAAATATTAATATAATTGACAGAAAACATGGTGGGAGTCAACTATCGGCAAAAAGATGGAAAAAACAGCACCAAGTAGGAAGCTTTCGGTCCATCCTTACTCAACCTTAAAATGTACCAAGCGTACAACCCCTCAAAGAGGGGCAAAAGTAAAAGAGCCATTAAAAGGTAAAAGTTGCAAAAATACAAAGTGAATAGGTGGACAAAAGATGATCTACACCTTGCAGAATCAAATGTTAAACAATAGAACAATAAAATAGACGAGAGTAAGAAAAGCAGTCGGTGAAAGGAATAAAGGTAGGCTAAACTTAAAAGGTGGTACTTAAAAAGGATTACAAGATAGACTGCAAGGGAGGGCGAGCAAACAATTAGCGTTAATAGCTAGTTCTCTTCATAGAGTTAATTCCTTCCTTTTATTCAACCCAAAAGGGTGGATGGAACAAAGTTGGGCCATCCAAAATGCTTCCAGTTAGTTTAAAGGAGGTACGGCATCCCCCACATATATTTAGACATATCCCCATAGTTCTAAATCCAGTTGGTGACTGTACTTTGCTTGGCATTCATTCAAACAATAATAACACCACTCTGGTTGGTAATGATGACTTGGACAGTCACTTGTGTTCCTAATTAGGCTCACAGTCACACACTGTTTTTCAATATTGCCTCGAGCAATTGAAACTCAGTGCAGGCTCCTGTGGCTCTGTCTTGGAAGTGTTTTTCTAGTGGACAATTTCTGTGTTTAAACTGAAGGCGGCGCTAGAAATTAGGTTAGTTGGAAGGATTGTTACTGTCTGGGTGAGCTTAGAGGGCCTTTAACAAATAATTGAGATTAACAGTGCTACGAATTTACTCGATAACAACAAAACAATTTTTTCCGAGAACATGTTATTAGAATTGAAATGAACGGCTAACTGACACCTTGCTTTATTATTAACCATGTCGGATTTGTGATTACGAAAACGAACCTTGAAAAGAGTTGATGTAGATCCTACATCTTGCAATTACAATCTAGGCAAGTAGCAAGAACAAGTTAGATTGTCTGATTACATGGCGTATTTTATTTTTACCCGTACTTGAGCTAGAAAAATTGACACATTCATCCAAAAAGTTTGCACAAAGGTCACAACGACTTTTTAAACACTTAGAGCAGCCAGATTCAGTATTGAAAACGTCATTAACATTATCACTTACAAAAGGCTTCGTAATCTGAAGTTGATCTTTCAACGATTTACACTTACGAAAAGATGGAAAGATTGAATTATCTGGAAAAACCTCTTTCATGTTAGGGGAACAAAACAATAAATGTAGATTCTTACGCACTAAGCTATCATGCTCATGTGGCTATCGCCAGTACTTGGGACTGATTTAAAAATATGATTGAAACTAATTACTTATCTTTCGACCTACTTGTTCACAGTCGGTCTACCATACTCGACCTACTATATTATGTATATGTAGGTCGAAACTTGTGTAAACTGTTTCGATTATGAAAGTTAAATCAACCCCAAGTACTGGGGTAGCCCCATATATACAGGCCTATATGAAGGTGTGTGTGTATGTTGGATTGTCTTAAAGGAAGGGTTAAAGCAAAAACTTAATTTTCATATGTGACTGAGGAACTAAATCTACACAATTTGATGAAGCTTTCCTTCAAATCGGACATGTAGTACTTGAAATATCAGCAATTGAAGTTACTACATTTGTGACCCAAAGTGAGCTTGAGGCAAGCAGGGGTTATATCATTTCCTCACATTAATGAGAAATGCTTTGTTTTCTTTTTTTTTCAGTCTGTTGCGTTGACCTTGGAGTTAATAGGGATAAGGCCTCCCCAGGGGAACGTGAAGTTTGTAGAATTCCCATGCCTCCACGCAATCACACTCCGATAACATGTTATTGTGGAGCAGAAAAGTGCATGGTTGTAAAATTTAAAGAAAAACAAAAGACTGCTGATTAATGTGAGACAATGACGTCATATGTGCTTGCTTCAAGTTCAATTGGTGTTGAAAATGTGATAACTTAAATTGCTAATATCTTGAGAACCACACAACGGATTTCAATGCAAATTTCACCAGAATGTTCAGAATAAGTACCCTTCTAAGAAATCAAAACTCGATTTGAGCTTTGATCCTTCTTTTAAGTGCAATACCCAGGCCCACGGAGTCCTGTTCGCTTACTGTGCCATATGCAATGTTTGTATCTTGAAATATCTTGTATCTTGAGATAGCCTTGCCGTAGGAAGGTCTAGGCCTGGCGGCTGGGCCATTCATTTCCCTGATTTTGAAGTTTTGTAAGATTGTTTTAGACAGTTAAAGTTGAACGTTATGGGGAGGGGTTGCAGCCTCCTAGTCCCCATGGTTCGGACGTCTCTGGAAAAAATTCTAGCAAGAAAATTCAGAAATCTGATGAGATCAGCTGATGATATTGAGGATAGTGCATTAAATTTTAATGCTCTTTTAGGACACTTTGCCTTTTACATAAAGAAAGTCACCGTCTAGATGGCATTAGGTTACTTGTTCAGATGTGGTATCATAAAAAGTGTACCAAACATATTTTCTATCTTCAGGGAAGACATCCAACAAACTACTAGCGATGTTTTCGCTGTAAGTGAGACCGGACTCGATGGCCTACGTCCACCATCTTCGTCAAGTACTCGGCCTACTGACATGGCTTTACTTGACCACGTTATTAAGCTGTCAAATACAGATGAAGGTACCGATATCGACAAGGCTTATTATCTTTACCATAAATACTATAAGGGAACCATGCCTTTATCTGATCATAACATGTGCCGTCCTTCATCGTTCTGCGGTAACGGTCCTGTTCAAGAAACTACAGCCGATGCTATTGCTGTCCCACAAGCCGGACCTCAAGGCATACGATCATGGGTATTGTCAAGATGCAGCCTATAAACGGCAATACTTTGCTTGCTTATCCTAATGCAATGTTAATGAGCTTTCATTGAGCTGACAAAAATGATGAAGGCACTGATATGAACAAGGCGTCTTATCTCTTTAATTAATCGTATGATGGTAATAAAGAAATCATAATGTTACAAGGGAGTCATAATACCTCTTTCATATTGTAACGTGGCGACTTTCACGGGTCGACCGTAACACTCCCCTACGCCGAACCACCGCAAATGTTCCTGCTCCCTCTTAGACTGGACTTCACTATGTACAACTCCATGAGCAGGCCTTGCAGACCACCTGAGTTTCATTAAGCGACAAGGATAATTTAGCACAGGCTGTAAGCAAATTTTTAAGTTTTATACCTTAATCACCTATAAAAATAAAAGAAAAATCGAATGGAAATTATCACTATAGGGAATGCCCGATTAATATTAATTTTCTTTACGTAAGAAATATAAAACCTTAGGAAACAGACCTAGACAAATAATAAAGTAACCAGGGAAAAAAAAAACCGTTTTCTTATACACAACCGTGCAGACTGTAGTCTACAACCCTGGACAAAATTATCTTGGGCCCCGAGTCCCCTCTTCAGTGTTGTTTTGAAGGCAAGTGCACGTCATGTGATGAAGAAAACAGGGCTCGCTTCGTTTTCTTGATCGTTGATATTGATGAATGCGTGGAAGGAAAAGCATTCTAAATATATCTTACAGGACCGAATATGCAGTAATAATTTTGTCCTGGGTTTTCTGGGGGCCAATACAGAAGTATAGGGATAGTAGCATTCTAGGACGCAGCAGAGGACAGCATGCTTAGATTACGTGACTAGGTTTGGGAAGTAACGAGATATATGCGACACCGTTACCGGACTGTAACGAGTCACATGTTGTGTAAAGGAACCGTGTAACGAGTAACATTCGCAATCATGGATTGAGGCGGGAATTACTCGATCGTCGCCAGTTTGCGAAAAGTATCCCTAACGGCGTTTGGTCCCGTTATGTTCTTGTTAAAGTAGTCACAATGACCCCCAATAACCATAGCCGGATTTACCCTGGGGGGGGGGGGTATCACACGAGGGGGCCCTCCTGAGCTGACGTTGCATCGGGCTAATTTACCATATTTTGAGAAATTTGGGAGATTTGCTGAATGTCGACCCCAAATACCCATCAACTTTATTCGATCATTTCTCCCGTTTCGGTTCAATCAATTGGAAGTTCTTGGTATTCAATTTTTGAGCAGTGTAAATGTGTAAAATGAACTGATTTGGGCTAAAAAGTGTCATTTCATAGGCTCTTTTAAAGTCCAGGTACGAAGGGTGGCGAACCATTGAAGCCGGCCTCCTCAACAGATTTAGAGTGGTGGGAATGACGTAAAGTCCCGCCATCAAACAGTTTATCAGTTTGAATACTGTGTAGCAAGAGCTCGTCAAAAGAAGGCGAGGAGTTCCTCATCGCCTCTGCTTTAGGGAGAGGGGATCGCGGACTCCCTCCGCACGTTCCACGCAATCCAGCGTACCTTGATTAAAAACTGCGCGGGGCCCGTGTTTCGTGCTTCGT
This sequence comes from Holothuria leucospilota, assembly GCA_029531755.1. Classification (NCBI taxonomy): domain Eukaryota; kingdom Metazoa; phylum Echinodermata; class Holothuroidea; order Aspidochirotida; family Holothuriidae; genus Holothuria; species Holothuria leucospilota. Next base: position 50,309,251 of record CM055972.1, read on the forward strand.
GTTCACTGTTGTGGAGGCGGAGGAAAAACCAACCTCAAATTCTACCAAGGGACGTCCACAAAGTATGTGCCCCTCGATAGCCGCATAAGAGCAGTCCGTGACGTCCACGGGTACGGTACAGAAGGACCCTCTCGACATCGTGGAGGTATTTAAGACCTTCTATTCACAGCTTTTATAACGCGGGCAGTATGTCGAGGTAGACCTTTCAAGGGTCCCTATTTAGATAATATTGACAAGGACAAGCAACCTCTAAAGAGCAGAATGATGGACTTGGTTCGTACCCCTGAACTGTCGACGAGCTCTGGAAGGGCGGGTGGCGAAGATGAAAGGCGGAAAAGGCGCCTGGGTCCGACGTATCCCAGTGGAATTTTTACAAACGCTTCTGGGGTAACCGTCCGGGCACGATCTCCGCGTGATGTATTGCGCCTCTGCCTTCCTTGCTTGCTCATTGAGTCCCTCGCGAGCGCACAGGCGTTATAACATTGTTTACCAACGTCTGGAGAACCCCCTAGAACCGAAAAACAAGCGACCAATTACCTTGTTAAATGTAGACCTACAAGATTCTGGCGAAAGCCCTTTGTAACAGGCTAGGCACGGTGTCCATGCAGGATCTTGTAGGTTCTTTCCCAGACATGTGCGGTTGCGGGGACACAGTATTCATCAGAACCTCGCGCGGTTGAAATGCGGGAGGGTAAAAGCTTAGTTGACATATATGCTGTATGGACCGTGATCTTTCCATGTGCGCTTGTTTCCTCCCTTGCGATCCAGGAGAAGGCCTTCGACATGGTTGATCACGGATTCTCTCTTTAAAATCTTGAAGAAGTTTAATTTGAATCCGGTTTTTGTTAAATGGACCTCTTTATACTGTATAATAGTGTATATAGTCCGGGTTATTCGGTTAATGGCCTATTACCGTCCGATGCCTTCAGAGTTCACCGGTGGGGTGCGGTGCGCAGGGGTGTCCCCTGTCACCCCTCTACTCTATGGTATTGTTTAGTGAATCCCCTTTCAAGAGCCTGTCCAAGTTGAACCTTTGTTTCGAACCATTTACAACATACCTGGTGGAGCTAAAGTCCAAGTGCCCTCCAGTATGCTGACGACGTCACATGCGTAGTCTCCGACCTAGCTTATCCTTCAGAGCGCCTTTACTGTGGCACGCTTTGTCTACTTTTTCAAAGAGCGACAGGTGCCAGACTGAACCGCGCACCAAGACCAAAGGACTCCGTCCTAGGTTAAGTGGCTGGTCGAAACAACTGCCCTTCGCGGCATCATGGGTAGACGACGCCATAAAAATCAATGGCATATGGGGTTTGGTTACGGTTCACTCACCGAGTCACTTACCTGGAATGAGAGTGTGGACTTGGTGGAGGCTAGGTTAGAAAGGACTTTGGCGAATCGGCTAACATTTAGTCTGTTGGGGAAGGTAACAGTTATAAATCGTTTCGTTTTACCCTCTCATTGTGGTATCCGAGCACTGTTCTGGCCGCTCCAGAGGGTGGTCCTGGTGCGACTGGAAGAGGGCTGGTGTTTTAGGTTTTCTTTGGTCAGGGAAGAACGGAGGAGCTGGTCAGAAGAAAAGTGTGTGAACCAGGTTCCTAGGCAGGGGGGGATTGTGGCCTTGTGCCACTTTCCTTCAAAGCTCCGTTTTTCCTCCTGACCAAATGTGTTTTTTTAGTGCTGTCGACAGTCAGATGCCGTTTGCACTAACTTTGTCCGTTTTATTGGGGTGGATTATCATTACGTTGGTTCTTTTCCCTACCCTGTTTAGCAACAGTGTAGCCTCACAGTTGGAAGGCCAACGAAGGCATACTGTCAGATGAGGGAAACACTACGTATTATGTCCAACTGTAGGGGACGTTTTTGCAGTCCAGTGCGGGGGACCAGTACCGCGGCCATTTTTTGATGACTTTGTCGTGTCAGGTCCAACCCAATCGACTATGCGTCAGGGCCGGAAGTGTGGCGTGTAGTCCCACGGCAGGACACATCGATCACCCGGCCGGCGTGACCTGCCTGTGGCGCATCGGGCACACGACGCCATTCGTAACGAAATCTCAAGCGGCACCTCGGTGGCGTCTGTGGCGATGGCATTTGCCCCCCGCACTGGGTGCACAGGGTGGGGAGAGAGTGTGCCACATGTGTTTTTGGCAGTGTGGCTTTGTGGCCCTCCCTCTGGGAGTGGTTTCAAGCTCTGGCTGATCGCCTCACGTTTTGTAACACGTGGGCGGTCAGCCAGGACTATAACGCTTTGTATGGTCTGTCAACCTGCCCCGCCATGCAATACAAGTATTCGTGGGATACTTACGTTTTGTTTCGGCCTCCATAAAGCTGGCCTTGTGGAGAGACCGGTGTAATATTGTGTTTAGGGGAGAGGGGAAGCCTGCGACCGTCGTCCTGGCGTCGGTGAGGACGGAGATTAAGCTGAGGGTGGAGGCTGACTTCGTCCGTTTAGCCAGGTCGACGTTCGGCAGGTGTTGGGGTCCCACTTGTTTCGATGCGGGCGGGCCGCGGTGATAGTTAATTTGTAAATATTGTAAATATTGAAAATTGCTAATAGTCCTTCGTGATTGGCTTGGGTTTGGGGTGGTTTTGTACATAGCACAGACATTTTGTTTTTTTGCTAGTCGCAATGTATCAGAATTTTTGTAAATAGTTTCAGAGTTATGTTTTGTCCAGTCAGGTTCAAGTTCTACTTTGTTTTCTTCGTGCCCCGTTTCTACGTACGTAAAAAGCACACATGACAAAAACATTTAATTCCAGTTTCGTTAACTTCATTATCTCCTGGAACTAACAGCCCTTTCTGTGGGGCATAAGGAATCAAACATCTTTCTTGTATTCTTTCGTTTAATTGCTTCGTAGGAATCATAAAATATACACACGAAGTTGTAATCAGCTCCTTTCCTTCAACAAGAGTATGATAAACCAATGGCTCATGTTGGTGTGAGCCAACTCTAATACAACTAACTAGGGCTCGTTGAGCCAACACAAAATTAACCTGCAATGGCTTTTGTTTGTAAGCCATCACAAACTACATAAAAGTAAAAGCTACCTTGCTGTTACTCAGATAAAATAGGTTTTGCAGCAAACTTAGAGGACTTTTCACTGGTTTTGTTGTTATAAAAACTGGGCAAAGGTGTTTTCCGATGCCCCATCCTGCTGTGTCCATAAGGTCTTCACTTTTTACACTTTTTTAAACAGAGGAATATTTTCAGGAATTTTTTGGTTGATTTAGAAGAATATTCTCTGTGAGAACCTATATATCATTGTAAAGAGCAAAGAGAGGGAATTTGAATGCTATGCCAAATATGCCAACAAATTAGATGACGTAATACGAATTTTCATAGAAGAAATCGTAGAAAACCCATACAGATTACTATTATTTTGTAATTTATGGTGCAGGAGATTGTTTAGCTTCCTTTTCTCTTTCATTTGATACCAATTTGAGGAAATGGACAAATAATGAGCGAAGATATGCCCATTTTACTTTGCTTGCTATACAGCCCACACTGAACTCACACACACTGAACTATATTGACCTCTACACAGGACGCTATGCGCTCAGTGCAACAGTGAAACGTAAACAACTTTTGGATCTATAAATAGAGCTGCATGGCTTTATAAATGGTAGCTCTGAATGGCCATTTTAGTGAGTGGAAAAGTCGGAGGCGGTGTTGTTGTGGTTTTATAATTTTTTGATATTGGGCCGAGGGGATATTTTTGGGTCAGAAATGCATGTTTTGGGCCAAATTTGACTCCATTTTTGAAAAATGCAGTTGCTTGGATCTTGAGAACTCTCTTACTCACCTTACCTCCCTTGCCATTTCTCATTATATTTCTTGGTATTTCTGCGTAAGGTAGCTCATAACGGACATTTTGGTGTTTGAATGAAAAAGTTTGGACATTCCCCTGTTGACTTAGGTAATTTTTTATTGGGAGGGGGTTTTTGGGATGGAAATGTAAAATTTGACTGAAAATAACTAATTTTTGAAAATTATACCTCAAATATCTCTAAATTCCCTACCCCTGACACCTAATCACTTCTTATGGTGTTTGTATAGGGTCCTAGGTATTCAGAAAAAAAAAGTGAGTAGGGCGACTTTTTTCTAAGTGCCTCAACTGATTTTTTTAAAATTATGACGTCATTTTTAGCATGTTTTTGAATTTTTGGTATATTTTTTGAATGTAAACAACTTTTTAACGATTTTTTATGAAACAATGTCAAATACGAACCACCCCCCCCCCCCCAAAAAAAATGGTGGCATTCGATAGATCTTTTTGTTGGCTTTATTTTGATGGTAAAATAAAGGCTAGTGGATGTTGCATGACAGAGTTATAATTTTTTAAAAATGATAACCCTTTTTGCCTGAGCCCGTCATGCACATACGGTAAAAGGTTAAGAATAATTTCGACTGGTACATTTTTACTTTGGGCCCCAGATACTGCTGCAGACCTCGTGCTGTGCGCTGTGTACTTTCTTACATCGATTCCAGTAGTTTGCATAACTTCACGTAGCTACCGGCCCAATGTATCCCTAGAAGCAGGCCGATAAGGCTTTGCATACGTAATGAAAAGTTGTGTTATATCACCTCTAAGTGGCTTTGTCACTTCCACATAGTGAGTAAGTAAATGATAAACATCTAATTTTACATCATGTTTGTAAGCAGGTAAATCCACCTGCAACTGCTTGTCTCCTGGCCTAGTCTGCTTTAGTAGAGAAGGTATGACAAATGATATTTTGGATTCTGTCACATACATATTCCTTAAATCAAGAGCTTGCAAAGTTTCCAGCCGCTGAGCTGTAATTAATGCAACAAGCATAACCAACTTAAGAGTCAGGAGTTTAAGTGATAGTTCTGCAGTAGGATGTAGGGTCCTTAAGTATCCTAAAACAGTAGAAATATTCCAAGTTTCCTTATACTTGGGTTTTGGTGGCCTCAGTTACTAAAGGATGGCACCCCACAGAAGTATTGTTGCTACTTTCCAGCAACGCTGAAAGGGACGACCTGGCTGTATTAATTGTACTGTAGCTAAGGTCTTGCTTGAAAAGGTAAGTTAAATATTGTTAACACCTGGTTCACAGTTGGATGAAATGGATTAATTTCTCTTCCAGTGCAGAAGTTTTTTTTTTTTCCAGTGCAGAAGTGAACCCATTTTTCGTGGTAAGTCTGGTACTGTTTTGGGGTTGACTTTCTCCACGAAGCCATAAGGATGTTGGCAGTGTCATCTGGTATTTTCTGATCTCTCAGGCCATGCTAAGAGTTGTAGCTTTTGATGTAGAGGATGTACTTGATCTGGGACATCTGGTAGCCTCAGAACATTCTTTCCCTTTGGCAAGAGTCTTGGTGTATCTATGGTCATGGCAAACACCTGCGTATACTATGTCTGTGTTGGCCACAAAGGTAGTACTATTATCCCTTTCGCTCCATCCAATTTTACCTTCTGCAGGACTCTAGAAATCAAGGCAAATGGAGGAAAAGCATAAAAGTAATATTCTTTCCAGTTGAAAGAAAATGCATCTATATGCAGGGCATCTTGGTGTGGTTTCCAAGACACAAAGGTGGCCAGCTGTTTATTAGCATAGGATGCAAACAAGTCTATTTGTGGCTCACCCCATAACATGTTAATTGCTTTAAAAATTTTGGGGCATAGCTGCCATTCAACATTATCCCTAAAAGTCCTGGATAATCTATCAGCACAAACATTGTTTTTCCCTGGCAAATGGCAGCAACTTTGCCATATTTTTCGGGATATAGCCCATTCCCAAATCATTTTAGTTACTTTATTACACTGGTTGGAGTGAGTTCCACCCATATTCGCTATGTAGGCCACCGCAGTTGAATTGTCGGTGTAGATTCTAATATGTTTATTTACTTCACCACATAAAACTGAAAGAGTGTGCTTTTTACGTACGTAGAAACGGGCACGAGGAAACAAAGTAGAACTTAAACCCGACCGGACGAAAACATAACTCTGAACTATTTACAGAATTCTGTACATTGCGCTAGCAAACAAAATGTCCGTGATAACTATGTACAAAACCACCCCAAACCCAAGCCAATTACGTAGGACTATTTGCAATCTCAATATTTACAATATTTACAAATTAACTATCACCCGACCCCCCCCCCCGCACTGAAACAAGTGGACCCCAACACCTGCCGAAGGTCGACCTTGGCAAACGGACGAAGTCGGCCTCCACCCTCAGCTTAATCTCCGTCCTCACCGACGCCAGGACGACGTCCGCAGGCTTCCCCTCTCCCCTAAACACAATATTACACCGGTCTCTCCACAAGGCCAGCTTTATGGAGGCCGAAACAAAGGTAAGTATCCCGCGAACACTTGCACCGCATGGCGGGGGTGACAGACCATACAAAGCATAGTCCTGGCTGACCGCCCAGGTGTTACAAAACGTGAGGCGATCAGCCAGAGCTTGAAACCACTCCCAGAGGAGGGCCACAAAGCCACACTGCCAAAACACATGGGGCACTCTCTCCCACCTTGTGCATCCAGTGCGGGGGCAAATGCCATGTCCAAGACGCCACCGAAGGCGCTTGAGATTCTTTACGATGGCGTCGTGTGCGATCCGCCACAACAGGTCACGCCGGCGGTGATCGAGTGACCTGCTGTGGACTACACGCCACACTTCCGGCCCTGACGCATAGTCGTTGGGTTGGACCTGACCGACCAAGTCATCAAAAATGGCCCGGTACTGGTCCCCCGCACTGGACTGCAAAACGTCCCCTACAGTTGACATAATACGTAGTGTTTCCCTCATCTGACAGTATGCCTTCGTTGGCCTCCAACTGTGAGGTACACTGTTGCTAAACAGGGTGGGAAAGAGCCAACGGAATGATAATCCACCCCAATAACGGACAAAGTAGGCAAACGGCATCTGGCTGTCGACGGCACTAAAAACACATTTGGTCAGGAGAAAACGGAGCTTTGAAGGAAAGTGCACAAGGCCCAATCCCCCCTGCCTAGGAACCTGGTACACCTGGTAAACTGAAAGAGCATTATAGATAGCCATCAGCTCCTGAGAATTAATATGAAGCATTTTCTCCCTGTCACCCCATTTACCTTGGGCTTTTGTAGAAAGGGTGGGGCACAAGGCACCCCAACCAATGGAAGAGGCATCTGTTTCTATTGAAATATCTGGCTCAGAGGGTAAAATGTCATCAAATGCAGATGGGAGTGTTTGCTCCCACCAGGACAATTCCTCATAAGCCTCTTTTGTCATTTTAACTGGTGCTTCAAAATCCCCTCGATAGATACTTAGGGTCTGAATTTTCAAAGTCTCCATACATCTATAGTGTAAGGGACCATGCTTCACCCCGGGGAATAAAGATACCAGCATGCCAATAACATGAGCTAGATCTCTGACAGTTGTCTGCTGTTTTGTCTTGAATTTGGAAATTTCAGAGAGGGTATTGCATATTCTTTCTGGTTTAGGTTTGATCGTCATGTTTTCTGAATTGAGGACGAACCCTAAAAAGGCTAAAGTCCTCTTTGGTTCCATCTCAGATTTTTCTGGATGAATCACAAAGCCCAATTGCTGGAAAACTTGGGAAACCATTTGCACTGCATACATACATTTCTCTTTAGTTTTTGCCTGAACAAATATGTCATCTATGTAACTCACACATGAGATGTCCATTGTCCGCAGTTCCGCTAATATTGGTTTTAGCAGCTTAGTAAAAATTCGGGGTGCAGAACCTAGGCCATTGGGAAGGCATGTAAACTGAAACAAGCGGTCCTTATACAAAAGTCTTAGGTATTTCCTACTAGAAACTGCCACTGGAACAGAATAATACGCATCTTTCAGGTCTACTGATGCCATGAACCCTTTAGGTTCCATTAGCCTAAGGGCCGCCTGCAAAGAATCCATTTTAAAGTGATAATACTTTACACTTTGGTTTAAATCCTTCAGATTTAGAATCATTCGGAACGAGCCATCTGGCTTTGGTCTGAGGAAAACAGGCGATATGAATTCCCCGTCAATGTGAGATGTTTCCTCAAGAACTTGTTTACCCAAGTTTGTTCAGTTCTACTTCTAAAAGTTTTTCTTCTCTCTTACTCAAAGGGGTATAGATGGTTTTGGACTTGCGATAATTAATTGGCATATGTTTATCAAACTCAATTTCATAACCCGTAACACAGGTTAGTATAAACTGGTCTGTAGTAACTTTCTGCCACTGTGGCAGGAAAAATTTTAGTCTACCAGCAACAAATGAACTCACCTCACCTTTTACTGTTTCTCTGGTTTTGATGGTTCTTTCCGCACTTGTCTGTTGTACGGTAGTTGTCGCCTGCCTAAAAAAGGCTGATATCGCCAATTTCCTCGTCCTGCCCCACGGTATGGCCTTGTTGAGCCTCTGAATATAGGGTTACTTTGACGGTAAGGGCCTCTAGTTTTGCCTCCAGTATGGGTAATGCATCGTTTGCTTAATCTATTGGCATTGGCGATATCTCGTATTTGTTGGGAAACATCATTCCCAAATAAGTAGGACGAGCTTGGCTCTGCTTTAGAGCAATAGCTTTAAATTCCTGCTTGATTTCTGGTCTTATCAAGTCTCTGCGCAGTGTTTTTACTGCAATGTTATTTGCACCCATTAACACAAGAGCATCGGTGATTTTAGACATTAAACTGCTTATCTTGGCTAGATTTGCCACAAATTATCTCATTTAAGAGAGTAGTTAGTGCCACCATAGCTTTTATGTTGTTGTTCTGGATTTTTTTGCAGTGATAAGTCCTTAGACTTGGTGGATGCATGAAGGTTGTCCCAAACTAGTTGGTTAACCTGGGTTACTTGCAAGGAATCAACATTACCGGCTTCTGGTACTTGTCTAATTTCTCTTTTATCTTAGTTTGAGGCAATTTACGACTACACATGTTGTTCACCAATTTCGCTAGAGGTTCAGCGATATTGCAACCCGTTTTACTGTCATATTGTAGGTCTGAGGCAAGAGAATGTAAGATTGATACTTCCCCAGAACAACTTTCACGTCAGGTTGAGGTGAACTTGCTGCAGTAAGCAATTCTTGTATTTCCTCCTCATAGTCGAGGTCAATTACATCACCCTCATGCATAGATGTTTTACTAGAGGGGCTAAATCCTTCAGGCTGTGCCTGGTTTTGATCAAGTGTTTCACTGTGGTTCATTTTTTGCATAATGATTTGCATCTGGTTTTGCATTTGCATCACCATATCTTTTAATTCACTATTGGAGGTACTAGGCCTCTTATTTTCTGCGACAGGGGATAAACTTTCTCCCTCAGCAGAAATGACTGATTCTTCAGCCATAGAGAAAAGATTATCCTCCTCCATCTAATTCGAGGAGTAACGTTAGCTTTGTTTCAAGATAAAGCAATGTTCCCTGTGGGATTTAATTTTTCAGTCCCCTGTGGGGTTATCTTTTAGAGCTTGTAGCTTTGTTGCAAGATACAGCACTGCAATGATCCCAGTGGGATTTAAAGTCCAGTCCCCTGTGGGGTTATGTTTCTGCAACTCTCACTTAGGCCTAGTCTATCACAGTTTATAATATTCTCTGTACAACACAATACAGTTTACAATATATCCTGATACCTTGAAAGCTAGGCTAGGCTAAGAAGGCTAGCCTAGTACTAAAGTTAATATTAAGTTACGGCACTATAATTAAATCATCTAGGCTAGGCTAGGCCTAGGCCAAGTTCTAACGTTAGCTGCGTATCTTCCTATGGGACGTACAGGCAGTAAATCTAACGTTATTACCTTAGGCCTTACGAATGGCCTACCAACAGTTGCAGATTTCTCGAAGGAGCTGAGTTACAAACCAACACCAATGGTTAAAAAAAAAAGAAGGGAGGCTCCTTTAATTAGCCTAATGTCGTTACCTGGTGATGCTCGATTGTAGCTACAGTCAGTAGACTGCAGGTCTGTACTAGGCTACATATGTACGTATAGCTCGCCTTCAGACAAAAAATATATTCACCTTCCAACTGTCCAATTGTGCATTCCTGTGGAAGCACTGTAATATACTTACCAACTGAAGTCACAAGCTCCAGCAATAAGTCCAATATTGAACTTTAGCGATGGAGCTCGCGCAGAAGAGCTCCGTCACAATGAGCTTTTTACGTACGTAGAAACGGGCACGAGGAAACAAAGTAGAACTTAAACCTGACCGGACAAAAACATAACTCTGAACTATTTACAGAATTCTGTACATTGCGCTAGCAAACAAAATGTCTGTGATAACTATGTACAGCTAGCTTTTTACGTACGTAGAAACGGGCACGAAGAAACAAAGGAGAACTTAAACCTGACCGGACAAAACTGCAAAGGTGAACTATTTACAGAATTCTGTACATTGCGCTAGCAAACAAAATTTCTGCGATAACTACGTACAAAACCACCCCGAACCCAAACTAGTTACATAGGACTATTTACAATCTCACTAGGCAAAACTATTTACATACCCATTTACGTCAACAGAAGAGTGTTCAGGTTGAGTCTGTTCAATGCTTTTTTGTAACTATGGCTCCGTCACAATTTTTTTTTTTTTTTTTTTTTTTTTTTTTTTTTTTTTTTTTAAGTACGCAGAAACGGGCACTAGAAACAAAGGGCGAGAACCCAAACCGGACCGGGCAAAAACGCAACAGCAAACTATTTACGTGCACCTACAAACATAAAATTGTGTTACTATGAACAAAGGACTATATACAAAGGTTAATTACATAAGACAATTTACAAATTTATTCACGCAAAACTACAGGTTAGCAGCTTTTTAAGTACATAGAAACAGGCACTGAGAAACAAAACCCAAACCGAAATTTCTGTGTTAACTTTGCATAAATCCATCCCGAACCCAAGCCAGTTACACAGGACTATTTACAATCTCACTAGGCAAAACTATTTACATACCCATTTACATTAACAGAAGAGTGTTCAGGTTGAGTCTGTACAATGCTTTTTGTAACTATGGGTGCTCCTTACGTGCTCGGGAACGGACGTGCTCCGGAACGAAAACACCTGACGTGTCATAAAACACAAGGACAACTATATACACCAGGCCAGCAACAAATTTTTATGTGGCCAACCCCACTATTTACAATATTAACAAGATGATGTGCTTTTCACACACTTGTAGCCGGACGGACCTAATGTGGAACAATGGCAAACCTATTTACACTGAACTACCAAACTTTATAGCATGCATGAGCACAGATACAGACAGAACAGAAACCCAAAAGAAAACCGGGCACATACCATTCACACCAAATGATCTGGCTGGGACCTTATCTTTTTAATCCGTGGGCTCGGTACGGGCGTCCCAGAGTGATGGGTTCCCCTGTCTAACACCTCCCCCGAGGCCGACCTCTTCAGTGCAGGCTCTGGCCCCTCCCCCTCACACAAATCAAACCAACCCTCCCCCGAAGGTGGATCCTTTGGAGGAGGCTCTGAGGCAGGCTCCCCGCCATCCGACATTGCCGAGTCTGAGGACAGATCGAGGTCCTCCTTTACTGTCGTTATTTCAACTTGACTGGGTGTCGTTGCTAAGGGTGGCGGAGAGTCTACCTCAGGAGTTCCAGTACCTCCCTCACACTGCTTGGAGGCAAGGAAGTCCGCCTCTTCTAATTCCTGAGTTGAATACTGCGGGCCTGTTTGCGAGGGTTCAGGTGCCGACCCCACATCCGCACTGACATGAGCAGAGTACGATGTGGGGCAGGCACCAAACACATGTCCCTCCTCCCCACAGAGGTTGCACCGTACCTCGTTGGGACACTCTGCCTTGCCGTGCCCCAACTGCAAGCATTTCCCACATCGTCTGTTGGGACACGACTTGGCTTCGTGCCCCTGCTCTCCACATCTAAAACAGGTACGGGGCTGACAAAAGTACCTAATGTGGGCCTTGGAACCCCCTATGAAGAGGAAGGATGGAATGTCCCTCACCAGTTCCATACGGAACTGTCTCTTGCCATTAAATATACCTTTCAACTCACCCCCAGTATATTTACACCACCACATTTCGGAGACAGTTCCGTACTGACTAAGAACCCTCGCAACCAGGCGCTGATCGACCTCGAAGGGAAGGTAAAGCACTGTCACCGTCACAGAAGCCATCATATGGGGTGACAGTGAGCCCCTCTACCCCCTTCAGGCATGACACACCCTTAACACGGGCAGCATCAGACTTAAACTTAAGGTCATACGTGTTTCGGGCCTCAAGCGCCTGCAACATCTCTATTTCTCGAATTTCGACACCATTGTCTTTTAACACAGTAAACGCCTGTGGGGGAGGGACACTCACCCCAGACGAAAACTCCAACTTAACAATTGTGCTATCCCGACCTCCAGGCATAGCACCAGTTCGTGTGGCTCGAGGCCACGAAAGGAGAAAAAAACCTCAACTAGTTTTACAAAGGACAAAAAAGAGGATGAAGTAAGAAAAACACAAGCTACACAGAAACAAAGCGCGGTCGCAAACAAATGGACACGACCAGACCTACTTATCAACTACAACACAAGCACGCTATAAGGTTTTATGCACAACTGCAATAAGTAGAACAGCTATCACACAGTGATAAGGTTGAGCACGGCAAAGCGACGAGAGCTCGACGAAACACGTCTGCTCTCGTCAAAGACCTGAACTGAACTCCGTCACAATACGTGGTTACTCTTCGAAACCAAATCACACACTGAGGTCCGAAACCGTTCACGCTTTCTCACGTAATACCGTAGTGAGCTTTTTAAGTACGTAGAAACAGGCACTGACAAACTAAAGGATAATCCCAAACCCAAAGTCCTGGGTAGGACTTTAAACTGCATCCGGTTGTGGAGTTTGTTTAAACGTGGGAGTAATGAGGTTACCCTTTGCCACAACTGCCTCCGGGGCACCCTTGGGCAAGGTGCACCTGTATTTGCCCCGGTGCTTTTTAAGTGCTGTTGCCTTTGGGCGTAGTGTTGCCTTCGGGCGTGGTGTTGCCTTCGGGCTTGGTGTTGCCTTCGGGCGTGGTGTTGCCTTCGGGCGTGGTGTTGCCGTCGGGCGTGGTGTTGTCTCCGGGTGTGTGGTGGTTTTGGGTGTGTGGTCTTTGTTTTTAGTGTGGCCGGGGGGAGGTTGGTCTGTGGAATTCTTGGGTTGTCAGTGTGTGTATGGTTCTATTGTTGTAATGAACATAATTTTCTGTTTGATTTGGTGGTGTGTGGATAGTTTTGCCTTTATGTTCCTGTCCGATCCGGTTTGAGTTTTGTTTTTTGTTTGTATGTGCCGTTTCGATGCACTTAAAAAGCCCCCCCCCCCCTCCCAAACCCAAAGAAAAACCCTGACAGATCACGAACACAATGTCAAACAGACTACACATACCATGCAACAAGGAACAAAAGAGTCTTTGTTACTACTGAGATTTAGTACTGCCACTGCAGCCAACCCCAAAACCGTAATACCGTAGTGTAGTGGAATGGCGAGGTAGAATGTCCTACCCAGGACACATTTGTGTTGGTGTGGTTGTATTTCATCTTTTTAAGTGCACAGAGAGCTTTTTAAGTGCATCGAAACGGCACATACATCTTTTTAAGTGCACAGAAACGGACACTATCAAACAGGTCCTGGGTAGGACTTTAAACTGCATCCGGTTGTGGAGTTTGTTTAAACGTGGGAGTAATGAGGTTACCCTTTGCCACAACTGCCTCCAGGGCACCCTTGGGCAAGGTGCACTTGTATTTGCCCTGTGCTTTTAACGTGTTGTTGCCTTCGGGCGTGGCGTTGCCTTCGGGCGTGGGGTCGCCTTCGGGCGTGTTGTTGCCTTCGGGCGTGTTGTTGCCTACGGGCGTGAGGCTGCCTTCGGGCGTGGGGTCGCCTTCGGGCGTGAAGTTGCCTTCGGGCGTGTTGTGTTGCCTTCGGGCGTTGTTGCTTTCGGACGTTTCTTATTGCCTTCGGGTGTGAGCTTTTTACGTACGTAGAAACGGGCACGAAGAAACAAAGTAGAACTTAAACCTGACCGGACAAAAACATAACTCTGAACTATTTACAGAAATCTGTACATTGCGCTAGCAAACAAAATGTCTGTGCTAACTATGTACAAAACCACCCCAAACCCAAGCCAATCACGTAGGACTATTTGCAATTTCAATATTTACAAATTAACTATCACCCGGCCCGCCCGCACTGAAACAAGTGGACCCCAACACCTGCCGAACGTCGACCTTGGCAAACGGACGAAGTCGGCCTCCACCCTCAGCTTAATCTCCGTCCTCACCGACGCCAGGACGACGTCCGCAGGCTTCCCCTCTCCCCTAAACACAATATTACACCGGTCTCTCCACAAGGCCAGCTTTATGGAGGCCGAAACAAAGGTAAGTATCCCGCGAACACTTGTATTGCATGGCGGGGGTGACAGACCATACAAAGCGTAGTCCTGGCTGACCGCCCAGGTGTTACAAAACGTGAGGCGATCAGCCAGAGCTTGAAACCACTCCCAGAGGTAGGGCCACAAAGCCACACTGCCAAAAAACATGGGGCACACTCTCCCACCCTGTGCATCCAGTGCGGGGGCAATGCCATCTCCAAAGACGCCACCGAAGGCGCTTGAGATTCGTTACGATGGCGTCGTGTGCGATCCGCCACAGCAGGTCACGCCGGCGGTGATCGAGTGTCCTGCTGTGGACGACACCGCCACACTTCCGGCCCTGACGCATAGTCGTTGGGGGTTACCCCCCCCCCCCCACGACGGTTTGTCCCACCCATATGAAAACTAGACTTGGCCAAGTCTCTCGTGAGTGTTCTCGTACTGCTAAGTACCTGCAGCTCACCATATTTACCTTGGGTTTAAAACGCCCTCTATCGGCTGCTTATTTGTATTGCTTCTCAACGAGACGCAATACAAATAAGCAGCCGATAGAGGGCCTATTAAACCCAAGGTAAATATGGTGAGCTGCAGGTACTTAGCAGTACGAGAACACTCACGAGAGACTTGGCCAAGTCTACATATGAACTGGCTTTTCAAAAGAAACCAGATCTGATCTAAATTGTTGAGTTGGTTAGCTACCCACTTGAAGTTGTAATTCATAACCCATATAGGCTTCTCCCACATTTGTGGTCGCTTAGCGTGGTTAAACAACTGTCCCTCAAGGCCTGAATTATTATTACTTCACACCCATACACCTATGCTCCTGACGTAACAATCAATATCATAAAAACCGAGGTGCGCATGCTCAGAGTACACGCATGTGCACACTTTTGAAACCAAGTAATGCAGCATGTCACCTATGGAGGGCTGTCTCTTCGTTGGTGACGAGGTCAATCTACACAGGTCTCTCCCCTATGTGAGGTCAGTTATCGTTATAAAATAACTGCTCTACATACAAGGCCTGAATACAACGATTGAAACATAAACTTGCGATTTTTAGGATGGGCAATGAAAATAGAAGGTCTCTTAAAGGAAAAATGACGTGACTGAAAGTACATTTCTTTCTCCCTTTCAGGTCTTCTTAGAGATTCTTCTGTCGGATTTCAAGCTATCTTTATCGCTTTGGGACTCATCAGTATATTAAATGGCCTCTTCGTGGTAGTAATGGGCCTATTGGTATATTTCAAGAAAGGTTCAAAATATGGCACGGAAAATGTACCATGATGTAGCTGAGAATCCATACTTACGTTCTTAGAACATGTCATTTTCGGAGGTCGTCATCACAGGACTGAACTGTTAAAATATCTGCCAGTTGCATACTTTTTGACAAATTTTCTGCTTGTTTGTAGCAGAATTTTTCTGTTTTTTACAGACAATTTGTATTGCTACGATAAAAAATGTTGTTTATAAGTTTTGTTTTGTTTATCTGAGAACCCAATGTTTTTTGTTTTTATTACCCAAACTTGACTGCACTGTAAAGTATCTGTAAATTTACAAACATTTTTACAGTATATTTGTGTTTTTCTGTTTTATATAAATATACTGCCGTTTAACCAACATTCATTTTTTCAACTACATAAACTGATAAAGGTTCGGTGTTTTCAAAAAAAAAAAAAAAAAGATATACGGTATTGCTCTACAAAGTTTCAGTTTTTAGCACAATTGTTGACAAATTTACAACCCTATTTGAAAATTATGTTAATTTACATTTCTTTTAAAAAACATCTGTTTTTAGTAATTGAAATCACAGAAATGATGTCTTGTCACACATTTAGAAAAATCTATTAGTTGCTAATTTCAAAGCTTTGATAAGGTACTGATGTTAGATTATCACCAAAGGTGTATATGTACATAACGTACTGGGGCTAATCCATTGAAATAAAAGTAAGGGAGAACGCTGACACAATGCATCCATGCGTGTTTAACCGGTGAAGCCACGAAAATGTGAGGGCGCTTTCGTTGTACGGCAAAAGACCGGTTGATTGGTGTGTCTCCGTACGTACAGTGTGCATTCTGCTGCGGAAGTTATAGCTTATCCGTTTTTCGAAAGATTAGGAATAATTTTCACAACAGAAATAAGTCATGGTGCCTTTAGTATTTTGTTTTAAACTCTTAACTTGAAAACTTGTAGTTTCTTTGCAAATACTTGGGGCAAAAGCAATGACGTGATATTTGTATTAGGCGCAGATGCTCCGTTGCCGTACAGACTAGCCAAATCAGTGGCTTCAGTCAAGATCGGCAGACGTCATTCTCCCTTACTTTTATTTCTATGGACTAATCAAACCTCAAAAATTCATTGTAAATAAGTCTGTACGTTTACAGTTTTATGATGTAATGCAACATTATACTTAAATGGGCGGAGATTATTTTTGTTAGCAATTTTCTTAAAAATGATTGTTGCTGCTTCGCATAATGTATTTTGTCATTTTCTTCTTATCAGGAACTAATACACTACAGTGGCGTAGCCAGGTTTTTGTCGGGGGGGGGGGGGGGCAAGAGCACCAAGATTTCCCCCAATTAGTGATCTGCTTCCTAATAATCAGTGTTCTCCGCAGGTCCAAATTTTGTCCGGGTGCTTTCCTCTGACCTGGCTGATGTGACTGATCGCCGTCGTGGGGGAGGGAGTGTCCCCCTCCCCTTTGGAAAATTTTTGCAAGGGGGGCTAGATGCAAAATGGTGCCACATTTGGTGCTAAATGTAAATTGAATACATCACCAAGAATTCCTATTATTTTAGGAAGCTTTTTTTTTATCTTGCTTGTCTTGGTGAATTTTTCTTGAGTCCTACTGGTAGTTTAGAATCACACTGGGTGGAAGTACAGTAGATTAAGTGAACCCTGGTACACCTTTCCCCTTCAATCAGTCACCACATTCACCGACTAATCAGTCCAAATTTTACGAGGGACCTGTCCTATAGCACTTGACCACTGACCCATTCTAACAAACTGCATATACCACAATGCTGCTCCTTTAATTATCAAGAAACATTGGAAGTATACAGTAAAAGGACAGAGTCCCCTGTCAGAGGTCCAGAGATCCCATGCTGTATAACACACATAGTAAAACATAACTAGTACAACTATAAGCATGGTGTCATCATTCCATCTCTGAAAACCTTAATGAGGACTGGTTGTGCCGGTGTGGCATATACTTTTAAATAATAACCCGGGCAGCATTAGCCGCTCGACAATTTAATATAATCGAGACTGCAGTGTTGTGTGTAGCTGTAATACCGTTCCACAACAAGTTCAAGCCACGAGGTTCTGCGACGCCATTTTGTTGCAGTGGTATGAAAGGACTCTAACTAAAGTAGAGGTGAGACCATTACCATTATACATCTCTAAACCATCATGGAGGGTCACGTGATGTAGGTTAGCTTACCTAAGTCGATTCCACCACCGTAGAAACGCGTATCTAGAATTGAAACGCTGAGGCAATGATGTACATGCAAACAGACCGCAGCGAGCTTTAGCGTCTCTTCAGAATGATGGACGCTAATTTGCACGCTATCACGCGTTAACATGCACGCCACTGCACCGAGGTTAAGTTGCCTCAGCAACTTCATGAAAAGTCCTACATCACTTGCTTCAAAGCTCAAAAGGTCAAATTCAGTGAACGCGCTGATTGTTCTGGAGGACACCGCGCCACGCACTACACTGATTTACTACATGACCTAGCGTCCACGTGTGCTGCTTGTCCCCCAGAACGCAGTTGCTTTAGGTGACTTTTGCACGCCTAAAACCAGGAAGGTTTCACGCGTGCAAAAGTCAACTAGCCTCCCTTCATGCGTCCTTTTGTTTTGTGTCAAAGGACGCGTTCGATGTTTTGTACACAACATCTGTGCGCGCACATGCATGGGCAGTCAGTAACAAGCGCGTCTACTCTTTGTACTGTTCAGTGACCGTGCTATCGCTAATTCTCACAGACATCGCGTCTCGACGCACCATTCGAAATGCGGTCGCTCACGCTGTTCTTCGAATGGACAGGACCACTATTAACAAGAAAAGTTTGTAAAAGAACAATCTTTTGATCACGCAATCATAGTGTAAAGATTCCCAATTCAGTAAATTACAACAAAAACACTAGGGACGTAATGGGAAGGATTGCTTTAGCGTGTACATCAGTGATTCTGCGTTACATTACTTTCACTTCTAGATACGCGTTTCTAGAGCAGTGGAATCGACTAGAGTAAGCTGACCTACATCACGTGACCCTCTAAGTCGGCTTTAATTTCGAGGCGTATTCCTCATTGACGTGCGTCCTCCAGTTATATAGCTCAGTGTCGTAGCCGAAGTCCGCGTCGTGCAATCTAAAGCTCCCAATCAGACATTGCACGCCGTCCTATCGTAACAATGTACAAGTTAATCCTTATTCGTCTATTCCTGCGCACAAAGGTGCCTGCAGCGTTTAACACGCGCAGTATACGTACGCGCACACACACTTTTCATTGCATAGGTTTTGTCAACCGTGATGTCATCAAATATATTGTCCGGTTAGGTACATCTTTTTTCTTAAAAAAAGTAATCCTAGTTTTTAAAACTCGTATTGCTCACGATTACCGCATGTAGCGTTTAACGACGAGTTGTGCATTGACGGTTGGTGCAATTGTAGGCTGCATATACTAACATTTTGTAGAAATTCAAAAAATACGCCGCTCTCATAGCGTCTCTCCATTGAGCTTTTACGTGGCTAGGCGTTTTACGAGGAGTAGTTGCTGTGAGCGGAGTGGTTCCCCTTTTTAGACGCACATGTTACATCCAGTCCCACATGTAGATCGGTGAGGCGAATAAGTGTATGAACTTTAAACCAGTCATTGTGCGTTCATGTTCAAGTGTACTTATTTTGTAATGCTGTCCGGAAGAATTAAACTTCTTGTAAGTAGAATTTAGTGTTGAGGAGTGATACTTCTTACATTACAATGTTCCGAAATAACAAGTATTAATACTTTTGTAAGACATTCATTTGCCTGTATGCTTTTTTTAAAACGGCTGAACAGTGATCAGCACTTCCGCCCGATGATTTTGGGCTCCCATGGGGAGTCCAACACGCCATTTTAAGTTTGGAAAATATGCTTGTAATATTTTTGGTACTGACTGTCCATTCCAATGATGCGCATGCTAACACGTGCAAGCATGCACATCGTATTATGTGCAAATATTTTCTGTATAGAGGTTTTTCACTGACGTCACTGCGTTCGCGCGTCTCTCTATTTTGACGGCCAGGCGCCCAATGTATAACAATCGTAACTAAGATCCTGCAGTCTTTTGCGCATGAGCAGTGACGGCCAGTGAGCCAAATTGAAACGCGCTGACGTCACGTGAAAAACCTCTATAGAGGTTCTTCACGTGACGTCATTGCGTTTCAGTTTGGCATACTGGCCGTCACTGAACATCAGCAGAAGGTGTGTTATCGATACGCGCGCACGATACGGCCTTAGTTACAATTGTTGTTCAATGGACGCCTGGCCGTCAAAATAGACGCGCAGCTCAGTGACGTCGGTGAAGAACCTCTATATATGTATGTTGATCTTACACATAGATCAGTGCGCCATCCTCGATCGACGCCTTATGTGTTATCTTTTTAAAGATATAGACCTTGTGCATATGATGTCACAAAGGAGAAAGTGCTCCCTCGTTTGGAGGAAAATGTAGGAAAAGCGCGTATCATTGCCAGTTACACCAATAAATGCAGACAGCTGATCTGTAAACCAATCGTACACGCGGGTAAGTCTACTACACGTGCGGCAAAATCCACGCTGTTCGTGCACGTGTGATTCATTGCTTTCACCCAAAATGACGTCAGTGTGATGTCAATGCATAAGGCCTCTATGAACCTCAAACCAGGATTTCTCTGTAAGGTCTATAGAGCTTATGCACCTACGTCACGTTTCTCTATTTTTCCATCCAAGCATTCATTGTGCAACAACTGTTACTAAGGTGCTATCGTGAGCGCGTATCTTTAACACACCTACTACGTATGGCAGTTCCATCCAGCGAAACGCGCGGACGTCACCTGCATAACCTCTATAGAGCTTATGCACCTACGTCACGTTTCTCTACTTTCCATCCAGGCATACATTGTGCAATATCTGTTATTATATAACACCTTATTAATTTCTCTACATTTGATTGGAGGATTGGTGGTCACATGCCATGGGTGATTCGGCACTATCCATACACGGTCGGGTTGTTGTTATCCATCGTTTGCAATAGTCTCAGAATAAAACACACGGTCGTGCAAATAGTCTAGTATAACCACACGGCTGTGACGTCCACAATCACTGCGGCCGTACGTACAAACTATGCCGCAACTCAATAAATCAACGCATCTTTGGGGATCGCACATTGCATACCGTACGTAGTAGACGCATACCTTGCAAACGACAAACCATGGAGCTACCGCACGGACAAAAGCCAAAACACAACTTTAACCAGGGACTAGATAAAGGTAACGTTAGTTATAAGGTGTTATATAAAACAAATAATGAATGTTTTTCATTCGTGCGATAGTATGAATAATTTCATTCGTTGAAACATTTAATTCACTTAATAATGACCATTTCTTGTTTTAAACCAGGGATGTGTTAGGATACTAAGTACGATGAAAGAAGCACTGGGCCGAGTAGACGCTTCGAGGACTTACGTCAGTTGCTTGTTGATTGAGACATTCGTTCTGTCTGGTTAGGCTATGGCATTGCTGGGCGCATCGTTGGCACTCGAAGTTTGAAGTTGATGCAGGAGTGCCAGGTAGCTGCCACTTGAAGAAAGCGTACAAAATAATTTGATAATTTGTTTAATCAAATTTTTAATTTGATCAATCAAATTAAGTAATTTGTTCAATCAAATTAAATAATTTGATTAATCAAATTACCAATTTGATTCATCAAATTATTAAAGGTCTTATTCAGAGGCAAATGCATTTTCGTCTCATTCGAAGTTAGCAGAAACTACTATTTGTTCTGTCTGACACACACGTTAATTTTTGGAGTATCCCTTGGCATTGCTGAGAAAATACGTTCTGAAAATACGACATAACGGCTAAAAATCGTATTTTCAAATGACTGAATGAAAACGGGGGTGTGGCTTAGATCAAGCGTGTGACGTCACTGGTCGGAGTCGTGTACAGTTTACATGCGAGTATACGAGCTTCTTACGTTCAGCGTCAACCTTCAATAAATTGATAGATAGATGGCGGGTAATGTTGTTGAAAGAGATACGATGAACAGTAATACTGAATAACGTAAATTGTAGAGATAATCAAGTTGTATAGCAGTTAACATTAATTTTGTTTTTTCATGTTATTCTGCTATGGCCAATTTACTGTCTCAGTGCGCAACATTACAACCCACCACGTTACTGCTGTGAAATGTGAGGAGAGTAAGCCTGGTTAGGTTCACATGAGGTCTCAGCCCTAGTATAACATAATATAATACACGCTCAGGTTACGATAGGTCCATTAAGCTGGGAACTCCTGTGGTTAGGACTCACGTCGGTGTTAAGCCTACAACAAGCCTAGTCCAAAGCCAGTAAAATCTTTTCTTATCGTTCTCGTTAAGGAGCCTTCAGGTCCACACGCGACCTATCTTTTTGAAATTTTAAAAAATTGTAGTTTCATCATTATTTAACCTAGAAACACCATCTAAAAATTACAGAATAGATCAAAGGTGGCATTTTGTGGTAAACTGTAGAAATGTAATTTTGCCGCTAGTTTTGACAAATAGGTCAGAAAATCCGTTCAAAATGCCAATTTTTACAAAAAATGGCAAAAATCTCGAAATTTTACATCAAAATTTCAAACTTGATGATCATACCCTTCTGTAAGGCTCACAACCCCCAGTTTTCTAAATGAGCCAAAGGTATCAAAAAAACGTTCTGGGTAGATTAGGCCTCAATGTTGTGTAGTTTTTGAGAAAGGGTAAAAAATTGCACCAAAAATGACCTAAAATAGGCTGTTTTAGCTCCAAAAAGAGGCATTCGGAACGCAATCGTATCTCCATCATTTTTCATCCGATTTCAAAAATTTAAAAAAGGCAACGACTTGCATATTTCTGGCCTGGTATGGGAGTATGGGAGTTTCACAACACATGTAGTACCTTGTATAAATTCTGACCACACAAGTACAGTAAGCGTGACCTTCAAACATCGCTTTGAAAAAGCGGCGAAAATTCTTTGATTCATGTAAGAATAGCGTAAATGCTACCGGTACCCTTATCCAAAGAAAGCACATAATTCGAAAGGACAAGGAAGGATTTAATGTCGGAGGTATGAGTTTTAGATGAAAATCTAAGGAACGTCACTTGTTAATTTTGCACAGGGTTAGTGTATGAAGCGTAATTTGGCCCTGGATTACACGTATGACAGAGGGCAAAACGCCGTACGTACACTACAGGACAGTATATGTATGGCGGTGAACGTTGAGAAAATCGTGTGTTTAAGGATTATCGAATCTGACCCGGGCCCGACGACGAGATCCACTGCCTCTGCACGTTGGAAACAGGAAAAAACTAGTATCCTAGGGGTATTCTTTGTAGCATTACAACCCCGACTATGCAATTCTTTACCATTTCCGATCACCATGCAGGAGAAAAGCACAGTAGCAGTAGGCCTGTAGAGCATACTAGCTACTGTAGCAGGGTTGCCAGATTTTTCCATCATTCACCGGCCAAATATGTGCCAAAATCAGCCAATTGTAAAAAATATGCCAAATGAAATTTACCGGGTACACTGACACACACACTGACACACACACACACACCTGTACACACGTATGATGCTATTACGCAACCTCGAATTATGTCTAAAAAAGGCTTAACCTGCACAGTGTTAAAACAGCTCAGCAAGCTCATTTTCTTCCAGTATGTGTACCAATAGCGTGAAACATGTAAAAGTATATTCACAGATATCTTAATAACATTTGCGAGGTTATTTCAATGCTGTATGAAAGACTTGGTCTTTGTACTGAATATGGAAGAGACTCGATGTACAATTTGATAAGTTCTGAAGAATACAATCCCAAAAAGGGGTTACACGCTATTGGTATACATACTGTGGTTCTTTTCCTCATTCTCCGCAGTTGCGTACATGTTGTTTGCCTTGAACAACACCGCCATGCGCTCGGGCCGGAAATCATGTGTGGTCTGTGTACGATAAATCACAAACGGCATAAGGATGATGAATACATTTATTACTAGCTGCATACCCCCCAAATCATCATCGGCCAAAATCAGCCTAAAATCGGCCAAAATCGCTTTGGCCGGTAGTTGAGAAAACGCACCGGCCAAAGAGGTTCAAAATATGGCAAATTTACGCAATTTGGCCGGTAGTCGGCCAATATGGCAACCATGTACTGTAGATGCTGCTGCGGTACTACATGCTGTGCGAGCTGGAGGTCGACCCGACTCCGAGCAGTGACGTCACAGTTGACCTTTCGAAGAAATCACGTGACCTTATCGTTTCAGTTTCGGCCACAAACAGTAAAGTTTTCAGAAAGTTTTTAAATAATAGAAAAAAAAAACATTTTCCGCTCCATTTTTTCCGTAGAAAAATAGTATAAAAATCTAGTTTACCTAACATCATGCTCTTGAATCGATTGCAAGACCCTAATTTGTCTTTGAATAAGACCTTTAATCTGCTTAATCAAATTAAGTAATTTATCAAATTAAGTAATTTGATTAATCAAATTATTAATCTGTTTAATCAAATTATTAAATTGTTTAATGAAATTGTCAATTAGATAAAACAAATTAAGTGTAATGATTAATCAAATTATAAATCTATTTCATCAAATTAAGTAATTTCATTAATTAAATCATTAATTTGTTTAATCAAATGAAATTATTAATTTGTTAAATGAAATTAAATTACTAATTTGATTAATCAAATTATTAATCCGATTAATCAAATTATTAATCTGTTTAATCAAACTATTAAATTGTTTAATCAAATTATTTATTTTTCAAACAAATTACTTAATTTGTTTAACCAAATTAACTATTTGATTTAACAAATTAATAATTTGCTTAATCAAATTAAGAAAAAATTTCTCCATGGCCCTAATGGACTTTCGTACATATCTATTCTTTGACACAGTCATTTCCGTGATGACTGCAGTTGAGCATGTTGTTAATACGTGCAAGTAACCTTCAGAGTGTTTATCTATTCTAGGGCGTGACTGTTTGGACTTTTCGAAGATAAATACATTAGTAATACATTAGTAGACTATAGCTCGTGTAACACTCAAAGGTGTTCGTTATCGTTTAGATAGTCAACTGTAGCTGTGCGCTGAGTATACGGCTAGGAAGCATACTGTCAACAGCAAGACTTCGTGGAAACATTCCCGTCCGTGTTTGCTGATGAGGTAGGCCATAGCTTTTTTGTATTACCCAATAGCGCCATGGTATTCCTATTCGAACCTCGCATCTGTCGCATCGAGTCGATCTGAAACAGCCTTGGCTTCAGAAGCTTTAAAGGCAGGTACTCATTACCTCAAATTTACTGTAGGGAATAAGCAGTCGCTTCACATATATTTTGAAACATGAGCTAAATCTTACAACTCTCCTCTTTATCAATTTCAAATGCCTTTAATGTTGATTCAAAACACAAACATCGAATATTAACGTAAAATAAGGAGTTATTCTGGATAAATTGAACAATTCGGTAACAAACATTTTGCCGCATGATTAAAGAGCCATTCATGAAACAGTATGCCCAGGCACACCAGTTCAAATAAGGGTGACTCCATTTTCCCTTTAAACTCACAATTGATGACTGCTGTCTGAAATTCAAACCATGCCTTCGAATCTAGGCCAAAACCAAGCAATGATTTGTGCAGGTCAGTGGAAAAGGAGATGTACTGTAAGCTCAAGATTGCACAGCAGACTGAACAGATGCTCAGCTGATTACAAAACTGAGAGGCCCAAATCATACCCAATGTAGTGTAGCCTTCTCAGAATTCAACTACAGGTCTTGGTCTGGATATGCTAAAGACTGTTTATCATCGATACCTTGACGAAGGTGAAGTGAATCTTTATCACAACGGCGTATATATATATATATATATATATATATATATATATATATATATATATATATATATATATATATATATATATATATATATATATATATATATATATATGTATACACCAAAATACATATTGAAGTACGCGTACTGGATCCCCTAAACGAGGAAAAAAGACAACAGGATGACGCCTTCATATCATCCAGTACAGGAGAAACAAGCAATATATTTCGAGCTGCCTCGCTCTTCGTCAGTTGCGGACGACAAAATGATAGAAGCTAAACTTGAGTCAAGCCTGAAAAGTTCTAGTGTAGAAAACGGATAACAAAATAGCGAAAAGGATTACAAGCAGATTAC